>JBBGZY010001534.1:830000-997500 GCA_037952925.1 Lithobates clamitans | reverse complement strand
CCCCGATTGGTGGAGGGCTACGGTGATGGTTGCCCTTGTGGAACTTTTCCCATCTCCACACAGGATCTCTGGAGCTCAGTCAGAGTGACTATTAGGTTCTTGGTCACCTCTCTTACTAAGGCCCTTCTCCCCTGATTGCCCAGTTTGGCCAGGTGCCCAGCTCGTTGAAGAGTTGTGGTTAGAGTTGCCACCTCATCCCTTCAAACCCAAACACATATGAATTATACAGGTTCTGAGGCTAATTTATGAAGATAAGGCACCAAGTGAGTTTAATTAGAACCTTAATCCGCCACAGAACCTGTGTAATTAAAGTTGAGGTGGCAACCCTAGTTGTGGTTGTGCCAAACTTCTTCTATTTGAGAATTATGGAGGCCACTGTGCTCTTGGGAACCTTCAGTGCAACAGAAATTTTGTGTAACCTTCTCCAGATCTGTGCCTTGAAATAATCCTGTCTCTGACCTCTGCAGGCCGTTCATTTTGACCTCATGGCTTTTGCTCTGATACAATATGCATTGTCAGCTGTGAGGCCTTTTATAGGGAGGTGTGTGCCTTTCCAAATCATGTCAAATCAATTTAATTTACCACAGGTGGACTCCAATCAAGGTGTAGAAACATCTCAGCAACCATCAAGAGAAATGGGAGGAACCTGAGCTAAATTTCAAGTGTTGTTGCAAAGGGTCTGAATACTTATGCCAATGTGATAGGGCCCCAGACTGCTCTGCAGCATATGTGATTTTACTTTGTTTCAGATGCATTTCCTGTGCGTTTTTGGTGCATTTTTGGGTTGCCTGCACCTGTGAAAAATGGACATAACTCAGAAATGCACCAAAAACTTAAATAGCAGGTGCGTTTTTACCGCAATTTTCATTCATTTCAATGGCAAGCTACAAAACCCACACCAAAGATGCAGCATGCAGGACTTTTCAAAATGCACTGCACCTGTAACACAGTGATGTGAAGAGTACCAGAGGATTTAAAGGGTAGCGTTTTTCTTGCAGGGTAAAAACGCAGGAAAAACGTATGTGTGTGAAAGGGCCCATGTTTCAGTTTTTCCTTTTTCATACATTCACAGACCTTTCTAAAATTATTTTTTCCCTTTGTAATTAATGGGTACTGTGTGTAGATTAATGAGTAAATAAAAATGAATTTAAACATCACAAAATTGAAAGTGTGTGTATTTATTTATGTGTGTGTATGTATGTGTGTGTGTGTATATTTTTTATTTGCATTCATTACAGGCCAAATGTAAGTGTGAAGGTGTTCTTTTCTTTTACATAGCACATCGGTCCTGCCATCCCAGAAGTGAGTTCCATATGGTTCAAGCTCTACATTTACCACATTTCTGGATATGGACCCCCATCTCTCTTGCTGTCAAAGGGAACCAGACTCCGTAAATTGCCTGATGCTTTCCTAGTAAGTACTTTATTTCCAGGTACAAGTTTTGCTGTCTGATAACAATTAACCGCTTGCTGCCCAACCACAGTACATTTACTGCGGCAGAGCGGTACAGGCAGCTGGATTTACATACATGTATATCATCCAGCCTGTTTCCAGGATAGAGGCGCGCCTGCTGCTAATCCATGGGGTCACTGGCTACAATGGGATTTGGTCAGCAGGTCCTGGGCAATGATTTATGGCTGAGACCTGCTGATCGGCTGTAGCCAATTACAATACAGAGTCCTGTGTTTATAAACACATAGGACTTTGTACATAGATCAGTGATCTGGCTGTTTCATCTCCTTACAAAGCAGGGAGAAAAAAGCAGCCAGATCTGTTAGTAAAAGCAGGACATATTACACACATACACTTGTTTGGAACACAGTTAACCCCTTCATTGCTAGATGTTAACCCCTTAACAGCTAGTGTCATTAGTACAGTGTCAGTGTACAGTATTATATCTGATAACTGTATTAGTGTCACTATTGATGTCAGTGTACCTCCAAGCAAGGGTCTGTTAGTGCAAGATGGCCCACCACACTATCACAGTCACACTATAAGTTGCTGGTCACCACCATTACCAGTATAGCATCTATAGCTGCATAAATTCCAGTATATATATCATAGTTTGTAGACACTATATCTTTCACACAAACCATTAATGTACACTTATTGGGGTTTATAGTTTTTCACCAAAGACATGGAGCAGAGTACATTTTGGCACAAATTTATGAAGAAATTTGATTGAAAAGTTACAGTTTAGTGGGAAGAGAAAAGGCCACTTCTCCCCCCTTTCACCACCCATTCCGCGATGCACACCGGACATTGTGAATTTTTAGCCTGGGTTCACACTGTAGCGATGCAGGAACCATGCCGATTCCTGCATCGCATCTCTCCCCCAGGCAGTTCACACTGTCATCTGCAAACTGCTGTGGGTGTCAATACAATGTTAATGACACCCCCAGAACAGTTCACAGATCGCAGTGTAAACCATGGATCCGGACAGGAATCAGATTGCATGGGTGAGAACACCCATGGGATCCGATTCTAGTGTTGGGGGGGGGAGTCCCTTCACCTTTTTCGTCCAAATCCAATGCGAGTTCAGCCATACAACTGTATGGCCAAACTCGCATTGCACAGTCATCGCATGCGATCGGTACCGCGGTGCGAGTGCGAATCACATGCAGTGTCTGCGTTCACTATAGTGTGAACCCAGCTTTAAAGTGATTGTAAAGGTAAATTTAAAAAAAAAAAATAACAAACATATCATAGTTACCTCCACTGTGTAGCTCGTTTTTGCACAGAGTGGCCCCGAACCTGTTCTGCTGGGGTCCCCAAGCGGCTCTCGCGGCTCCTCCCCACATCTGATAACCCCTTTAGAGAAGCGCTTCCCAGAGGGTGCGCTCCTGAGTGCTGAAAGGCTGAATGCACGACTCAGCTCCAGCGCTCGCGTTATTGGATTTGATTGACAGCAGCGGGAGCCAATGGCTGCGCTGCTATCAATCTATCCAATCAAGAGCTGAGAACCCCAGGCAGAGAGACAGCATGTCCCCGCCGGGTCAAGATCGAGGGTTCAGGTAAGTAAAACGGGGGTGGCCGGTCACTGCCAGGTGTTTTTTTACCTTGCTGCATAGGATGCATTAAGGTGCAAAAACACAAAGGTGTACAGCCCCTTTTAAGGATGCAATATTGGCTATAGAGCTGAATTATTTGTGTGTTTTTAACATCTGTCTGGTGTTCAGCTTTAAGTAAACCATCCTAATATTGTAAACACAGCGCTGCTTGTTTAGTCACACTGATCAGATGTTCCTTTCATAGGCCTATGACCGGTTATTGATTACATCATGGGGTCATGATCCAGGAGTCGTTCCAACATCCAATGTACTAGTTATGCTGAACGATGCATTGACTCATTCCGCTGTCCTTATTCAGGTAAGTCTGGTTTGGTTCTGGTGAAACGTGCCTTCCTGCAACTGTTAGTTATGAACTGCTTTCTAAAATCTCTTTTTTCTTTTAGGATTTGTGAAAGCTGCGTTTTCTGTTTAGTAGAGTCTTACTGCTTCTCACTCAGTGTGTGCTTCGCAGTCATGTCACTGACTAGAACCGATAAACACTCTGTGGCTGAAATTTTATTTCAGCAGTTATTGGTCAAGAAGTAATAGTGATGACAAATGGTCACCTATAGATATGAATGGTATCTCTGCGCAGTTTCTTCTGTAGTTCAGGTTTTTGTCTTTGTCACTCATTCAGCAAGGATGCAGATAGTGCTTACCTACAGATACATATAGAGACACTAAATTTTTATATGTAATACATATAAGGAACAGATGTAAAGCCATCTATAGATTGATTGAATCTTGACCGATTCAGCAGGGACCAGCCAAGATTTAATCCATCTATGGGCAGGCTGGTTGTACTGAAGTCGATCCATTGTTTGGCTTCAGTACAACCAGCCTGTTGTGTTTTACTGTATACCATTACTGCTGGCGGCTATAACTGCCAGCAGTAATCATTGTGTTTGTCCGGCAGGGAACATTGTGTTCCCGCCGGCAGTACACAATTGCGCTGCAAGTAATAGGAAACCTAAGGCAAGCCATACATAATGTGATATTCTTTCCTGTGAAATCGATGGATTCCTCCATCGACACATTCAGCGTTGATGGTAGGGTTGCCCCCTTTTCTTCAAGTCAAACCAGAACACTTTAGCAGCGCACAGCAATTTTGTTTTGTAGTATAAACTATACATATATTTTGCTATTAAATAAAATTTCTAATCATATGAAGTTAATAACAAGAGTCCCCCTCTACTCCAGAGTTCCCCTTTTACATCTGACCTCACAGAGTTCCCTTTTACTGTAAGTGGGGACTCTGCAGACTCTGATGTAAGGGAGAACTCTGGGGACTCTGACATAAGGGATGCTCTGGGAAGCCTGATTTAGGAGGGAACACTGAGAACTCTGATGTACGGAGAGGACTCTGATTGAAGGGGGAACACCTGTGGCCTCTGGTGTAAAGAGGAACTCTAAAGTAAGGGGTGCTCTCACTGCTCTGAGAACCCTAATTCACCTTAGTGTACTCACTCAGAGGCAGGAGAGAGAAGGGGGAGACTTCAGCCACAGACAGGGATGGATGGGGAGCTCACTCACCCCTTGGCAGTCAGCACCTCTCATCTAGATGTATCTGAGGCTGCTGGACTTCAAATTTCCAGCCCACACTTTCTTTTTCTAAGGAGTGTGGGCAGACACAGAGGGGTAGGTCCTAGAGAAAGGGGTGCAGATCGAGCCCTCTCTCCTCTCCCATCTGTGTGTGTGTGTGGGGGGGGGGATTGTTAGTGTTGGCTTTGGGCAGCATGAAAGAGAGTGTAACAGACACTCTCAGCTTAGACAACTGCAGCCAGCAACCCTGCTGGGAAGCCATAGCCTGTGAATAATGTGTCCAGGTTTCAAACAGTCTGAAACCCGGACGCATGATTCCAAACCCAAACTGTCTGGGTGAATCCCGGACAGATGGCAACCCTAGTTGATGGGGGAATCAAGCGATTTTGCAGGGAAAAAAAAACACGTTGTGTATGTCTTGCCTTAGGTTTCCTATTACTAGTGCCCAAAAGCAGGTATATCCAAATTCCACCCACAGACTGTCCATAGACAGTATGGGGTTGATTTACTAAAACTGGAGAGTGCCAAATCTGGTGCAGCTCTGCATAGAAACCACAATTGGCTTCAAGTTTTCAGCTTAATTGAACAAACTGACGTTAGAAGCTGATTGGATATTATGCAGAGCTGCAACAGATTTTGCACTCTCCTGTTTTAATAAATCAACCCCAATGTGTGTCTGTATGACTGTTTTATGGATGGAGACGTTTTGGGGTAAATGCTTCAAACTGTATAAATTTGTAAAATAAATAGAGATCATTCAAACATATCAGAAAATAGTAGTTTTCCCTATACACAGTCACCACATACATTGTCAGCTTCTCATTTCCAAGATTTGTTATAGCTCCCCTAGAATGAGGTGTCACCCAGACAGGCTATGCGATGATTTCAGTATCCATAAGTTTGGGCTCTGCTGCCTGCATTCATTTTTATATTCTTCCCTAGTATCCTCAAAATACTTCTTTAGGCCGGGTTCACAATGGAACCGGCTGCGGATCGTACAGGAGCGATGTGCTCCCTGTTCCCCTGTTTCAGGGACGAATCTATGCCTGAATTCTGCCCTCAAACGGAGCCAAACAAACTGAGCCAAAGACGCACAGCGTTTCTGTGCAGTGCGCTCCACAGCCGCAATGGAGATCTGTGAACCGGCTCCATAGGGAGCCAGTCACATTCTCCTGCTATGCAAATTGGCTACGGAGAAAGCCGCATCTAATTCACATAGGTGTGAACCCAGCCTTATAAACTGTGATGACATTTTGTAGCCACCAGGAGGCGCTCACATTCTTATTTCTTCCTCCACAGGGTCATGGCATACATGGGATGGGAGAGACTGCACATGTTCCTTTTCCATTTGATGAAGCAGAACTACAAGGAGGTAATTTTATGAGAACATCTCATCTCATGGAATCTTAAAGTATATCTAAAGCCAAAACATTTTTTTTTTGTATTTTTGGAGTGAGTATTAAATGGTTAAAAGCATTGTCCTATATTTTTAGCCGTTTCTGTCCTTTTCTGTGCTACAGAGACAACAGAAAAATGAGATGAAATCTCTCCATAGTAGGGAAATCCTCTTGAAATCCTTGTTCTGCGTACAGGCTCTTGTGGTGTCTGCATCCACCCTGAGCCAGTGAGAGCAGACAGTCTGCGTTTAGGGTTGTCCAACCGCTCCTGCACAGCTGTTAAATTTTGCGATGCGCCTGCGTCCTCCTCCATAGTCTTGAGGAGGAAGTATCACCAGCACACCAGGATCTCCAAAATTGGGTCAAAAATTTTAATCACATAGTATCAAAAGAATAAATAGAAGCGACGTTTCGGAGCCACACAGGACCCCTTCATCAGGCAGGTCACATTTGGTATTTGTGTTTTTAATGCATGGCGAAGTTGCAAGTACTTAAAAGCCACATGCGATTCTTTTTAGTGCGATTTGAGCCCATTCATTTTGTACGGGCTCAAATCGCACCACAAAGGTATCAGTGAGTACTTGACCAAAAGTATCCGTACTGGTACTCGCTGATAAAAAAAAAAAACGGTATCAATGCATCCGTCATCATTGCTCTGTGCTCAAAGAAGACCTGAGAACTGAGCGATCGGTGGTTTTTGATCTCTCAGTTCTCAGTGTAGAGCCAGCAGGGGACAAATGCAGCATCAGATCGATGATGCAGCCATATAGGAAATGGCTGGACAGGTGAGTGTTTATTAAAAGTCAGCAGCTGCAGTATTTGTAGCTGCTGGCTTTTTTTTTTTTTTTACTGGATTTCCTCTTTAAATTTCACAAATTTTCAGTTGTTAAAAACTATTTCTTCTTTGTCATCAGACTTCTCCAGCCTCAATATGGGAGCCCATAAAGCCTTAAAGGTCTTGAGGGAAAGGATAGACCTGGAGCACTTCTGTGGATATATTACCATGCTGAACCCCAGGAGCCAACATGTCATCCAGAGGAGACTGAGCGACGCGTCTGATGGGAAAGGTGATCCGCTGGTTTGTTCCTGTGGTTTAAGAGGCTCTCTGGCAAACACTGAAAGATATCTGCTAAGCACTGTTCATATTTAAAGCTCACTTGAATTTAAAGAAACAAAATGTTACCCCAGCTCCACTGCCAGTATAAGAGTTCATGAACTGTGATTCGGTGCTCTAGCTAGGGGGGTGTTCAGGCCCCACAGGTGCAAAACTGGCAACTTGGATGCTCTTGAATAAAAGTACTTTATTTGTTACATCGATACACGGGTACAGGCCAAATGTTGACGCGTTTCGGCTATAAAGCCTTCATCCTAATGCTTTGATGATTTGATTTGATTTGAGACTATATGTGTCAGCATATAGCCTGTACACATGTATCCGTGTAACAAATAAAGTACTTTTATTCAAGAGTATCTGTGTTGCCAGCCTTCCTGATTCAAGCATTTCGCCAGTTGAACTTAGACTAAGGACAGTACAGTGGAACCTTGGTTAACGAGTAACGTGGTTAACGAGCATTTTGAAAGACGAGCAACTTTTTTTCTTTAAATCCTGACTCGGATTGCGAGTGTTGTCTCACAAAACGAGCAGAATTCAAGCTAATGTGGTGTGCAGTACCGCATTTGGCCAGAGGTGCGGGGGCGCCAGTGACAGAACGGTTCAGAGCCATTCGGAAATACTCGGAATCACTCGGAAATACACAGAAATACTCTGTTCCCAAGTGTTTCTGAGCCTTTCCGAGTTCAGCCGAGCTGTCCCCGAGTATTTCCAAGGCTCTCCCCCCTCCCCCACCACCACCTCTGGCCACATGCTGTATTGCATGCAATAGAAGTCAATTCGGAACGAATTATCTTCGTTTCCATTGACTTCTATGGGGAAACTCGCTTTGATATACGAGTGCTTTGGATTACAAGCATTCTCCTGGAACGGTTTATGCTCGTAATCTAAGGTTCCACTGTACTTCATGTTTATAGTCTTGCCTCCAGTCTTCTGTTACAGCACTTGTGCAGAGTGTCCAAATATGATGGTTCAGTCTAATAAGTAGCAGAGGTAGACCCAGTGCACTCAGTCATCAGCACCATGTAACAGACAGATGCGCCCTTCTCTTCCTTGCATTATATACTAGAACATTATGCTTTTACTTTGCAGGGAACAAAACAGGAAGTAAAACCCATCAGGGTTTACTTCCTCTTTAAGAGTCCATTCACACCAGAATGTAAAACTGTGTTGAGTTCAGTTGAACTTTGAGATGTTTTTGTGACATCTCAATAAACTTTGTTTAAAAAAAAAAGGGGAAACTGCATGACTGTGCTGAGCTCAGCCGATTGTACTGCACACTAGCTGCAGTACAGAAGTTGGTGTGAACCAGTACTAAATGTATGTGAAATATAAAGAGTGTTAATGGGAAGTTGTCTACTTTGAGCCGATAGAAAAGTAAAAATGTATGTGATGCCTTTTAAGTGGCTAACCGAATATACACTATATTTCCAAAAGTATTGGGACACCTGCCTTTACACACACATGAACTTTAACAGCATCCCAGACTTAAGGCCCGTGCACACGATACAAAAATCGTAAGTAAAATTTCGCCCGACGAACGATCTGACGATTTTCCGATCGTTAGTATGGTGTTTTTCGACAGCCCATTCTGATTTTTCGTATGACAAAAGCTTGGATTAGTACATTTTTGTCAGATGTGAACACAACATCCGATTTTCGTTTCATTAGTATGGTTTTCGCCCGAAAAAAATCGTAAGAGCAAGACTACGCATGTTCAGAAACGAAAGAACACATACAAAGCTATTCAACACATTATGTCACTTCTGAAGTTGAATTGTGTCGTACGAGAATTTTCGGATTGTGAATAACCTCTTCACTGTTGACATGAGACTAGCGTGCAACAAAAAATGGACGACCGTTCGTCTGAAAATCAGATCGTGTGTACGAGGCTTTAGTCCATATGGTTCAATATTGAGTTGGCCCACCCTTTGCAGCTATAACAGCTTCAACTCTTCTGGGAAGGCTGTCCACAAGGTTTATGCACTTTATTTATTTTTATGCTTTGTGCACTGGTCCAAATCATTTGGTGGAGGGGAGATTATGGTGTGGGGTTGTTTTTCAGGGGTTGGGCTTGGCCCTTTAGTTACAATGAAGGGAACTCTTAAGACGTCAGCATACCAAGACATTTTGGACAATTTCATGCTCCCAACTTTGTGTGAACAGTTTGGGGATAGCCCCTTCCTGTTCCAACATGACTGCACACCAGTGCACACAGCAAGGTCCATAAAGACATGGCTGAGCGAGTTTGGGGTGGAGGAACTTGACTGGCCTGCACAGAGTCCTGACCCCAACCCAATAGAACACCTTTGGGATGAATTAGAGCAGACACTGTGAACCAGGCCTTCTTGTCCAACATCAGTGCCTGACCTCACAATTGCGCTTCTGGAAGTATGGTCAAACATTCCCATAGACACACTCCTAAACCTTGTGGACAGCCTTCCCAGAAGAGTTGAAGCTGTTATAGCTGCAAAGGGTGGGCCAACTCCATATTGAAGACTGGGATGCCATTAAAGTTCATGTAAAGGCAGGCGTCCCAATACTTTTGGTAATATAGTGTATTTTGAGATGTATGCCTTCAAAAACACTTAGGCCCCCTTCACACTTATGTGACTTGTCCTGCGACTTGGGACTGCAAAGTCCCACATGACATGTCATACCCCATGATCCCCAATGAGTACTATTCATATCTGTGCGACTTCATGTCGTAGCGACTTCAAAGTAGCCCCTGTTCTACTTTGGTCCGACTTTGATGTGACTTTAAGATTACACGGGCATTGCAATGTCGTGGCAAAATCGCTCCACTTTCAGGTTGCACAAGTGTGACAGGGACCTTAGGGGTTGATTACTAAAACTGGAGAGTGTGAAATCTGGTGCAGCTCTGCATAGAAACCAATCGGCTTCCAGGTTTTTATTTGTCAAAGATTAATTGAACAAGCTGAAGTTAGAAGCTGATTGGCTACCATACACAGCTGCACCAGATTTTGCACTCCAGTTTTAGTAAATAAGCCCCTCTTCTTTGTTTGTTTTTTCTTATGCCAAATGGTAATTTACAATGGGGTTAATGCGAGACAACCGTTTGACTTGCAGTTGCAGCGTGGCTTCATTGACTTGAATGGCTTAGTTTTGACAGGTGGTGCTGCCTGTCAACTCAATGCACCGCGTTATATTTGTCTCGGTTGCAGTGCAAAGCACCATGGCGTGTGAACAGCCTCCTTTTGGCAGTCGGCAGTAAAACTGTTTTATCTACCCCCCCACCCCCCCACCCCTTCAGGCTGCTCGTGAGAAAGAGGCCTTTGTGTTTTGTAGGGGGAAAAAAAAGTTTGTGTGTTGATTGGTCCACCCATTGGCATCCCATTCGTAATGACATTAAGACACAACATAGCAGACTACAAATATGTACAACTAGCCTAAGGCTCTGATCTACTTCCTCTACTTTCAATGTTATTGCCTTTTTCTTTTTTTTTACAGTTTATAGAGAGATTTCTCATATTCTCATATTATTCTTTGTGCTATTCTCTGTCTAATACAGAAGAATCTGGCCTGGCGCTGGGCCCTGATGTTAATGGAAGCACAGAATCATTTGAGCTTGTTGTAGAAGAAGCAGCTGTAGACTTGGGACAGAAGGCCATTGATGGTAAATATGAGTGGATCAAAACACTTTATTTATGAGTCTTACATAAAATGTGAGTCTTGTGTGACCGTAAAGCTGCACATATATAGGCAGTTTTTGGCCCTTGACACCCCTCCAGCATGACTTTAGGAGATCCAGCCTGTAACAGATTTGCCAAATATGAGGGAACTATAGCAAGCACATGCAACACACATTTTACATTCTACAAAGGAATCTTTTAATTTGAGTGGATACATTTTAGACAGTAAAGCCCCAAACACACTAACACAGTTGTGAAACTACAAATCCTAACAGGCCTTTGCCTGTGGCGGTCGGTCTTGCAATGGCTTCATGGGACTTGAAGATCCACAATAGCTGAAATCCTGAGGTTGCCTAACCCTAGACAAAACACGCATTATATCCTGAATATACAGATATCTGGAAATTTAATAATAACACCCATGTTTACTTTTTTGGGGCCAGGCCAGAGCTCAGCTTTTAAGTTTGTTCCATTTTTACTAAGAAAATAACCAAATCATTGACGGCAGGTGGGCCGCATGGAAAACCCACAGACAGGTTTTGCTACCACCAGACTGACTCCCACTTTGGGGTTCCAGACCTTGAATTTGTAATACCTTTAGGTAGACCTTCTACCAACATCTATGTACCTTTGCCTAGTTTAAAATATCATGACTCGGCCTTTTCTAACAATCTCCCTATATGCTTCGATATTGTTTTTTGTTTTAGTTATTTTAGATGTCCTCCTGACATTGACTTTATGTTATATACTACCATGTGATTGTATATTCTTTATGCTCTAATAAAAATTGTTTGTAAACAAAGAAAATAACCAAATCATGTGATGTTCTTCCTAACATTTGTGAACAGTGATCATTAATAGACTGCATTCCTTGTAGTACCAGCTGTGGAGTCAGACTGGGTCCCGCTGGAACTGTGCTATGGAATCCCTCTGTTCGGCTCCAGACTCAATCAAACCGTGTGCAAGAAGATTGCTGGTCATGGCCTGTGCAGCAAGGACAGGTAAAGGCCCCCACTGCTGTCTACTGTTCACTTATAGTGCAAACCCATAACATAACTTTTTGCTGCTGATTTTTGATGTTGAAATTACCTAGCTTGTCCCATACTGCACATGGGCATGTTTTATTGTGGCACAGTTAAAGAAGCAATTGAAGGTTTATGTGGAATAATAGCTTTTTCTTGTGCTCACTGTGTCTCTACAGCCTTCAACATCTCCTCCATTCCAGCCGAAAACTGGCTTTGAAAGTCCTCAGCTTTGTGCAATCTCTGCAGGTAAACTCTTCTATTCTCTTCATCATCAAATATTTAGCGTTTACCATCCTTTCTCTTCTCCTAGACACAGGACTGTAGCATAGCTAGAACTCCAGTAAACTCTAGTGATACCTAAATTGGTAATGGAGTATAAAACTTGTTGACCTTTGAGGTGACTCTTATATTCTTTAGTTCTGGTTCACATTGGTGTGTTTTGACATGCGATTTGACATGTCAAATCACATGTCAAATGGTCGGCAATTTGCAATGGCACCATCCTTTCTGTACTACTTTTGCGATTTTGGGGTGCGTTTTCCATTGACATCTGTGCAAAAAGCCACACAGATGTCTGTGAAATGGCTGCCGAAATCGGGACTGACATGCAGGAGTGAAATTGTGCGAGTTCATCTGAACTTGCACGGCTTCATTCCCGCAGCTCAATGTGAACCAGGGCTTAAGGCCAGTTCACAAACGCTGGATTTTACCGTGCCGATTCTGGGCCGCTGTGCCTTGCACCTTTTAAAGGGCACAGCACAGTTTCCTTTTTATTTTTAACAGTGTGACATTTCATTCATTTTGTATGCATCTGAGCTGCAGCGCATTGAAACACAGACATGGAGCTGCGGCGTGGGAAGGAAAAATGCTGTCATGTTGCAGATTACCGCAACACAGCTCAGCCAAAGGCTGCATTTAAGTGTGAACAGGGCACATAGAAAACAATTCTACTTGTGGAGATCGGTGGTTTTCTACTTCAGGAAACTGCTGATCTTCGTATATGTGTAAACAAGCCTTTAGGGCCAGAACGCAGTGTGAGAAACTCGTGTTCTGTGTGCGTTTCCCGCACTGCATTCAAAATGCATTGCAGGTGTCAATATTACGTTAAAGACTCCCCAGATGCAGGTCACAAACGCAATGCGCTTGCCCACACCAGATTGCATGGTACAGAAGTACCATGTGATGCGGTTGCAGTGAGTTTCCAAAAGTAGTGTATGCACACTGCTTTTGGTGCGGTGCAGTTTCAGCCTATTCAAAATGAACGGGTTGAAATCACACCACACAGAATTCTATGCGAATACTAATGGGAACTGGCCCTTAACCACTTGCCACCCAAGCCAATTCTGACACTTCTCTCCTACATGTAAAAATCATATATATAATATTAGCAGAGACCCTAGGAAATAAAATGGTTGTCCTTGCAATTTTTCAAATGCAATTGTTTTGTAAAAAATACACAAATGCATCAAATGATGGAGGAGCGGTGCGGCTCTCGTCCTGGGTGGACGGAATATGACGTCGCCCCAGAACCGCCGCTCTTGCGCAACCGTGGACATGGCGCAACCCCGATCTCTTTAACCATGTGATTGGCTGTGTCCAATCACAGCCAGTCACATGTAAATGCAGAAGTGCCGATAATTGTCTCTCATCACCTCACACTGACAGAGTGTGTGGCGAGTAAATCCGATCAGCGACATCTCCTCGCAGGGGACACCTGGACAGGTAATCAGGGCACTGATCATCAGAGACCTGATTACAGTAAAGTCCCCCAGTGCCACCAATGATTGTCCATCAGTGACCCCAATCAGTGCCGCATATCCGTGCCCATCAGTGTGGCATTAGTGCCACCTCATCAGTGCAGCCTATCAGTGCAGCCTCATCAGCGCACATCTGTAACTGTTTTGTCTCTTTCGTTCATTTACAGACACCGTGCTCCATTATTCGGAACCATAGGGTTATATCGCCCCATACAGGAGTAGGACACTAGGCAGAAAAAAGACTTGGCTACGCCTATGGGAAGTTCTAGGTGATATACACCCCCCCTCTCTGAATAATGGAGTCTGTCAATGAACGAAAGAGAAAATGGTATTTTTGACTTACCAGTAAAAAAACATTTCTCTGAGTTCATTGACAGACACAGCACCCACCCCTCTAAGGAGTTTTGATGCTTCTGACACTGCTTGTTACTAAACTGAAGGCCTATAGCAGAGAGGGGGGTGAATATCACCTAGGACTGCCCATAGGCGTAGCCAAGTCTTTTTTCTGGATTTTACGGTAAGTCAAAAATCCAATTTTCAAGCCGCTAAATCGATGGGTTTAGTTCTCCTTTAAGGACCGATACAGAGGCTTATAGAGCAGTCCAAGTTTACCTCTCAGTGGAAAACAGTAGCGGCCCAGGGCACTCTGCACCACCCCTCCTATCCATGCATCCGGCCCCCTGATCTACATACAGGGCACCAGACCATGGATTCCAATAGCGGGGGGGTTGAGGCATGTGATTAGAGCGTGATCAGAAGCTCTAATAGGCTTCAAAAAAGGGTGGGCTCAGGGAGCAGAACACTGTGCTCCGAGCCCACCCAGTTGTGTGACAATCGCAAATGAATATTTGTTATTCTCACACTAATCCTCCTCCCGGGCAATCAGGAAGCGGGTCGTGAGACCAGTCACCCGATTGGCTGAAAAGACAGGCGATCCTATTGTATGCCTAACGCCTAGGAGGAGAGAGGAGATGCACGGCGAAAGCCACCGTGATGAAGGAGAGGACACAGGAGCCGCCGCCCGTCATCCGCCACCTAGATGGGGTAAGTGCTGGACCGACTGGCAGACAGTGCAAGTGCATGAGTTCACATAACACAAAGCCTTCTGTCATTGGGCAGGAGGTGAGAAGTTGTGGGCACAGGGGCTTTATGTAACCAGCAGGTCCAGCATTGAAGCGCTGGAACTATAGCATTAGCTATGATGTCAGCACTCAGTAAAAATTTTAGTTATAAATTAAAGAGATAAGTCCACGAGGTAGCATGCACCTTGTTGGACTTGACCCTTTAGTAAGCCAGCACATTGTACAAAGTGGCTGAATTTCTGGAGTTCAACTTTAAAGTGAAAATCTATCCCACAGGTGGACCTGCTGACCAGTTGTGCACTTACAACTGGACTGAATCTGTTGTTCACTTTTCATAGGAAAGCGGATCTGCCATGGAGTATACCTCAGAGACTGGAACATCAACCCTGATGGGACAACCAGGCCTGACAGAGGCTGGAGTACCACTGCCTTCCAAGAACTTAATCTTTCAAGATGGCCTCCTCTCTGAGTGGAATGGGCGAGCCCGGGTCTCCAATCACCACGTGCACATGCCAAACAAGCAGGCCTGACGGTGATCAAGAACTCAGCCATCTTGTCAAACCTTTGCCCTGTTGGTGTTTGTATTTATTGCTGCTGTGTAGGTTATGTCTTTAGCAGCGTGACTCTAGAGTCAGTGGCTGGTCACTCTTTGTCCCGTGGCACGTCCCACAATTCTTCTACATTCCTAGGATGCTTTTTGTAGAATTGGAATCATTTCTAGGCCCAGTAAGAGTGCATCAAGTTATGACTAAACGTCTTACAACCACTTGTGAATGCCACTTATCCACGGACCAAACTTTTTTTTTTGTTGTTTTTCATAAAGCCCGCTGGGCCTTGTAGTTCTACCAGAGCCACCGAGTACCTAAATCTGTCGTAAACTAAGATTTTGTTAAATTTCAAATTTATGGTTATTTATTAAAAACCCTTTCAACAAAAGTTTATCTATTCAAGCCATTCAAAAGCATTGATCTCGATAATAAGATTTTTAACATTTGAAGGAAATTGACAGTTTATGTTTAATGATATTTTGTAAATTTATTACAATGATTGTGAAGTATTCTCCTCAAAAATGGTTACATGTACATTTTAGTCACTTTCCAATTAATAGATGTTCGCAATTAAAAAAAAAAAATACACAAAAGGCATGTGCTTTTTGTCAAATAATACTGTAAATCTGAAAGGTAAGCCATTGAATAGTTTATTAAATTTCCCCTGTACAAAGGATGGTTTGTTTTTGTGTGTGTTACTTCTTATATAATGACATTTAACCTGTTGCCACTGGCGTCACATATATACAGTGCCTTGCAAAAGTATTCACCCCCTTGGCTTTTTACCTATTTTGTTACATTACAGCCTTTAGTTCAATGTTTTTTTTAATCTGAATTATATGTGATGGATCAGAACACAATAGTCTAAGTTGGTGAAGTAAAATTAGAAAAATATATACGTAAAGTGATTTTTCAGAAATAAAAAATGGATAATTGGCATGTGCGTATGTATTCACCACAAAAAAACAGAGAAGATGCAGCGCTAAATATATATATAAACCCTGGAACGTGATCCAGGGATGTGACCCAAACTATAACAAGCTAAGGAAAAAATGCCAAGAGCATATAGAATCAGTAGGTGAACTGAGAAGAACAATAATATTTTTAAAAATGTTCAAAATGGTGACATAACCATGTGTACAGTGCTAATTGTATATATAATCAAGGAGTAATCATAACGGTGTATAGGCAGTGAAACCTAATATGATACTCCAAACCAAAATATAAAGACTGATGGCCACAAAATATTTCATAAATGGTACCATCTATGTAAGGAATAAAGTCCAAAATAGCAACATAAAAGTCACTCAAATAAATATAAAGTTCATCATATCATATGCGATCCCTTGAACATGACAACACGAAGAAAAATCGCATGGGAAACTGCAATGGAATTGGATGCAAAACAAGGTGATGTTCACACACGACACCCAGGAACGTGCCTCCAACACCAGGGAAAAGGGGGTGGTTACTCTTACCCGAAGCTGTGGACCCACACACCAGCTGCGGCGAGTCAAACAAGCATGGACGATGTTCCAAAGTCGCTCTCCAGCTCGAACACCTTCAAATAGACTGGCGTGCATCGATGTACCTCATCCGGAAGTAGCATGAACACTCGAGCCTCAATGATGATGTTCCTGTTATATGTAGTACTTCAGAGGAACAGCATAGATCATATGGAAAAAAAAGAAGACCTCCAAATAGTGCAGACCAATCCAATATTAAAAAATGTATTTAAATGAAAGTACAACCATCGCTTCTGATACGTACAAAAAGTGATCACAAAACAAATAAAAATGCGTGGTATACAAAGTTAAGAGCAGGCTATGTACCCAACATGTTTCGTACGAAAGTGCTTCAACTGGGGCATAAACCTGCTGGGTATTGCCACGCTATATATATATATATATATATATATATATATATATATATATATATATATATATATATATATATATATATATATATATATAGTATACAAATAAATTTAAAAACTCGCATGTCTCGTTAGGATTGACGAGGAACAGCAGTCAGCAACACCTCCCTCTGATCAGTCCAGCCTATCAGTGGAGCTGAGCATAGAGGCCACATTAACCCATTAGTAGTAGGTAGGGGGCGCTAGTGGCTAACAAAAAAGCAACCAGTGTAACAGTGTCTCAATGGGAAAAAAACTTCTCAGGAATTGAGACATTGGATATAAACTAGTGAATAAACAAAATGTGTAAAACAATAATATCACACATATAGTAGAGAAACATCAGTGTTGATAAAGTCCCAATGTAAGGATAAGCTCAAAATAGGATGGTAGATAGACGGTGATCTTGCAATATTGGTAGATTCCACTATATAAACAAATGGAAAATCCTTCACCAAGAATTAGAAGCACCCCACAGTGATAGATGGAGAGAAAAAAAAGAGAGTCATTAGTGTTTGTGCAGGATTGTGCCTGCTCACATGGGAAAGCTGGATGTTGGATAATGGATGGTAATGGACGAAGAAAACTTCTTCCCCTGGTAGTCAAACATGGGATATATAAAAAAAACAATGGAATCTTCCATAGCGTAATACAGTTTAATAAAACTGAATTAAAAACAGAAAGGGAATACCAAATGGCCGCTTACATGAGTGGGCTGCTCGCTCGTCTAGGTGTGAATCTCGGTAGGGATGCCGTCACACCACCTCGATAGTCGGCGTGCAGCATGCCATTTGGCTTCCCTTTTCTGTTTTTAATTCAATTTTATTAAACTGTATTACGCTACGGAAGATTCCATTGTTCTTTTTATATATATCCCATGTTTGACTACCTGGGCAAGAAGTGTTCTTTGTCCAATAACATCCATTATCCAACATCCAGCTTTCCCATGTGAGCAGGCACAATCCTGCACAAGCGCTAATGACTCTCTTTTTAACTAAAGGAGTCATTGGTATCTGGAAAGCAGATATCCATCACTGTGGGGTGCTTCTAATGCCCGGTACACACGGTCGGACATTGATCGGACATTCCGACAACAAAATCCATCAGATTTTTTTCCGACGGATGTTGGCTCAAACTTGTCTTGCATACACACGGTCGCACAAAGTTGTCGGAAATACCGATCGTTCCGAACGCGGTGACGTAAAACACGTACATCGGGGCTATAAACGGGGCAATAATCAATAGCTTTCGTCTCTTCATTTATTCTGAGCATGCGTGGCACTTTGTGCGTCGGATTTCTCTACACACGATTGGAATTTAAAGGATCGGATTTTGTTGTCGGAAAATTTTATATCCTGCTTTCAAACTTTGTGTGTCGGAAATTCCAACAGAAAAAGTCCGATGGAGCCCACACACAATCGTTATTTCCGACAACACAATCCGATCGCACTTTTTCCGTCGGAAAATCCGAGCGTCTGTACAGGGCATATTTCTTGGTGAAGGATTTTCCATTTGTTTATATAGAGGAATCTACCTATATTGCAAGATCACCATCTATCTACCATCCTATTTTGAGCTTATCCTTACATTGGGACTTTATCAACACTAATGTTTCTCTACTATACTATATGTGTGATATTATTGTTTTACACATTTTGTTTATTCGCTAGTTTATATCCAATGTCTCAATTTCTACGAGAAGTTTTTTCCCATTGAGACATACTGTAACACTGGTTGCTTTTTTGTTAGCCACTAGCGCCCCCTACCTACTATTAATTCTATTGATCATTATTTGCTCAATTAGGGGAGTATCCTATTATTAATCAAGTTATATTTTTTTCTTTAATATTTTTTTCTTTATTTCCACCAAACAATTTTTTTCTTTGGCACGGAGTCTCACTTTTTATTTCACGTTACCCCTTGCTGCCGTATTATATCAACACGCAGCAGTGTATGGACCACAATCTGCATGCATCTCAACCCTTTCTCTGTTCATCCCATACGGACCAAAAAAGCATGGCCAGCCGACTGACGCTCACCGGCGTCGTCACGCCGCCGCCGTATTGCGCATTCACGCAATGGCGTGTGAACCGCAGTTTGTGTTCCACACCTCACTCTGTTTCCCCTGTACTAGCCAAAAGTGTGTGGCTGATATACGGCAGCTCGCCAGAGCCTCGCCCATTATAAGGAAGCTCAATGGTCAGGTGATGAAATTATGCAGTTCATAATAGGTCATAGGCACAACCCAGCACCAAGAGTGATCGTTCCACATGAACATAGTCACATGACCGGAAAACGTAACCTGCGCTGATACACCATGTAGCTAGGCAACCTGAGCCAACAACCTACTCTAGTAAACAAACATGCCTATCGATTCACATGGAAAATATCATCGCTTAGGGGGCACTGAGAGCACGCTTATACTGGGGACTAAATTTTAAAAAAATGTTTATAGTCCGGCTACCATAATGTGGAACCATTGATATTTAAAAACTATTAAATTGATACAAATGAAAAAATAGTAAAAAACACATATGGAACCCTTCCCACATATACTAGCACAGTAAGAGTAACCAACTGATGACATGAAATATGATTCATCAATAGGAGGAATGACCAAGTTATGGAAATAAAACCACAAAAACAATGTACTATTGACAGTCCTATGCATGGACCTCCTATGTATGTAAATAAGGAAACTAACCAGTAATATAGCTAGTACTGCTATATGCCATAACCGAATAGCACACAGAAGTCTCACCAGTGATAAGGAAATTATAAAAAAGTGTAACCTAAGCTTTGTTAATAAAGTGAACCTTTTGCAGACTTATAACAGGTTTTCTTCTAAGATTGCCCTGTATTTGGCTCCATCCATCTTTTCATTAACTCTGACCAGCCTCCCTGTCCCTGCTGAAGCAAAGCATCCCCACAACATGATGCTGCCACCACCATGTTTCACGGTGGGGATGGTGTGTGCAGAGTGATGTGCGATGTTAGTTTTCTGCCACACAGTGTTTTGCTTTTAGGCCAAAAAGTTCAATTTTGGTCTCATCTGACCAGAGCACCTTCTTCCACATGTTTACTGTGTCCCCCCACATGGCTTCTTGCAAACAGGACTTATTACGGCTTTCTTTCAACAATGGCTTTCTTCTTGCCACTCTTCCATAAAGGCCAGATTTGTGGAGAGCACGACTAATAGTTGTCCTGTGGACAGATTCTCCCACCTGAGCTGTGGATCTCTGCAGCTCCTCCAGAGTTACCATGGGCCTCTTGGCTGCTTCTCTGATAAATGCTCTCCTTGCCTGGCCTGTCAGTTTAGGTGGACAGCCATGTCTTGGTAGGTTTGCAGTTGTTCCATACTCTTCCCATTTTCGGATGGTGGATTGAACAGTGCTCCGTGAGATGTTCAAAGCTTGGGATATTTTTTAATAACCTAATCCTGCTTTAAACTTCTCCACAGCTTTATCCCTGACCTGTCTGGTGTGCTCCTTGGCCTTCATGGTGCTGTTTGTTCACTAAGGTTCTCTAACAAACCTCTGAGGGCTTTACAGAATAGCTGTATTTATACTGAAATTAAATTACATTATTATTAGGTGGACTCTATTTACTAATTAGGTGACTTCTGAAGGCAATTGGTTCCACTAGATTTTAGTTAGGGGTATCAGAGTAAAAGGGGCTGAATACAAATGCACGCCACACTTTTCACATATTTATTTGTAAAAAGAATTTGAAAACAATTTATCATTTTCCTTCCACTTTATAATTATGTGCCACTTTGTGTTGGTCTATTAAATAAAATCCCAATAAAATATATTAAGTTTTTGGTTGTAGAGTGGCTACAGATAGGCAGATACATTGAAAGAATGGCAAGCAGATGTCCATTATGAAGGTAGTCATCTGAGCATCAGGCCTTCATTTGTTACAAAGGACAAAATTATCCTGATCTTTAGAAGTGGTGTTCATAGTCAGAAGCATTGTTTTCTGTTATGGCCATACACAAGACGAAACCGTTATTCAACATAACCATTTTGACTCTAGTTTTACCTTTTAACATTAAAAAAAGTTTTTTGTAATAAAATGGTGTTCCTGTCACTGAACATCTGTATTAGCCTTTTTCTGCCCATGTAATGCACGTAAACACCGATCAGCCACAACATTATGACCACTGACAGGTAAAGCAAATAACATTATCTCATGACATCTGGACGGCAGCAAGTGAACTTGTTATCCTCGAAGTTGATATGTTGAAAGCAGAAAAAAGTGGGAAAGCGTAAGGATTTGAGTGACTTTTTAACAAGGGCCAAATTATAAGGTCTAGAACAGGGGTCTTCAAACTACGGCCCTCCAGTTGTTCAGGAACTACAACTCCCATCATGCCTTGTCATGTCTGTGAATATCAGAGTTTTACAATGCCTCATGGAATGTGTATGGAACAGCTGGAGGGCCGTAGTTTGAAGATCCCTGGTCTAGACGACTGAGTCAGAGCTTCCCAAAACTGCACCTCTTTTGCATATTTCTGGTCTGCAGTGGTCAGGACCCTAATAAAAGTGGTTCAAGGAAGGAAAATCAGCAAACCAGCGACAGGTTCATGGGCAGCTAAGGCTCGTTGATGCATAAGAGGAGCTAAGGCTGGCCTGTGTAGTCCAATCCAATAGAGGCGATACTGGAGCTCAAATTGCTGAAAAAGTTATTGGTTCTGATAGAAAGGTGTCAGAACACACAGAGCATCGCAGTTTGTTGCCTATGGAGCTGTGTAGCCACAGATGGGTCAGGGTGCCCCTGCTGACCTATGTCCGATGCCAAAAGCACCTACAATGGGCACTTGAGCATCAGAACTGAACCACGGAGTAACGGAAGAAGGTGTCTAGGCGGTGTTAACTTGTCCTCCAAAATATCCAGATCTCAAAACAATCGAACATCTGTGGAATGTGCTTGAAAAACAAGTCTGATCCAAGGAGGCTCCGTGTTACTTACTGGAATTAAAGGATCTGGCTTGGTGCCAGAAACAACAGCATATCTTCAGAGGTCTAGTGGAGTCCCTGAGTCCATGCCTCAATGGGTCAGGGGTGTTTTTGGCAGCGAAAGGGGGGCCTGGTCATGGTCATGTTATGGTAGGTGGCAATAATGTTATGGCTGATCGCAGTGCCGGCCCAAGACATTGTGCTGCCTGGTACCAAGAATGAAATGCTGCCCCCCCCCCCATAAAAAAATAGAAAAAGAAGGTTTCCCTAAGTGGATTTTCCCGGCACTTGCACAAAGATTAAGTAGGAAAGTACAAACTAGTATAAAGAATAAAAGAGTATTTTTATTTAATAAAGAGTTACAATTTCTAAAAACAATGTGGATATCACAAGTGACAAAAACGTATTACATGGTTGGCATAGTTTACATCAAACATTAAATAATGATGTTGACTACAGATAAACTCTTTTCAAGCCCGACGCGTTTCGGGGTACTTAATATTTCATTCCTTCTTCAGGGGCATAATTGAAAAGAGGGGTTCATCTAGATCAATTGAGAAAATAGATCAATCAATTATTGTAAAAGAATATCAATGGATATCCGTTTGTAGGTTAAATGATCGGTTGATCACCTACCTGAAAATGTTTCATTGGTTACTCTGAAAAAAGGTTTAAAAACCACATGAAAAAGCAAGGTGTACTAGGAGGGATGGTGAGCAGGTGTATTTTTGTGGATACAGATGCTGTTCCTTGGTCGTGATGATTTTAACTAAATATTGATAGATACCACGTCTCCGCAAGGAGGTACATAGTTTCACCTACCCCTACCTCTCCCGGACACGTGCAGGCCAGAGCGATATACTGGGGGCCGCAAAAGGCAACCCTAAAAACAGAAAATCAAAGTACCATAAGTATGAGGGCAATATGTCAGGTTGACCTTAGGGAAAAAATTATTATTAGGGGGCAAGTTAATGTCAATGATTATTAGATACATAATGGGGTTTGTATAGCACAATTTGAATTATATTAAAAATAAAATAGAGTTTGTTCAACGTTTTTTATATATAGACAGTACTAATCAGGACTCATTACCAAAGGAAAGTATATATAATATAATATCTTATGCAGGTGAGTATAAGTCTTGTGTGGCTTATACATAATTCATAATGCAATCATAATAGTCCTTTTGTTGATACTGACAAATTGGCACAGTAATGCTGCCACTATATAAAGCTTAGATATAAGATGGCCAAGAAATAATAAAGAATAGAAAAAAGTCCAAATAGTATGTAAAAAGTGGATCTGATGTTAGATTAGCAAATGTGTGCAAAACCTGAAATGCAGGAAGTACTACTATTGCAAATTCAGGGGCAACAGGGAAGTAACAGCAGATAAAAATATATATATATTTAAATAAGGATTACATGGGGAGAAAAAGAGTAAGGTCACATCCTTAATTCCTGAGGCCAAAGTAGTAAATAAATACATTAGTTAGTAAGTTTACAAATACGGCTGACCACGCATCCCAGCGTCCGGCAGGTAGAGCGCCTTAGCTGGGAGTGAGTGGAGCCGACTAATATGTAGGACGGGCTCCAATCAGCTGGCGCCATGATTGCGCACAGCTGTGCTATGGAGCCCGTCAGCTGGGAAGCCTCATAGAGGCCCCCTGGGACGAGGATGTGCGGCGCCGCCCCTTCCGCGCATGCGCGAGCGCAGTGACGTTGGGGTGACGTCACGCACACCCGTCCCACCGACACGGAAGAGCCTCTCCGCCGGACTGAGCATGTCAGCCGGAGTGGCAATATGGAGGAGGTGGGCGTGAGTGTTAGATCGCCCTGGCAACCCCCTCTAGCGACGCCCAAGTAGGAATCCTGGGTGGCTTTCCGTGCCAGGCAATCGCTCGGGTCCGACGCGCCCCGGGAAGGGCAGGAGAAAGCAAACAAAATGTAAAGACAAAGTCATATTCATGCGTTATAATAACTTAGTGAGAGTGTTTTGTAATAGCTGCACCATCCAAGGAAGGTAATTGTATTCAATTTCCCCGATGTTACAACGTAAATAGGGAACAGCAAAAGGAAATTCCAAACCCACAAAAATAAAATCATAAACTCACAATTATCTGATAAGAATAATTGATTGACGGTGGGCGAGGACTGGTAAAAAATGCAAACTCAAGGTTAAGGGATGGCATACAAAATCACAAGCTTAAATATAACATGTTGTACATTGGCATTACAGATGTATATGCATTAAACTCATTCTTGTCAGATGGAAATAGGCATAGCAGTTATTGAATCCATTAGTGGTGTTTTTTAACTGGCAGACAGAGGATAAATGATCCATATGAATATCAAGGTATAAACTAATTCCTGCCTTACATGATATGAATTTAATGCTGATAAGGAGACGGCCAGTTCCCATGTAAAATACATTTGTTAGTGAATCAAACAAATAACTTACACTAGGTATTTGACAGTAAGAGTGAATCCTGTACAGGGAACTCCTGAGTTGCATGTATAGGTTCATACGTGACCCCATGAGGTTTGATATGGTGTTATGATTAATCATTCATATCTTCAAGGGGTTTTGGACATATAATAGAGTGGTAGCCGTAATGTCAAAAATAAAAAGTAAAATTCTTTATTGTATTTTTCGATAATGGATGCCGGCATACGGCGGTACCAGTCCATGTTATTGAGGATTTTTTTGCAGATATGGATGTACTGGTCATTATCCAGAATAACTACATTCCCTCCCTTGTCGGAAAACTTTATAGTGATTTTATCATTGGTAGTTAGGGAGTTTAATGCCTCTAATTCTCCTGAGTTTAAGTTAGAGGGTCCTTGCTTTTGTATTTTGAGTTTGTCTAAGTCATTATTTACGAGTTTCAAAAAGGCTGCTGCATTTGGGCATGTACTGGGTGGTGGACAGAGGTCGGATTTTTTCTTTAGTTTGGACATACTTGGATGAATCCGATCATCCACATCTGATTCTTCTATTGATTGAAGAATACGGGGAAGGTCTATTTGATCAATTAGATCAGTTGTATCGCTTTCCTCCAACAAAGCGATGAGCTGATCCAAGGCTTGATTTTCTTGGGGGGGTGTAGTTGGTTCTGGTGTCTTGTTTTTGGTAGAGTTTTTTTAGAATTATTTTGCGGACAAATAGCTGAAGGTCTTTGTAAAGCTCGAATTTGTCTAGATTGTAATTAGGGCAAAAATGTAATCCTTTCTTCAAAATCGACTTTTCATTGTCTGATAGGGGATATGAAGATAAGTTGATGATACTCAAGTCAGTATCCAAATGTGTGGATATTTTAGGATGGACATTTATAGTGTCATTTGTGTGTATGTGTTGAGGTTGGGTGGGGGTGGTTTGAGACCGGCCAGTACTTGGTCTAAAAAAGATGAATCATTACGAACTGGTTCCTGTGTATTTGTGATATCCTGATTGGTGGAAGGTGTGTGTGCCTGTGTTGTGTGATGGGACGTGGGCCCATTTGTAGATTTATCAAAAAGTGCAGGGCTAGGGTGTGGCAATTTAGATGTCTTTTCTGAGATTTGTTTTTTGGACTTATGGTCTTGTGTTGGGTCACCTTGAAATTGGCGTTTGGTGCCAAGTGTAGGTTTCGCTTTAGGAATGGTGGGGAGGGAAGTGTTGGATGAGGATTTATTAGGGAAGGAGTTTGGAGGTGTATTGGTATTTCTGTTAGTATTTTTATTCTGGTTCCATTTATATGCCTTTCCAGCTTCAAATGCGTTTTTGTCTCTGTGAAATTTATAGTTTTTTTTGGTAAGGATATTCTTGTTAAAGGTTTCAAGATGAATTTTGAGTTTTGTCTCTTTGTTTGTGACTGATTGGTGTGTCCTGAGTTTTTGTAATTGTTCACAAATTTTAGTAATTTCAATATCGAGTATTCTGGATCTTTTTGTATATTCATCAAATAATATCTGCATGGGATTCTGAGAGCACGTTTGTAAAACATTTTCCCATGTGGATTTGAAGTCCGTGTCCAGGTCTTCCAAGGTAGGGAGGATCTGGACACGGAGTCCCAATGGGTTAATGTTGCTTTTCATATAATCTTGGAAAGATTTATTGTGCCAAAAAAACAGAGATTTTTTCTCTAAATTCTTTGCAAGTTTTGAAGAACAGCGAGGAAATTTCTGCTTCAATTCGATCACTATCTCCAAATTTGTCCAAATATTTTTGCATTAAAGATTCCCAGTCCTGGCCCACAAACATGTTTTCGAAATTTGCATTTTCCATTTCAGAGGCCATTACAATATTATAGTAACTTTCAACGTAAAACATATCTTGATAGTTTACAAGAAAGAAGAAAGATTATTTTGAAAGAAAGAGGATTGGATCTTTTTAGAAAAAGAATAAGTATTTTAACCTAGGATTTATTGATCAAGCGGGGAGTGGTATTTTCTACCAAAATTCATGTCAAAGCAAAGGAGCGATCAACTCTCCTAGGAAGGGGGAAGCCGTGCCAAATCCAATAAAACATCAAATAGAAAAAGGAGGTTCCCCTAAGTGGATTTTCCTGGCACTTGCACAAAGATTAAGTAGGAAAGTAAAATCTAGTATAAAGAATAAAAGAGTATTTTTATTTAATAAAGAGTTACAATTTCTAAAAACAATGCGGATATCACAAGTGACAAAAACGTATTACATGGTTGGCATAGTTTACATCAAACATTAAATAATGATGTTGACTACAGATAAACTCTTTTCAAGCGCGATGCGTTTCGGGGTACTTAATTCCTTCTTCAGGGGCATAATTGAAAAGAGGGGTTCATCTAGATCAATTAAGAAAATAGATCAATCAATTATTGTGAAAGAATATCAATGGATATCCGTTTGTAGGTTAAATGATCGGTTGATCACCTACCTGAAAATGTTTCATTGGTTACTCTGAAAAAAGGTTTAAAAACCACATGAAAAAGCAAGGTGTACTAGGAGGGATGGTGAGCAGGTGTATTTTTGTGGATACAGATGCTGTTCCTTGGTCGTGATGATTTGAACTAAATATTGATAGATACCACGTCTCCGCAAGGAGGTACATAGTTTCACCTACCCCTACCTCTCCCGGACGCATGCAGGCCAGAGCGATATACTGGAGCCGAAAAAGGCAACCCTAAAAACAGAAAATCAAAGTACCATAAGTATGAGGGCAATATGTCATGTTGACCTTAGGGAAAAATTATTATTAGGGGGCAAGTTAATGTCAATGATTATTAGATACATAATGGGGTTTGTATAGCACAATTTGAATTATATTAAAAATAAAATAGAGTTTGTTCAACGTTTTTTATATATAGACAGTACTAATCAGGACTCATTACCAAAGGAAAGTATATATAATATAATATCTTATGCAGGTGAGTATAAGTCTTATGTGGCTTATACATAATTCATAATGCAATCTTAATAGTCCTTTTGTTGATACTGACAAATTGGCACAGTAATGCTGCCACTATATAAAGCTTAGATATAAGATGGCCAAGAAATAATAAAGAATAGAAAAAAGTCCAAATAGTATGTAAAAAGTGGATCTGATGTTAGATTAGCAAATGTGTGCAAAACCTGAAATGCAGGAAGTACTACTATTGCAAATTCAGGGGCAACAGGGAAGTAACAGCAGATAAAAATATATATATATTTAAATAAGGATTACATGGGGAGAAAAAGAGTAAGGTCACATCCTTAATTCCTGAGGCCAAAGTAGTAAATAAATACCTTAGTTAGTAAGTTTACAAATACGGCTGACCACGCATCCCAGCGTCCGGCAGGTAGAGCGCCTTAGCTGGGAGTGAGTGGAGCCGACTAATATGTAGGACGGGCTCCAATCAGCTGGCGCCATGATTGCGCACAGCTGTGCTATGGATCCCGTCAGCTGGGAAGCCTCATAGAGGCCCCCCGGGACGAGGATGCGCAGTGACGTTGGGGGGGGGGCGTCGCGCACACCCGTCCCACCAACACGGAAGAGCCTCTCCGGCGGACTGAGCATGTCAGCCGGAGTGGCAATATGGAGGAGGTGGGCGTGAGTGTTAGATCGCCCTGGCAACCCCCTCTAGCGCCGCCCAAGTAGGAATCCTGGGTGGCTTTCCGTGCCGGGCAATCGCTCGGGTCCGACGCGCCCCGGGAAGGGCAGGAGAAAGCAAACAAAATGTCCCCCCCAATAAAAAAACATTGCGGATTGCCATTTTCCACAACGCCATCCGCCACACATTGCGGATTGTCACAACGCTATCCGCCACACATTGCGGCATGTCACTTGCCACGACACCATCCGCCACACTTTGCGGATTGCCACGATGCCACCTGCTACTTGTAGCGGATTGTCACTTGCCACACGTACCGGATTGTTGCTTGCCAAGTCACCTGCCACACATACCGGATTGTCGCTTGCCACGTCACCTTACATACATTGCACTTGCCAGCCCGTTACGCCCGCTCCGCTGCGGATCCCACTGTGAGGAGCCCGGTGTTCTGCCGAGGAAGGTCTTCCATCGGATAGTGTCCGCCCTGTACTGCCGAAAGTCTCTGAACATGAACAGCGGGAGCGTGCGGCACAAGGTACTCTGAAGCGCAGGCACCGCGTATAGCTCATGAACAGCTGTTCATGTTCGGAGACTTTCGGCGTCTCCTTTGTCCTCCGTATTGCGCAAGCGCTGCGCCTGCGCAGTACAGGGCGGCCGGACACTATCCGATGGGGGACCTTTCTCGGTGGATCCTCACAGTGGAGCGGGCGGAAGGGGCTGGCTGGCAGGCAGCAATTTTCTGCCCCCCTGAAAGCGCCGCCTGGAACCATGGCTCCATCGGGTCCCATGGTAGGGCTGGCCCTGGTTGATCGGTTTACATATAAATAAATAATCTATGTGGATATGAGCACAGAATGCATATTTCAGGAGCATGTTTTGTACAGAGTGCAGGATTCAGGAGTGCGCTACATACAGAGTGCAGGATTCAGGAGTGCGCTACATACAGAGTGCAGGGTTCAGGAGTGCGCTACATACAGCGTGCAGGGTTCAGGCATGGATATCTCACAGGCCACTTTACAACCAAAAATGATACCCCTCCCTTAGTACGGAGTTCTCCCCAACCTTAAATCCCCCCTTGCTATATTAAAATAAAACCAAAAAAATGCCCAAAAAGGAAAACTTTATCAAAATCTCTTATATGTGATGTCTGATTTAGTAAAAACTCCCCTGTCCCCGATATACCTCCTCGGCTGCACATACTGCTGATTGAAAGCCAGTAAACAACCAACTCTCTCTCCCTCTCATCTGTCTTCTTTCCCACTTCTCTCTCTTTCTTACCTTCCTAACTTTCCTCTTCCCCCACATTATTCATCCCTTCCTCCTCTCTCTCCTTCCTTTCTTTTTCCATTCTCACTCTTTTCCCTTCACCCTTCACTCCTCTATACCCTCCCTCTCTCTCTGCCATATCACCTCCCGCCTTCTCTCTTTCTTTCCCTCCTTCTCCCCTCTATCTTTATCGCTTTCTTCTGTTCTTCCTTCCGTTCTTATTCCCTTCTCACTCACTCCCTTCCTTCCACCCTGTGCATGCCATCTTCCCTTCTCTCTTCCTTCCATCCCAGCTCACTTCCTCCCTCTCTCCCTCTTTTCTTTCCCTCCCACTCTCTTCCTTTCTTCCTTTTTTACTTCTATGATTCCTTCCTTCTCACCCCCTTCTTTCCCACCTTCTTACATCTCTCTCACTTTCCTAATTTCCTTTCTTCCATCGTCTTTCTCTATCCTTCCTCTCCTTATTTTCCTTATTTTATCTTCCCATTCTTTTTTTTTCTTCTCATCCTCTGTTTTTATATTTTTTTGCTGCATTCCCATTGGTTTGTTGCAACCAGATTTCAGAAAAAGTAAAAAACAACTTTGTTAGGAAAGTCAACACACACACACACATACCGAATATCATTCTTATCTACAGATGCGCCGACTTTTAAAATAGTAAATGTTACCTACATTAGTCAAATATTTTAAATTGGAAATTTTCTGATTTGTGGTCCTTCAAAGACCGATCCCTCCATAGCATAAAAGCATCAACGTCATTTACTGTGATCAGACAGCCTGGCGGGCGTTAGTGTTGGCAGCACGATGAATAGGGCATGTCAGAGAAGTGTCTCTCCATAGCCATTACTCTTCTCGCTCTTCCAACTGTCACTTGTATTCACTGTGTCAGTGACAAGGGCCATCAAATCCTTTGGCACCTTTATATATCTGCCTGACAACTCTATGTACCCATCACTCTCTTGTTTAATAATATTAAACCAGGAGCAGCATGAGACAAATAAGAAAATGTCTCATAGGGGGGTCTCCCTTGCCTGCTACAACAGATTTCCAGTTTAAAGCCCAACTCTAGGAAAAGTAAAAAAACTTTTTTTGCGGTGGAGCTGCCCCCATACTGCAAGGTAAATGTTAATTTGGGTTAACTTGCTAGATTTCCCACTCCCTTGGCAGACCGTGCTCCCACATGCTCTGGCAGTGGACTGTGCCTCTATGTCCTTGCGTCCAATGCAGGACTAATGGGTAATGCAATATCTTTCATTTCAGGAGCATCTGACTAAGGGAGCACAAGGGAGAGGAAGAAGTGGGGGCTGGTCTTGCCTTGCTTGTTTAGGTTTAAATACCAGATCCTCTGCTCCCTTGTCAGATGTGCTCCCCTGCAATCCAGCTGTAGACTGTTCCTTGGCATCCTCATGTTCAAAGCAGGGCTTTAGACCCTACATTGGTCTTGATGATGTCTGAGGAATCTGACTGATGGAGCATATGGGAGAAGAAGCTACCGGGACCAACCTTGCAGTGCTTGTTTAGGTTTACCTTACCAGAGCCTCCACTCCCCTGGCAGATTGTGCTTTCCTATTCTCCTGCAGTGGACTGTTCCTTGGCGTCTTCATGTTCAAGGCAGAGCTATGGGCCCTCCATCAGTCATCGCCCCAGATGACGCCTTTTTTTTAGCAGAAACGTGTCGGGTGGACCCACTTACATATACCGCTCTTGTTTCCTGTACTTGTACTAAGGCTTTGATGATCTTTTACATGTGAGTTTACATTTTTTACAATTTTATCTTAATAAACCCCATGCCAAACGGTATCACGCTATGCAAGTTCTTTTTTCAATCTATTTCTGCATGGTTTGTAAACACCGAGCCTTTGGCTCCCAGTGGAACACTACCTCTATGTTGATGTCTGAGAACGTTATTGCCGAGCTGTTGATCTGATCCAGGATCCGTTGTGCCCGTTCAGCCAGATGTATCCTCCAAACCAGCTGATTTAAAGCCTTTATGACTTGGGTGGTATAAGCCTCCCACCAAAACGTAGCTCCCCCCACCAACCATCAGTCTTGATGATGCCAGAGGCACCTGATTCGGGAAGCATAGGGAAGAAGAAGCTGCAGGGACCAGTCTTGACCTTGCAGTGGTCATTTAGGTTTAACTTACTAGATCCTCTGTTCCCCCAGCATTCGCTCCTCCCCTAAGCTTTGGCAGTAGATTGCTCCTTGGCATCCTCATGTCCAAGGCAGCACCCTCCATCAGTCTTGATGATGGCAGTGGCATCTGACCAATGGAAAAGAGGGGAGAAGAAGCCGTAGGGACCAGTCTTCCGATGCTTGTTTAGGTATAACTAACCAGATCCTCTGCTTCCCTGGCAGGCAGTGCTCCCCTACTGCTCTGGCAGTGGATTGGTCCTTGGCATCCTCATGTCCAAGGCAGTGCTGTGGGCCCTCCCTCAGTCTGATCATGTTAGGGGCCTCCGACCAATTAAGCATGGGGGAGTAGAAGCTGCAGGGACCGGATTTGCAGAGGAACCTGGTGGAGTAGAGGATCAAACTGGTTTTCTTGGTCCCCTATATATAAATGATTAACCCTTGCTGTTTAGGGACAGCCCCACTGCAGGCAAGGATTTTAACTTTCTCTGGAGAGGATTCAGCTGTAATCCTTGCTTGCTATGGTGGCATTATAAAACAGCACATAAGACTTTGATAGCTGTTATGTCCCTACTAACGGTCTGACCTGGAACAACAAAAGTCTGATCTTCTAAACTGGCCTTAATCTGACTTTTTTGTGTTCCTATGACAAGGCCAGAAAACAACAAACAAAAATTTCCAGCTCACTTACCAGTCAGCCTGCAACAAACCGAATTGACCCTGACTAACAGCTCACAGTAAAAACAAGGGGTTTCGTTTTCACTCATTTGTTTAGTTTGCACAGATTCGTTTGCATACAAATGTGTGTAAGCTAAACCCCTTGTTTGTAACTTGAACTGTAAAGCAAAGTAGTAAGAAAAAGTCCTGGATAGCCGCACTCAAAACAATGTTCGCCTTTATTAAATGTAGATCAACAAAAATACATGCCACAGCATAAAAATGCAGGAAAGCTAACGCGTTTCACACTGTAGTCAGTGATTAATCATAGATAATACAGAAATGAATCCTACATATATAACTATGCCCATTAACCATGTGCTCAGGAAATTGATTAATGGCATATAATCAGCCAACTCAAAAGAGCTGTGATCAAAATGGAAATGAGAACTCAAAAACTGTGAAAAAATGGTGCCTATGGGAAATAGAGTGAATAAAAGGAAATAAAATAAATAGTAAATGATAAGAAGTGCAGAAAATAAAGTATATATTAAAATATATATTAAATGTATTAAAAGTAAATGTATGTATATATGAAATTGTGGACTAATGAAAATGTATATACAATATAAACTAAAAATTATTAGAAAAAGTGTATATATATACATATTAATTTAATTAAAAAAAAATATATATATATATATATATATATATATATATATATATATATATATATATATATGTGTGTGTATTTATAGGACTGTATTGCTCTTTTCTTACATTCTGTTCTCTATATGTGATTACCACCCAAATAATGAAATTAAATCTGTGCTAAACAAGAAAGAAAATCAAAATCACATGTGTATATATGCCTATGTATGTGTACATAAATATCCTAAAATCAGTGTGAATCATAACTTGTATAAGTATAAATTATACCTTCTACCTTCAAAAAGTGAAAAATATATACAAAAGGGAGTATGTGATGTGAAAAAAATGTAAAACAGGCATGTGTATTAAATAATTATCCGAACATATAAAATGTATATCGGTGCCGATATACATTCTATATGTTCGGATAATTATTCAATACACTTGCCTGTTTTACATTTAATTTATACTTATTAGACATGTGCGCCATCAATAAATTAGTTTCGTTTTGTTGCGTTTCGTTTCGTACGAAAATGAATTCGTATTTCATAATTCGTGTCCAAAATTCAATTCGGCTTCAAACGAAATACGAATTTTCGTTAGATTCGTAAACTTTTCGCAAAATAACGAAAGTTTGTTATGATGAATTTATCATTATGAGGGGCTCCCACCATCCCTGTGTTGTGCTGACTTCCTCTGATTGGTGAACAAAACACCAGTCACGTTTCTGTTGTAACGGAATTTGGATCCGAAATTCCGAAATTCGTTACGAAATTTCGTATTTCGTATAAAATTCGTAAGCATAGAAATTCCCATAGAGTTTCCAGGTCTATACACCTGCTGTGTCCATTATGAGGGGTTCCCACCACCCCTGTGCTGAGTTCCCGGGTCTGAGTATACACCCGCTGTGCCCATTATGAGGGGTTCCCACCACCCCTGTGCTGAGTTCCCGGGTCTGAGTATACACCCGCTGTGCCCATTATGAGGGATTCCCACCACCCCTGTGCTGAGTTCCCGGGTCTGAGTATACACCCGCTGTGCCCATTATGAGGGGTTCCCACCACCCCTGTGCTGAGTTCCCGGGTCTGAGTATACACCCGCTGTGCCCATTATGAGGGGTTCCCACCACCCCTGTGCTGAGTTCCCGGGTCTGAGTATACACCCGCTGTGCCCATTATGAGGGGTTCCCACCACCCCTGTGCTGAGTTCCCGGGTCTGAGTGTTCACCCGCTGTGCCCATTATGAGGGGTTCCCACCATCCCTGTGCTGTGCTGACTTCCTGGGTTTTTAACTTTTAGGTTTGTTAACTTTTCATAACAATTACGAATGTTCTTTATGCATTTGGATCCGAAATTCGTAAACGAAATTTCATATTTTGTACAGAATTCATATGCATAAAAATTCGTATTTCGGATTCATACGAATGTACGAATTTCTGGAAATTCGTAGGAATTTTTGACGCGTACGAAACTAATCGCACATGTCTAATACTTATACAAGTTATATTTCACACTGATTTTAGGATATTTATGTACACATACACAGGCATATACACATGTGATTTTGATTTTCTTTGTTGTTTAGCACAGATTTAATTTCATTATTTGGGTGGTAATCACATATAGAGAATACAATTAAAAAAAGCAATAAAGTCATATATATATATATATATATATATATATATATATATATATATATATATATATATATATATATATATATATTTATATATTTATTTATATATATTTATTTATATATATTTATTTATATATATTTATTTATACATTTTCTTTTATTAAATTAATATGTATATATATATACACTTTTTCGAATAATTTTTAGTTTATATTGTATATACATTTTCATTAGTCCACAATTTTATATAGACATACATTTACTTTTAATACACTTAATATATATTTTAATATATATTTTATTTTCTGCACTTCTTATTTATTTTATTTCCTTTTATTCACTCTATTTCCCATAAGTACCATTTTTTCACAGTTTTTGAGTTCTCATTTCCATTTTGATCACAGCTCTTTTGAGTTTGCTGATTGTATGCCATTAATTAATTTCCTAAAACACATGGTTAATGGGCATAGGTATATATGTAGGATTCATTTCTGTATTATCTAGCTATGATTAAGCACTGACTACAGTGTAAACGCGTTAGCTTTTCTGCATTTTTCTGCTGCGGCATGTATTTTTGTTGATCTACATTCAATAAAGGCGAACATTGTTTTGAGTGCGGCTATCCAGGACTTTTTCTTATTACTTCATTGTACTAGCATTGCCGGCACCTGTCGCTTCCAGCGTGGAGGGGATGTTTGTTCCTGATTTGATCCTCCTAGAGCGGTGATATCTTTCTTTCCATGAACTGTAAAGCCCCGTACACACGATTGGACTTTCCGATGGGAAATGTTGGATGTGAGGTTGTTGGCGGTATGTCCGACTGTGTGTAAGCTCAATCGAACAATTGTTGTCGGACTTTCCACCATCAAATGTTGGCTAGCATGTTCTTAAATTTAACGCCAACAAATGTGTGTTGTCGGACTTTCTGATCGTTTGTACACAAGTTCTTCCGACAAACTTCCAAAGTACAAACACGTATGCTCGGAAGCAGAAGCGGTTGGTCTTGTAAACTATGGAGAATTAACATTCGTCACGTGGCAAATTATGAAATCTCCAAATGCAGCGCACAATTCTCTTCTTCTTTAATGGGATAATAATGAAGCTGCTTTGCTGATGATACTGATGAAGTTATTGTAAACGCATTTTTAAAGGCTTTTTTTTTCTAGTGATATCAAGAATAATATTATTATGTTTTTTTGTTTTTTTTTATTTGGGCAAGTTACCACAACACCATTATCCCATAGTTTGTAAGATCAAAGATACAACTATGTTGGTGTCCCTTGTTAATTTTACATTGTATTGTTTTAAATGTAACTTCCTACTCCCAAACTGTCATTTGAAGTAAAACACATAGCCAAGTATTATTCTCCACAATTTTTTTATTGTGCATTAAAAAAAAAAAATTAGACATGCTATCTGCCAATAGAACTTAACCAAAAAGTGCATTCTATGCATCCAAAAATATAGAAAATATAACAAATCAAATCATTATTCAATCAAAAAAATAATGTCAAAGCAATAACTCCAAGACCAATAATAAATAACACGTTATCTCCACCGATTCCGCAACATGGCTGGTTGACAAACGGCCGTTCAGAAACGAACCGAAAAGCGCTAAATGAAAAATGCAAAAAGAAAAGCGCGAATCAACACTCACCAAACTTCTACTAACACGAAATTAGCAGAAGGAGCCCAAAGAGCTGAAAAACAACGTAGTACGTCTAGTACATCACTACGTTCGTAATTGTTGGCCAACATTTGTGTGACCGTGTGTATGCAAGACAAGTTTGAGCCAACGCCCTTCAGACAAAATTCCATGGTTTTGTTGTCGGAATGTCCCATCGTGTGTACGAGGCATTAGAGTGAATTCAGTTTGTTACATGTTGGCTGGTAATTGAGCTGGGAATTTTTCTTTGTTGCTTTTTGATATACATCACCATTCCATGTGCTCCTTGGGTGGGAAATATTAGCCCATGGTTTTTAATGGAGTGTTAGAAGGAATAGGCAACAAGCAATAAAAATCTCATGCAGATAGAGGGTGGTCTGGTTTATTGCAGACCTCAGCACAAGGGAAATAGAGCTAAGCAGTCTGTGCAATAACTTCACAGAAGCAATTCAAATATAACAAGGGCTTATACATACTGGTACTGGTAGTTTTAAGTCACACACGCAAAATAGTTATTTATTTATTATGTTGTATTATGTATTGTTGTATGTGTATTATTGATTATCCATTTCAGGATTTTTGTTACAGCTCTGATGAAGGGTGGGGGGGGGATACTTTGGCCTCCAAAATGTGTTGGGTACCACTTGTCTACCTATTTTCACCTCATAGTCAAGAGTGATACCGGCTTCACACATATGCGCCTGCAGTTTCGTGCCTGGGGTCCGGTGTGTCCCTGTTCACAGGTTTAGGTGCGACTCAGGTCTGAATTTTTGCATGAATTTTCACCCGCATCAGAGCCAAAGATGCACAGGACCCTTTTTTAATCCGGACCTGTGTGAACCAGCTCCATTAAGAGCCAGTCGCACTCGCCTGTCATGCCAATGGGATGCGGGGAAACGTGCATCTAATTCGCATATATGTAAACCCGGCCTAAAGCTATATAGACATTTGATGTGATTGTCTAGTGCTCAAACTTTTTCTCATTTGGATTTCTCACATTGGGTGTCATCCACCTGGTGCAATTGTCCCCCAGCTTTGTGTTTTTTTTGAGCGGTCAAAGTCAAGCCAATGAAAGCTACTATCATCCACTATTTGATGAAAGCTAAGTCTGAGTCCAATGCCTCAAATTTATTTTAGTCCTCCCTGAAAATAAATCGCAAGCAGAGGCAAAACTGCAATCCTGCCCACACCATACCTAAATTTAAAATTCTTCATTTCAGCTCCAGCTCTTTCAAGTTTAATGGGGACTGTCAATGAACTTCAATTTTCAAATCTTTCAACAGATTCACATGAACTTAAATGGTATCCAAGTCTTAGTCCCTAGGGTTCAGTTATGGAGTCGGCCCACCCTTTGTAGCTATAACAGCTTCAACTCTTCTGGGAAGGCTGTCCACAAGGTTTAAGGGTGTGTCTATGCGAATGTTTGACCATTCTCTCATAAGCGCATTTGTGAGGTTAGAAACTGATGTGGACGAGAAGGCTCGGCTTACAGTCTCCACTCCTAATTCATCCCAAAGGTGTTCGATCGGGTTGAGGTCAGGACTCTGTGTAGGCCAGTCAACGTCCTCCACCCCAAAAGCGGAGACAAACCCACAATGTCTACTACTAGAAAACATACTGTGAACAACATCACAATGGTAATGGTTGGCACTAATCAAGAGAAACAATCCTTAATCACATATTGTACCTAGTTAATCCTAACATCTACCTAGGAAAAGGTGAACCACCATAGTGTATTACTCCATCACCTATATACACAATGTGGCGGTAAACTGGCAGGAACAAAAGGTGAGCTGATATGTACATTTCTCTCCAGAATAAGACATCTCAATGTTTGGTTTAAACTTAATCACCTTTCAGTTTACAATTACTATGACGGATGGCATTCCTTTAGTGTGGGAGACGGGGAGCTGGTGAACTGATGTGTTTAAACAACCACACCCTGTAAAAGCTAGACACAATCTAACAGGTAGCAATAAAGCACACAGTTCTCCAGCAGGTGTAAGGCTGAAAACATGAGATTTCCTTGGCTGTGTAGATAATGGACTTCGGCAAGAAGAAGAGCAAAGACCAGGATAAGGAGGAAAAGACAAAGTAACGTAGCTAGCTTTTCTACTTCTATTTCATGCAGAAAATGTTTTTTTGTGTGGATTTGACTTTGGCATTGGATTTTTTCCATTAGCATTTGATCATTGGCATTGGATTTTAGGAGCCAAAAATGCAATTTCAGCCTTAATTTGTAAATATGGCATCATGGTTAAGAAAATCCGAGACCTTTGTGTTTGCTTTCCTGCGCCAAATTTGACAGCTGTTGTCTGTCTGCAAACTGCTGTTCTCTATGATGAATGGAGTTCCCATAGAGGACATCATATGTCATCACAGGCCCACAGATCAGCTGAAGATGCACAAAATTTTATTTCTGGTCTTCTGGCATGCGATGCACCCTATGGTGACCTCTTCCCATTGTAGAGATAATGATCCACAAAAAGCTGATGATGGATGCCATTGGTACAGGGGTAAGGTTCTCCGATCTTCATGGCTGAGTAAGGACATTTGAGTTGAGGCAGACAATAACTGATATATAGTGCTTACCTCTGTTTCTTGAAGTTTTGGATTGGATGTGGAAGGGTAAGAACCTCTAACAGCTTTTTATTGCTATATATGTCTCCACTGGGGGGATTTATTTTCACTATTGGTCCCAGTGGCCATTTTCTTTGGTGATGGAAAATCCAACATTTTTGAGTTGTCACCAAACCAAGAGGTGGGGGAAAATCTTCCAATGGGTAGAACCTGTTATGATGACAGTTGTCTAAGAAGGGACATTACCTTCTTCAGAAAAGATCTCCCTTTACTTCATGTTGTGTCTCTAGGATAGGAAGAAAATATACATTTCTTTGATGAGACACAAACTGAAAAAGACATTCCCTACACTCTCAAAATAATTATTGGCTTCACATATACTTTCAAGTTAAATCTATATCTGACATAGATACGTATCAACTACTTGTAAAAAAAATGTAATTGCATTTAGTTCAATTTTAAATTGAGATTTAAGCTAGTGGAATTTTGATCAAAATTTTTTGTTCCCTCAGTTTTCTCACTGTTAAGCTATGTACACACGATAGTATTTTCCGACAACAAAACCGTGGATTTTTTTCCGAAGGATGTCAGCTCAGACTTGTCTTGCATACACAAGGTCACACAAATGTTTTCAGAAATTCCGAACGTCAAGAACGCGGTGCCGTACAACACGTACGACGAGCCGAGAAAAATTAAGTTCAATAGCCAGTGCGGCTCTTCTGCTTGATTTCGAGCATGCGTGGACTTTTGTGCGTCGGAATTGTGTACACACGCTCGGAATTTCCAAGCCTTGTTGTCGGAAAATTTGAGAACCTGCTCTCAAACATTTGTTGGTGGAAATTCCGACAACAAATGTTCTATGGAGCATACACACGGTCAGACTTTCCGACAACAAGTTCACATCCAACATTTGTTGATGGAAAATCCTATCGTGTGTACGGCCCGTTAGTGTGGTCAAATGAAAAATGAAGGATGAAATTTTTTTCTCATATGAACAAATTTTTAACAGCAAATGCAATTTTCATTTGGGAAGTGACATTCATTCCAAAATCAAATGTTAAAAGCAAATTCAATTTTGAAGTATTTTCAAATGACATTCCTCAATATACAGCAGGTAAAATAAGTATTGAACATGGCACCATTTTTCTAGATAAATATATTTCTAAGGCTGGGTTCATACTTTTGCGAATTTAATGTGGGTTTCCCCGCATCCAATTCGCATAGCAGGAGATTATGACTGGCTCTCTCACATCTCCGCAGCGGCTCTGGTGCGAATTGCACAGGAGTCCTGTGCTACTTTTTGTCCGTTCCAGGTCTGAATTTAGCCAAAACTTCGGGCTGAAATTGGACCTGGTGAATGGAGTCATCTTTCTTAGACAGCACAGTCAAGTTTTTACCACTTCTGTTTCTACTGCAGTTCAAGCCTTATGGTTTAGTCAAAGACCACCCAGCCTGTGGTTGAACAGTGGAGTGGCAGCAACATACCGATGAGGTCACTCCTTTGCTATCACTTCCCATCATTTACAGTACTTTGAAAAAGTATTCATACCCCTTGAAATTTAACAAATTTTCTCATGTTACAACAAAAATCGTAAATGTATTCTATTGAGATTTTATATGATAGACCAACACAAAGTGGCACATAACTGTGAAGTGGAAGGAAAATGATAAATGGTTTTCAACATTTTTTTCACAAATAAATATGTGAAAAGTGTGGCGTGCATTTGTATTCAGCCCCCCTGAGTCAATATTTTGTAGAACCACCTTTCTCTGCAATTACAGCTGAAAGTCTTTTTGGGGATGTCTCTACCAGCTTTGCACATCTATAGAGTGACATTTTTGCCCATTCTTCGTTGCAAAATAGCTCAAGCTCTGTCAGATTCGATGGAGAACGTCTGTGAACAGCAATTTTCAAGTCTTGCCACAACTTCTAAATTGGATTTAGGTCTGGACTTTGACTGGGCCATTCTAACACATGAATATTCTTTGATCTAAAGCATTCTATTGTAGCTCTGGCTGTATGTTTAGGGTTATTGTCCTGCTGGAAGGTGAACCTCCACCCCAGTCTCAAGTCTTTTTCAGACTCTAATGGGGCGTACACACGGTCGGACTTTTCGACCGGACTGGTCTGACAGACGCCGACGGACCAAATCCGGCGAATACAAACCGATCGTGTGTGGGCTTCACCGGACCTTCAGCGGACTTTTCCAGTCGCAAATCTGACGGACTTTAGATTTTGAACATGCTTCAAATCTTTACGTCGTAACTCCGCCGGACCCAGAAATCCGCTCGTCTGTGTTCTAGTCCGACGGACTAAAACCAACGCTAGGGCAGCTATTGGCTACTGGCTATCAACTTCCTTATTTTAGTCCGGTGTACGTCATCACGTACGAATCCGTCGGACTTTGGTGTGATCATGTGTAGGCAAGTCCGGTCGTTAGAAAGTCCGTTGAAAGTCCGCCAAAAGTCCGTCGAAAGTCTGTCGGAGAGGCTGTCGGACTTTTGTAGCCGAAAAGTCCGACCGTGTGTACGCGGCATAACAGGTTTTCTTCTAAGATTGCCCTGTATTTGGCTCCATCCATCTTCCCATAAAATCTGACCAACTTCCCTGTCCCTGCTGAAGAAAAGCATCTCCACTGCTGCCACCACCATGTTTAATGGTGAGAATGGTGTGTTCAGGGTGATGTGCAGTGTAAGTTTTCCGCCACACATAAAGTTTCACCTTTAGGCCAGAAAGTTCAATTTTGGTCTCATCTGACCAGAGCACCTTCTTCCACATGTTTTCTGTGTCCCCCACATGGCTTCTTGCAAACTGCAAAATGGACTTCTTATGGCTTTCTTTCAAAAATAGCTTCCTTCTTGCCACTCTTCTATAAAGGCCAGATTTGTGGAGAGCGCGACTAATAGTTGTCCTGTGGACAGATTCTCCCACTTGAGCTGTGGATCTCTGCAGCTCCTCCAGAGTTACCATGGGCCTCATGGCTGCTTCTCTAAGTTAATGCTCTCCTTGCCCAGCCTGTCAGTTTAGGTGGACAGCCGTGTCTTGGTAGGTTTGCAGTTGTGCCATACTCTTTCCATTTTTGGATGATGGATTGAACAGAGCTCCGTGAGATGTTCAAAGCTTGGGATATTTTTTATAACCTAACCCTGCTTTAAACCTCTCCACAGCTTTATCCCTGACCTGTCTTTTTGGGGATGTCTCTACCAGCTTTGCACATCTACAGAGTGACATTCTTCTTTGCAAAATAGCTCAAGCTCTGTCAGATTAAATGGAGAGCGTCTGTGAACAGCAATTTTCAAGACTTGCCACAGATACTCAAATGGATTTAGGTCTGGGCGTTGACTGGGCCATTCTAACACATGAATATGCTTTGATCTAAACCATTCAATTGTATGACTAGGGTTGTCCTGCTGAAAGGTGAACCTCAGCCCCACAAATCTGTTGCAGACTCTAACAGGTTTTTTTCTAAGATTGTCCTGTATTTGGCTCCATCCATTTTCCCATCAACTCTGACCAGCCTCCCTGTCCCTGCTGAAGAAAAGCATCCACACAACATGATGCTGCCACCACCATGTTTCACGGTGGAGATGGTGTGTTCAGGGTGATGTGCAGTGTTAGTTTTCCACCACATATAGCGTTTTGCTTTTAGGCCAAAAAGTTCAGTTTTGGTCTCATCTGAGACTGTGGACAGATTCTCCCACCTGAGCTGTGGATCTCTGCAGTTCCTCCAGAGTTACCATGGGCCTCTTGGCTGCTTCTCTGATTAATGCTTTCCTTGCCCGGCCTGTCATATTAGGTGGACGGCCATGTCTTTGCAGGTTTGCAGTTGTGCCATACTGTTCCCATTTTCGGATGATGGATTGAACAGAGCTCCTTGAGATGTTCAAAGCTTGGGATATTTTTTTATAACCTAATCCTGCTTTAAACTTCTCTTCAACTTTATCCCTGACCTGTCTGGTGTGCTCCTTGGCCTTCATGATGCTGTTTGTTCGCTAAGGTTTTCTAACAAACCTCTGCGGGCTTCACAGAACAGCTGTATTTATACTGAAATTAAATTACACACAGGTGACTTCTGGAAGCAATTGGTTCCACTAGATTTTAGTTAGGGCTATTAGAGTAAAGGGGGCTGATAACATATTTTTTACGAAACGTACGTCGAGGCGCTTCCAGTCACTTCCGGGTCCCAGCTTACGTTTTTCTCCCATGCACAAGTGGAACGCACGCCAGCTCTAGACGTGAGCCCAGCAGCAAGCGGCTCCATAATACAATCTCTGCAGGTTATCCTTGTGTCAGGCTAAGGCACACATAAATGTAAGCAGACAACCTTCGTGTTTTATATATGATTTTTAAATAAACCAACAGTATTGCGCTATGTAGTGTCCCTTTGTTTCTTCCATATGGCTATTTTGGTGGAGAGGAGGTCACATTACAGAGGATCCATCTGGTAACCTAGGGCACTGTTTCTCAACTCCAGTCCTCAAGGTGCCCCAACAGGTCATGTTTTCAGGATTTTCCTTAGATGAAACGGTTGTGGTAATTACTAAGGGCTCGTTCACATGGGGCGGATCAGTGATGATCCTTCCGTGAACATCTGCTTGCTCAGCGAGATCGCTCCACACTGTGCAGCGACGGACCTGTCAGAGCGCCGCTCTCCCCTATGGGGGATCGGATGATGACGGACCGTAGAGTCTGTCGTCACCCGATCCGAAAACGGATGGAAAAGTAGGTTTTTCCTCCGTTACACTTTTTCGGATCGGAGCGGGTCGGATGTCAGCGGACATGTCACCGCTGACATCCAACGCTCCATAGACCTCCATGGAGTGTCCGTTCAGGTCCGCCTAAAAAACTGACAGGCGGACCTGAACGGACAGTCCACGTGAAAGAGGCCTAAGGCAGTGAAACTGATCAAATCACCTGTGCAAAATAATGAAAAGCCTGAAAACATGACCTGTTGGGGCGCCTTGAGGACTGGAGTAGAGAAACACTGACCTAGGGTATCCAATCCCGGATTTCCCAAAAGCGCATTAGACCTTCTTTTTAAATAAAGAGGTCACATCCATCTGTTGAGCAGCTTTCAATTTAGAGCACATTGGGTGGATTCAATATATATGGTGAAGGAATTCCCTCTTGCTTCGGTGTGGGTCTACTAATCAAAACGCATCATTGGAAATATGGACTTATAAGTTATATTTCATTAATGATTTTTTGATCACTACCAATTTATATACCGTATTTATCGGCGTATAACATGCACTTTTTTCCCCTTAAAATCAGGGGAAAATCGCGGGTGCATGTTATACGCCGATCCCCTGTGATCCTGACCTGTCAGAACTAAAAAATCGCCGACCGCGATTTGAAAATGGCGCCGCCGGCGCTGAAATACACAGTGCTGGTCCTCGGCTCTTCTCGGCCACTTTCGGTTTCACTCGAGCGCCGCCCGAACCTAGCGGAGTATACTCGGCTAGCTCCGCTCACCGTCACGCCCATCCCGAGTGGAGCCAAAATGAACGAGAGCCGCCGAGAAGAGCCGAGGACCGGCTCTGTGTATTTCGGCGCCGGCAGCGCCATTTTCAATCGCGGTCGGCGATTTTGAAGTTCAGAGGCTTCAGCAAGGCTGCACTGGGGCAAGGCTAGACTGGGGCAAGGCTGGACTGGGGCAAGGCTGCAATGGACACTGGGGAAGGCTGCACTGACATGGCTGCACTGACATGGCTGCACTGGCAAGGCTGCACTGACATGGCTGCACTGACCACACTTTTCACATATTTATTTGTAAAAAATGTTGAAAACCATTTATCATTTTCCTTTTACTTCACAATTATGTGCCACTTTGTGTTGGTCTATCATATAAAATTCCAATAAAATAAATTTACGTTTTAGGTTTATGACAAAATGCAGAAAATTTCAAGGGCAACTAATACTTTTTCAAGGCACTGTAGCTCCACTTGCCCTATAACAGAGCCTGATGGGGTTTAAGCTTGTCCCTTCTCGGGGAAAGTCCAATTTAAAGTCATTTTTGTTTGAGTTTCACGCTTTTTATTTTTTGTTTCCTCTTTCATATTTTCATTTTTGTATGAAATATATCTGTTTGTAGATTAGCCACTAGACCAAGCAAACACTCAATTTGCAATCACTGTGCCTCCCTTGTTAAGAACTGATATGAGATAAGATATCCGCCACGTAGGTGGAACATTGTTTTCTGGTGGAGGTGGAGCAAGGTTTATTGAATGGTTTATCAACAAAAATATACAGAGCCAATGAGCAAACATAGGAGTATACAGATCTGAATTGGTAGCATGGATAGAGTAAGGACGGTATATAGATTATGGATAGAAGAGGGTTGGTTATAAAGCAAAGTAGGTTGAAGAAATGAATGTGTGTTTAAAGGAAACCTTATTAAATGTATGGGTTATATGTGACAGTATTCTTGATATTTGGTACAAAAATAAAGGAGGCTAAATCCAACCATAAATAGTTTGAATCTCAGGCCGGTCCCTGCTGAACCGGCTGAGATTCGAACCATCTATGGGCAGGCTGATTGTACCCCCGTTGATCCATCGATCAACTTGGCTACAACCAGTCTGTTGGATTTTCTGCAACGAATATTGCCAGCAGCTATAGCTGCTAGCAATAATCATTGTGTTCTCTGGGAAGGGACAGCCTCCGGGAGAACACTATAGCTCCACAGGAGGGGTTCCCCCCATCAACACTGGGGGAATCGATTGATCATGCAGGAAAGAAAATTGCATCATCTATGGCCTGCCTTCACACGGGGTGTACTACAGCTTTTGCCCAGGCAAGTGCTGTGTCTTTGCATAGGTTCCATGCATCCCTGTGCAGGCAGTCCCATTGATGTCTATAGGGATGCAGCAGCTGCACTAGGGTTGCCACCTTTTCTTCAAACCAAACCCGAACGCCATAGAGGCACAGGGAAAAAAAACATTTCCGCAGTATTCACTAAAGGATTATAAAAGACTTGGAACACCTTTGGGTGCCCCAAGAAAAGTAGTAATGTGGCACGCATAGCACGAGGTGGCAAACAGTGGGTGTCTCGAAAACGCTCTTGCCGCCCGCAGCTCCCGGATGGCAACAGATTTGTGTGTGGCTATCTTAGTTACTTGGGGAGCCACAGCCTGGTCTGAATAATGTGTCCAGGTTTCAGGCGGACTGAAATCCGGACACATAATTCAAAATCTGGGCTGTCCGGGTAAATCATGGACAGGTGGCAACCCTAAGCTGCACAGACACAGCTGACGCTCCGAACTTAACATCCATGCGGGTGAACGGCCCTTTCACAAACAATGAGAAATAAACAGATACAAAGTATTTCTCCCTCAGCGCTCATTCAAAAAAAAAAGATAAATAAAAATATATATAGCTGCTACTATAAAAATGTAAACTGTATAAAAAAAAATATGTTAAAAAGGGTGAACGGCCCTGAATGCGGACAGTGTGTGTTCAAGTCCATGCACCGCAAATATCAAATTTGAGAGCAGCGGCTGTGTCTGTGAAGTCAGTCCCATTAGCGATAACCCCGAGCCACACTCGGGATTACATCTCTGGTGCGGCGTTACTTACCTTGTCCCCGGGATCCTGCGATGTCCCCCCGCGCTGTCTGCAGGCTCTGCCTCCTCTGAAGCCTCTCCGTGCCAGGCTCTGTTCTCTGCGAGCGTCGCGACGCACGGGGGCGGAGCCTGGCGGCAAATTCAAAAAAAATTTAAAATTCATAACACATACAGTACTGTAATCTTACAGATTACAGTACTGTATGAAATGATTTCACATCCCTTTTGTCCCCAGTGCTTTGGCCCATGCCCTGCATGCAGTTTTATGTTATATATACTGTTCTTTCTGCCTGGAAACTGGAGATTGTCCATAGCAACCATAAAGTGCCCCTTTACGTCAAAAGTGGCTTTAGACCAGCTAGAAAACAGCGATAGTAAATTAGAACACTTGCAGAATTGAGCGATAGTGAATCGTGGGGAAATTTATTTTATTATTATTATATTATTATTTTTTTAAATTATTTATATTTATTTTTTATATTATAATTTATGTTTTTGTGTTTCAAACTTCATCATACCCGGGATATCTACTAGACTCTTGTTTGGACAGATTTAAGTGTGTTATTGTTAAGAATTACAGGCCTACAATATAAAACGCCAAATTTCCATGCAAAATAATTGTACCGCTTTCAGCACCTAAAATCCGAAATAATCATACAGCCAGGGAGGTTAAAGTGACGCAGTACCATATCGCAAAAAATGGCCTGGTCAGGAAGGGGGGGGGGGGGGTTAAACTTTCCGGGGCTGAAGAGGTTAATGTGAACATTTCAGGTTGAAAGTCTGTTTTATGTTGTGCACTTTTGCTTTGCTTCTAGGTAACAATATAATAACCGTATAAAGATGAATGTACACTCATAAACCTCAGTTTATGAATGGCGTCACTTGCTGGGGGAGATTTTTTTACACATACGACGTGTCCTATTCTCCAGCTGTCACCCACAATCCCCTGTTATCTCCCTTTTGTGTGACGCCCTGCGTGATTACTATCATCTGTGTTTCCATACATAGGTGACACTCAAGAAGGAGTGGGAGCTAATATTTGAATTGCTGAATAACATTATGGGAGGGAATGGCCTTCCAGTATAACCTGATAACATCATTATTTTTGCAGCTTGGTGTGTAGGATATTGGAGAAATACAAGGGGCAGTTTGAGGATTTGTAGTATATTTAATTCCATTGAGAAATTGCTTTAAAGCAGAAATCCGGGCAAAAACTTTTTTTTACATGTTCTTGTTGCTAATTTCCTACCTTCTCCAAATATGTCATGCATCTTCTTGTTAACTCACTCATTGCTTTGAAATAGCCTGTTAATTTTCAAATAAAACCATTAATTCCCAGGGGTTTCCTGTTTTGTAAGACTGCTATTCCTCCTGTTCCCCCAGCCACGGATCTTGGCACAGCTCATCTGTAGTTCTTTTCTCCAGCAAGCAGGGATGTACTTCCAAATATAACAAAATCAATGCAGCACAACTCAAAATTCACAACATAAATGATACTGAAAAAACAGGACACTAGGAAAGCTCTTTCAAAGAGCTGGGATTTTTTAGGTGCCAGTAACTATAGTCAAGATAACATACTTATAAATTGAATAAACTGATGGAATTTAAATTTAAAAGGACACAGAGAAGAAAACATAATTTTCTGAAAAAGTTATATTAACCACTTAAAGACCAGCCTCGTTTTGGATTTTAGGTGTTTACATGTTTAAAACTGTTTTTTTTTGCTAGAAAGTTACTTAAAACCCCCAAACATTATATATTGTTTTTTTTCTAACAAAAATGGCGGTCATTGCAATGCTTTTTTTCACACCGTATTTGCGCAGCGGTCTTACAAGCGAACATTTTTTGGAAAAAAATCACTTTTTTGAATAAAAAAAATAAGACAACAGTAAAGTTCGCCTAATTTTTTTTATATTGTGAAAGATTTTACGCCGAGTAAATTGATACCCAACATGTCATGCTTCAAAATTGCGCCCACTCGTGGAATGGCGTCAAAATTTTACCCTCAAAAATCTCCATAGGCGACGTTTAAAAAATTCTACAGGTTGCATGTTTTGCGATACAGAGGAGGTCTAGGGCTAGAATTATTGCTCTCGCTGTAACAATCACGGCGATACCTCACATGTGTGGTTTGACCTCCGTTTTCATATGCGGGCGCTACTCAAATATGTGTTTGCTTCTGCGCACGAGCTCGTCAGGACGGGGCGTTTTAAAAAAAAAAAAATTCTTTCTTATTTATTTGATTTGGGTTGATTTATTTTTACGCTGTTTTTTTTAAAAAAAAAATATTTGGGTCACTTTTATTCCTATTACAAGGAATGTAAACATTCCTTGTAATAGAAAAAAGCATGACAGGAGGTCTTAAATATGAGATCTGGGGGGTCAAAAAGTCCTCAGATCTCATATTTGGACTTAAATGCAATAAAAAAAAAAAAAAAATGTCATTTGAAAAAATTGCATTGAAAAAATGTGGCTTTAAGAGGTATGGGCGGAAGTGATGTTTTGACGTCGCTTCCACCCTGCAGTGTCATGGAGTCGGGTGGGCGCCATCTTCTCCTCACTCGTCTCCATGCACAACTAGGGAACGGACGCGGTCGCCTCCGCCGCTGCCGACGGCTCCGGTAAGCGGTGGAGTGCACCGGATCGCGGCGGGAGGGGGGGCCCTTTCCCACCACCAATAAAAGTGATCTCGCAGTGAATCTGCCGCAGAGACCACTTTTATCTTGTAGCCGACCGCCGGCCGAAAACAGGGATACTGGGGTTATGGCAGCTAGCTGTTGCCATGACAACGATATCCGTCCTCAAAAAGGGACGTACATCGACGTGCGGCGGTCGGCAAGTAGTTAAAAACATGGAAACAGTTTGTTTGATATCCACATTGTGGAAATAGTTGCTTGTTATGGTGTCGTAATTCCGACATGTTTCGCCATAGGGTAGGCTTCTTCAGGGGATATGTGTTACCACACCAGGACATATACAAATGAAATACACAAGAAATATATAGAGAATAACAAGCAACTATAACTAATTCCACAACGTGGATATCAAACATGAACTGTTTTTTAAATATTTATTTTAATATAACTTTTTCAGAAAATTATGTTTTCTTCTCTGTGACCTTTTTAAATGTAATTGAATAAACTGATGGAATTTTAAATTATGTTATCTTGACTACAGTTACTGGTACCTAAAAAAATCCCAGCTCTTTGGAAGAGCATTCCTAGTGTCCTGTTGTATAGCCATTTGGGATGCAGTGTCCTTGAGACCTTCTCTGATCAATTTTTCTTGTGGAAGATGCTGAAAAAAACTCTACATGAAATTATAATAAGGTAATGTAAATTCATATACAGTCCCAATTGTATAAATGCCGCAGTGCATTCAGTGCAACAAAGGTCTTCAATCTTGTGAAGCATTCAGTGACCGCCACCTCCAGGTGAAAAACTTGCTTACCTCAGCATCAGACCCCACAACAGAGTCTAATAAGTATAAGACATTCTCCTTATCCATGAGTTCTGGACTATTAGACCTCCTCTGCCGTATCTTCTCACAATTAAAAGCTCCACAAGTCAGCACATCCACATGATAGGGAACACAAGAAAGAGACCCATAGTGCTCTCTATTTCCACATTTAATGATAAAAAATGGAGACAAAGACACTTACAAAAATTCTTAGATAAGTATGCAATAGGTACCCCACTTCCTGGATATTGACGTCACGGGCTCGGCTCCTGCCCCCTTTATGCGTTACGCCCTGGGATTGTGGGTTACATGAATACTCGGCACATGCAAGCGAGCAGTCTCTGGAACCAGAAGCAGAATGATTTGTACGTTTTATTCAGGGATGTCTGCTTCCTGTGGTGGGCGGACCGGGACTCACAGACTCTCGGTCTGTACTGTCCATTGGAGGTGCTGTATGTAAAGGCAGAGCTATTTTTTTCCTTTATTTTCTAGAGGGTAGATGGGTAGACCATCCATTCTCAACCAGGGTTCCTCAAGAGGTTCCTCGGGGATCCTCAAGGGGTTCCTTGAGTTGTTACTTATTGACCTCCCATCTGATGGTGCCTGCATAGTTCCAGGTCCAATGCCACTTGGCAGAGCCAGCAGCATGACAATATCATAGCTCCCAACTGTCCCTGATTTCAAAGGGCTACCCTTGATTTGGAGCAATGTCCCTCTTTCCCCCTCATTTGTCCCTCATTTTGGTCTGATCCATATAGCTGTATATAAAATGCACTTTTTATCTTTCAAAAAGTGTTTTCCAATGCTAAACCTTTCTTCCAAATTCTAAATTTCTGCATTTGTACATTTTAAAAGCCAATATAAAGGAATAGTAGTGGTAAAAAAAAGCCCTTGTGTATTTAATTAACCTTTTTTTGGGTTAATTCTCATTTAAGGGGGCATGGCAGGGGGCGTGTCCCTTGCCTACATACGTTTGCTGGTAGGTGTCCCTCATTTCCATCTCAAAATGTTGGGAGGTATGCAATATTAATATTTTTAGCTGTCTGGAAGGGTGGCCTTCTGACCACTACTATAATGGGGCAGTCTTCTGTAAACACTAAGGTAAAGCCATGTTCCCACTGACCTCCAATTACTTAAATTTAGCAGGGGTTCCCTGAGGCCTAATAATTATTTTAATGGTTCCTTTAAGGCAGGAGTCTCCAAACTATGGCCCTCCAGCTGTTCAGAAACTACAATTCCCATCATGCCTAGTCATGTCTGTGAATGGCAGAGTTTTACATTGCCTCATTGGACGTGTAGTTCCACAACAGCTGGAGGGCCGTAGTTTGGAGATCCCTGCTCTAGGGTAAAAAGGTTAAATAAGACTGAGTTGGACCCTTTCCAAAAATGTACTGCCATCTGTACTCCCGTTGGGGAGATTCACCCCAATAATTGTACTGATGACCATTGACACTGAGAATGAAAGCAAGCAAAGCATAATTTTAGAGTTGGCACCAGAGGTCAGCGTAACTTTTTCAATGGGGACACCCGTTCCAGTGACAACCGTTTAAGCAGGGGCGGTCCATCCATTAAGGGCGCACGGGTCCCCCCCTTCTGTTCATCGCCGCCTCCCCTATCCATGCGTCCGGCCCCTTTCAGGACACCGGTGCATGGATTCCAATGCGGAGGGGCTGTTTTTTTGAAGTACCAAATAGAGCCAGAGGCTCTAATAGGCTTCAATATAGGATGGGCTCAGGTCACAGAGAGTGCGCTTTTAGCCCACCCAGGTGTGTTACAACAGTGAATCAATATTCGCTGTTGTAACACTGTTTCTCCTCCAAGCCAATCAGGAAGCTGGTTTTGACACTGGTCACCCGATTGGCTGAAAGGACAGGCGATCCTATTGGATGCCTAGGAGGAGGAGGGAGAAGCCGCACGGCAGAAGCCACCGTGATGCAGAGAGGACACAGGAGCCGCTGCCCTTAGGAGCCCACAAACCGCAACACATAGGAGCCTGCAACCCGTAGGATCCCGCCTGCCTGCAAACGATGGGGTAAGTGCAGAAGTAGGGGGGTGCCGCCGGCCGGCCAACCAACCGTTGGGGGGGTGGGTGTTTGCCACCCCCCAAAAATGACAGGATTTAATTTCACAAACTTTTTTTAAAGGGTATGTTTATTAAACAATTAAACAGTTATAAACATTACAGCAATTGCAATACCAAAAAATGTTTTTGTGCAGTAATAAGACAAAGCTTATCAAACAAAATAGTACACCGAGACGCAACTCGGTGACAGATAGACAAAGGGAAAGAAGAAAGACATCCATTTGTTTATGAGTACTCTCAGTACTGTAGAATGAACTACAATGGTCACATATCATATCAGAACATCATAAAATGTAAAGGAATGAAAAATTGAACTGAACACGAAGTAGCATATGGTTCAAACCAACTTATACACAGGAATATAATAACATCAAGGGTTATTCTGGAGCAACTGTAGTCTGTGAGTCCACCCAAGGGGACCAGATTTTATTACATTTTTTAGGACAGCTTCTTGCTTCATAAGTTAATTTGTACATAGGGAGAGCCTTATTGACTAAAGTGGAAATGGAGGGAGGAGTCAAGTTAGCTTTTTTGGCATATAAGAATAATAACTGTAAAAGTATTTTCTTCCCTGCAGGAAGAGTATATTCCTCAACATATCCCAATAGACAACGTAGGAGATTACAAATATTAGGAGCTTGGAGGACTGTGCTAACAAAGTCGGTGATTGTTGACCAGTAGGATCGAATAGGCATGGACAGTCCCAGACATATGATAAAAATGACCCCCACTTGGTGCAGTTGGGAGATGCAAGCCTGCCCATCCGAAAAAGAACACAGGGAGTGTAGTAGGAGCGATGGAGGAATTAACCATAGGGGATTGAAGACGTAAGGATTTCATAAATTTTGAGAGCTTTCCTGCTGTGTCTCTGTCACAGGAAGTGAAGAGAAATTTCCCCAACAGGACACAAATAACCTGACTGGGGTTTTAACCCTTCCCTACCCTTTTCAAAACCTAAACAATAAAATGTTTTCTATACATACACCTTAAGCTTTTTAAAGGAAAACAATACATTCCTATGCAGTAGAGTTGTTAATATGAATCCAAACACCTAGCCCCCATTAACATATTGCATAGAGGGAATGAGCGTTCCTGATCTCGATTTCTGTTGTGCGTCATGAGATTGTGTGTGTCGCGTATAGGGCAGCCTATTCAATTCAGTGGGCTCCCTAGTTGCGTTTGCTGCTCAAAAGAATCTCCTGCTTCATTTTGAAAGACAAAAGTGATTCTTAAACAGGCGTTTTGTCGCAATTAAATAAAGGTTGAAGTCACGAGCGGTGACGTAACGCGTAGGGCGTGGCAGAGAGCTGACTATACCGGAAGTCACGTAAGGAGGCGCCTCGGACGCCGCTCCTTCCTGTTTTATGCTATATTGAATTGTTTTTATGTAAGAGACCATCTGTTTTTATAACTCAATAAATATATTTTCGAAATACTACACCATCAGAGGCCTCCTCTCTCCTCCCCCTCCTTCCACCGGGCTGTCATAGCCTAGGTGGCAAAACTCCCAGTTTATCTTTATAGGTGCTTGACAGTAAGCAGAGGGGAACGCATCCATCACAAGGAAAGACATACATTGATGCCTGTTTTTTTCCTGCTCTGAGGTGAGAGTTTAGAGAGCCTAGTTGAGCCGCCAGTGGTTTTATGAAGAGTTTCATCACTATTACCAGCATTTTTCATATGAACTTTCTACTGTCATTTTTCATATGAACTTTCTACTGTCACTTTTATGAACTTTTTTTCGCTATACCCATTTATTGGAAGTATCCCTTACCACGCTGTTTGCAGTTTTGCATACTTGCTGCACAGGTTTCGCTATTTTTGCACATCTATGCATTTTTATTTTTTGACATTTATTGTTTTGCTATTTTGACACATGAATGTTTAGCACAGTTTTTGCATTTTTGCACATTTATGCGATTTGGTTTTGATATTTTCTGTGATGTGCTACTGGGACACATGATTTTTTAGCACAGTCTTTTGCACTTTATCTTTTATTAATGCACTCTATTTAGGATGTGTCATCCCGCATATTCACATTCATTTATTTATTATTAGCGTTAGAAGTGATCACCATTTTTATGATAGATTTTATGCGCGAAATCCCTTTACCTTTATTTATTTTTTGAGTGCCATGTGTACACTTGTTGATTTCGCTGCAGTCATTTTAGATATCATCATAAGAATCGCTTATCCCAAGTGCGTTTTTATCTTATCCACTTTGTGATTGTCACCACATTCACTTTTATCTCACTTAAGCGCGAAGGACCATAGCATCTATGTTTTGCCGCAATTGCCATACAACTCGTGAGATAATCGCGGCAGAATTGTACTGCGTTTGGGGTGACATTATTCTTGGTCTCAGGTTTTGCTGCAATTTGGAATCATAGGTAGAACCTCTGTGATTCTGCCACCAATTTAAAATCACATAATATGAACAGGGCAGAGATGTGCAGTGAGAGGAGGCAGGTGAGGCAGAGCCTCACCTATGATTGAACATAAAAAAAACCCCAAAAAACGATCGAGCTTTAAAGGGTCGTAGCTCAGAGACTTGGGGTCACAGAGACCCCAATCGTAGCTGAAGTCATACCCCATCACTGGTCAAAATTTGGGGCTCCTACGACCTATGATTCCGGAGATACGGGGCTCCTTGCCCAGCCTGTCAGAAGCTACATACAGAGCGGCCAGCTTAAATACAAGCTGGCACACTCTGTTTGCAGCAGACTCAGAGGATGAGCTCACAGTGCCTCTCACTTCTTGTCAGAGGCACTGAGCCCAAAGGACAGCTTGGAGTCTTGGACCAATAGTAAAGTACCTTTGGCCCAAGTTGACCAATAAAAATGCTGCAGTGGAGGCACGCCTCTCACTGCAGTGTCATTGAAGGGGGCATGTGTCTAGAAGACAAATACTCCCTTCCAGCCCAGCCCTCTTAAAGCGGAGTTCTGCTTAAAAAAAAAAATAAAAGTCAGCAGCTACAAATACTGCAGCTGCTGACTTTTAATAATCGGGCACTTACCTGTCCCAGGGTGCAGCGCTGTGGATGTACGAAGCCCCGCTCGTCTCCCCCTCCTCTCTGCGGCGCTGGCATTGTATCTGCTGGCGCCCGGCTGTGGCTTCACAGCTGGGCACCCACTGCGCATGCGCGAGCCACGCCGCGTGCCGTGACTGGCCGGGCAATCATCTGGGACTGAGAGGGAGGGGGGAGAGGTGATCTTCCTTCCGGTGCCGCTGTGCCCCGAGAGGAAGTGGGAGCTGGGACCCTCTGAAAAGAGGGTATACTCCCCCCCCCCAAAAAAAAAAATGACATGCCAAATGTGGCATGTCAGGGGGTCACCTCCCTTAAAGCGGAAGTGACATTTTTGGGTGGAACTAAGCTTTAACTACAAGGAAGAACATGAGTTTATGGATATAAGATTTACCTACAATCCCAAGTTTTTCTCACACAGTTAAGAGGGAGAATGAGAATCTGCTGCCTGCTGAAAAGGTATTGTTATAATCAAGCTAAATCATATATTTATATTCTATATGTTATAACATAATAATTTATTATTTATAATAATAATAATAATAATAATAATAATATTATTTATCTATTTACTGTGAAATTACTGGTTGGAAGTAATAACTTAAAACTTCAGTAATTTGTCCGTTAGGCCACCTGCTTGAGTACAGTTTTTGCAAATATAGTAAATTACCTTAGAAACAATATATAATAATTATTTCTATATTACTTACTTATGGTAATTAACCCCTTGCCACCCAGGCCAATTCTGACACTTCTCTCCTACATGTAAAAATCATGATTTTTTTGCTAGAATATTTACTCAGAACACCCAAACATTATATACAACACCTTAGAGAATAAAATGGTGGTTGTTGCAACTTTTTATGTCACGCTGTATTTGCGCAGCAATTTTTCAAATGCTTTTTTTTTGGGAAAGAAACAGTTTCATGAATAAATAAATGAAAAAACACTAAAGTTAGCCAGATTTTTTTGTATAATGTGAAAGATGATGTTACACCGAATAAATAGATACCTGACATGTCACACTTTAAAATTGCACACACTCGTGGAATGGCGCCAAACTTCGGTACTTAAAAATCTCCATATGCGACGCTTAGATTTTTTTACAGGTTACATGTTTAAAGTTACAGAGGAGGTCTAGTGCTAGAATTATTGCTCTCTCTCTAACGTTCGCGGCGTATGTAACCTGTGTGTATCAGTGTTAATTTAGTCGACTAAAACGACTAAAACATTTTAGTCGACTAAAATGACTAAAACATTTTAGTCGACTAAATTAATACTATTTCAGTCGACTAAAATACGACTAAAACTAAAAATATTGAGATGACTAAAATACGACTAAAAATAAAAGCCATTTTAGTCAAAAGACTAAAATGAGACTTAAACTAAAATGCCATTTTAGTCAAAAGACTATGACTGAAACGTACTGAAACGTACTGGAGATTTTAGTCGACTAAAACGTAGGACATTTTAGTTGACTAAAATGTACTGGAGATTTAGTCGACAAAATACGACTAAAACTAAAACAATTGCAGAAGACTAAAATGGGACTAAAACTAAAATGCCATTTTAGTCCTAAGACTAAAATTAACACTGGTGTGTATCTGGCTCTAAAACTAGCCAGTGCCTCACCAGCCACTGACCTCACTGCACTTCCCTGTAACAGGGCCTTAAAGTATATGTAAACGCTCACCTTGTAAAATAACCCATTCGGTTTAAAATAGAAATTAAAGGCAAAACATTTGTGTATACACATAAAAAGCATGCTAAATACCCTTTTTCCCCTTTCATATAAGTCAGGGATATGCAATTAGCGGACCTCCAGCTGTTGCAGAACTACAAGTCCCATGAGGCATAGCAAAACTCTGACAGCCACAAGCCTGACACTCAGAGGCAGAGGCATGATGGGACTTGTAGTTTTGGAACAGCTGGAGGTCCGCTAATTGCATATCCATGATATAAGTGATCACTTGATCTCTGTTTTCAGATGCATAAGGATCTTAGAGAGCACAGGGAGGAGAAACAGCAGAACACTGAACTTCCCAGTGAATGGCTGTAAGAGGGGTTGGAGGGGTGTCAGCTAGAGAACTGACCATGCTGTGCTCTAATGCTTAGTGTGGTCAGTTTTTAATAGGAAAGCAGAGGGACTGGCAGGAACACCAGGGATTTCACACAAAGGACGCAATACAAAGAGAACAGGAGACTTTCTCATACAAATACAAATGGTACAGCAGCCACATATCAGGAATATGAAATGTTGGGTTTCCATATTCTTTAAAGCCCAAATCCAGGAAACTTAAAAGTTATCTCTTGCAGTTGGGCTGTGCCCACACTGCAAGGTTTAATTGCTTGTTTAGTCTAGGGAAAAGGAGAAGCACTTTTAGTTACTCAATCCTCTACTACTGTGACAGGAGGCATTCCCCCACATTCCACTGGTGGACCATCTTTTGGGCATCATCATGTCCAATGCAGGGCTAAAGAGACATCAGGACCTTAGACCTCTGGAGCATGGGAGAGAAGATGCTGCAAGGATCAGACCTAAACATGCATTTAAAGCGGAGTTCCACCCACATTTTGAACAATATCTGTATGTATTCTCTTCCTTGCCTAGATGCTGACATGCCGTTTAAAAAAATTTAAATCGCCGTAATTACCTTTTATTTTTCTATTCTTCTTTGCACCTCCTGGTTCTCCTCCCGTGGGAGTAGGCGTGTTTCTAGCCTCTCCCAGACTCCTGGGAGCTAGTCTCAGGCTTCCCAGGATGCCACTGAGCATGTGCGGGAACGAGCGGTGAATGCTGGGAGCACAGCATTCACCACATCCAGGAAATAAATGCTTGTGGGCTTCAAATGCCCACAATGAAGATGGAAACCGCCTGCAGTGAATAATATAAGTTATTCTTTCCGAGGAAATCTGACACAGGCGGACATATTACACACAATATGTGAGTATGTAATGCTGAGAAGAAAACTTGGTGAATGAACTAAAAAAAAAAAAAAAAAACGATAGATAGGTGGACCCCCGCTTTAACCCTTGCAATGCAGGCGCAGAAACACTGCAAGGCATGATTTCAAAGTGTCATAGAGTTGGGCTTTAACTTCCTTGCTATCCCATTTTTTTCAATACTATATTACAGATCTGTAGATTTTTCCTTTAGTGCGTATCTGTACATCCAGTGATGTGATTGGCCTCCTGGTGGAAGAATTGTTGAAATGAGATCATTTAGCCAAGAGATTCAATTGTTTTCACTCTTTCTGAGCAGATTGCTGGATAAGCAAGAACATGATCAAGATAACGATCTTATGTCTATGTGTGCAACACTTGCTGGATCCATACAGAAATTGTATCAACTGAAAACAATAGGAAGCCTTGTCTGATCCCCAGGGCTTTTTTTGCCCCTTTTTTTACCCCTTGTCTATGCCCCATACCCACCTCTGAGCACCAGTCCTTGGTTCCACCCCCTACCCATCTCCCAGGACTGCCCCTTTTAGAGAATACAGAAACAGGTAACATTTGTACTAAGTAATTTGTATAAAATTTGTTAACGATAACAAGAAAAGCAGTAAAATAGATCCCAAGCAGCCAGCAACACTAGGCCCTCACTTCCCCAGGAACAATAGATCCCCACACCCACCCACAACAAAATACCCACCCAGCTCTAATAGACTCCTGGCAGCAACAACAAATCTACAGGCAGCCAGCATCATCAGACCCCTCCCTTAACAGTAGATCCCTCCCAGCAACAACTGACCCCCCTGACAGCAATAGATTCCCCACCAACAATACACCACCCCTGCAAAAATAGATCTCCTCCAGCGACAATATGTCTCCCAGCAGGCAGCATCAATAGACCTTGCAGCACACCCCAGCACCTCTCCCCATTACATGCATTCAGTGTTGGAGGTGCTGGAACTGCGTTCCTCCACGTTCCTGCCGATCTCTAATATCTCTATTATTTTCTATGAAATACACCGCCTTGCAAAAGTATTCACCCCCCTTGGCATTTTTCATGTTTTGTTGCCTCACAATCTGGAATTAACATGGATTGTTTGAGGATTTGCATCATTTAATTTACAGAACATGGCCACAACTTTGAAGATGGTTTTTTTTGTTTTTTTTTGGAAAGCAAACAACAAATAGGACAAAATAACAGAAAAAGTCAATGTGCATAACTATTCACCCCCCTAAAGTCAATACTTTGTAGAACCACCTTTTGCGGCTATCACAGCTCCAAGTCTCTTTGGATAAGTCTCTATGAGCTTGTCACATCTTACCACTGGGATTTTTGCCCATTCCTCCTTGCAAAACTGCTCCTGCTCCTTCAAGTTGGATGGTTTTCACTTGTGAACAGCAATCTTTAAGTCTGACCACAGATTTTCTATTGGATTGAGGTCTGGGCTTTGACTAGGCCATTCCAACACATGTTTTCCCTTAAACCACTCAAGTGTTGCTTTAGCAGTGTGTTTGGGGTCATTGTCCTGCTGGAAGGTGAACCTCCGTCTAGCCTCAAATCACACAAAAAGTGGTACAGGTTTTGCTCAAGAATATCCCTGTATTTAGTACCATTCATCTTTCCCTCAACTCTGACCAGTTTCCTAGTCCTGACTGCTGAAAAACATCCCCACAGCATGATGCTGCCACCATCATGTTTCACAGTGGGGATGATGTTCTTTGGGTGATGTGATGTGTTGGGTTTGCGCCAGACATAGCGTTTTCTTTGATGGCCAAAAAGTTCAATTTTAGTCTCATCAGACTAGAGCACCTTCCTCCATACATTTTGGGAGTCTCCCACATGCCTTTTCACAAGCTTAAAAAGTGCCATTTTGTTTTTTGCTGAAAGTAATGGCTTTCTTCTGGCCACTCTGCCATAAAGCCTAATTCTATGGAGCATACGGCTTATTGTTGTCCTATGTACAGATACTCCAGTCTCTGCTGTGGAATTCTGCAGCTCCTCCAGGGTTACCTTAGGTCTCTGTGCTGCCTCTCTGATTAATGCCCTCCTTGCCCGGTCTGTGAGTTTTGGTGTGCGGCCGTCTCTTGGCAGGTTTGCTGTTGTGCCATGTTCTTTCCATTTGGTTATGATAGATTTGATGGTGCTCCTAGGGATCATCAAAGATTTGGATATTTTTTTTTATAACCTAACCCTGACTTGTACTTCTCAACAACATTGTCCCTTACTTGTTTGGAGAGTTCCTTGCTCTTCATGGTAGTGTTTGGTTAGTGGTGCCTCTTGCTTAGGTGTTGCAGCCTCTGGGGCCTTTCAAAAATGTGTGTATATGTAATGACAGATCATGTGACGCTTAGATTGCACACAGGTGGACATCATTTCACTAATTATGTGACTTCTGAAGGTAATTGGTTGCACCAGAGCTTTTTATGGGCTTCATAACAAAGGGGGTGAATACATACGCACATGCCAATTATTATTTTTTATTTCGGAAAAATAGTTTTATGTATATGTAGCACTAACCCCCGAAGAAGCTGCTGATATTTTGTTTGGGCCTGTACTCTGCTCTCACACCCCCCCTATAACTTGGCTCAGTCCCCTTGACACAGCTGTGGTGCAGTGTTCGTGTGAAACCAATAGTGAAGGATAACCCCACAATGTACAATATAACAATAGTATACCTTTGTTATTACCTGGGTATCCGTTGCTTCACCTGCTGAAAATAAGAAGAACAGCACTCCACACCAATGGTACTTAACCAGGAACGTATTTTTACTGGAACTGATATAAAATGGTAATTACAGTAATTGCACTATTACTCAATCGTAATGCAACAGTCCAATAGGTATTCACAACCGTCTGTACATACAAAGTTGTCCTAGATGACCCCTGGCAGTGTGTCTTCAAGTGGGGGGAGTACAAATGCCTTAACTCTGGGCACCTTCCCACTTCCAGCACACTCTGGTAACCACAAGAAGACAATGTTATTCAATAAAGCACAACACAATTCCTAGGGAGCTCCCCCTACTTTATAATGCAGTTCCTCTTATCTTTAGTAGGATGCAAGGCCTTGCAATGAGAGATGCAGTCCTTTCAGTCTTCTGTCTTCTGCTAGCTATTTGTGTTGTACCTATTGTAATCCGACAGTTGAACAAAGAAAGGTCAGAGGAAAACGAATGCTAAAACTATTCTTGTAGTGCAGTTCACCTGCAACTGCCTCTGGTGCAATTTGGCTTTTAGTAACACAGTGTCAGTAGTACAGTGAAGGATAGGCTTGAGGCCTGTTCAAACTCAGTCCTTCTTGAATAAGATCTTCTCTGTGTGACTACAGGTCCCAGCAACGCTGTGTCTACAGTCTAAGTGTAAAAAGGTGCGGTACAAACATTCTGCGCATCAGCCCTCTCACCACACTAGGTCCAGACAGATGGATGCCTCCGCTCCACAGTAACTCAGTTCATTCGCTGCGGCCACGCCGTCATGCTGTTCCGTTTTCACAGATGATTTTGGAGTCCTCGGCTACCTCCTTCAAGGGTCTCTGGATCGATCACACTGCTGCTCCAGCACGCTGTGATGTAAAGCAGGATCGCTGGCTGTTCCGCTCTGCACGAGGTAGGCCGCAACTCCGTGGGACACACACACACCCACAGAGCCCTGCTGGCAGGCCATGCGTCCCAGGAACAAGAGAAAGAAAATGGCCGTGCAGAGCCTTTTATAGCCTACCCAGCATGCAGTTCAGTGCTGAGTGTCCATGGGAGGTCACTTGGCATTCTGGGTAGGTCAATTCTTTGTAAAGTGTAAACAGTCACTTCCTGTAACATCCCTCCATGTCCTTGAAATAGTAAATAAATCAAGTCCATTTCACATTTTGGCCACTAGATGGTGCCAAATACCAACAAATGTATTGTCCATACTTTTACATTACATTAAGGAAACAGGCAAAAATTTGTCAGGGCTACATATATATATTTCTAATTTTACTTCACTAACTTAGACTATTGTGTTCTGATATAATTCAGATTAAAAAAAAAGCATTGAACTAAAGGCTGTAATGTAACAAAATAGGTAAAAAGCCATGGGGGGGGGGGGGTTACTTTTGCAAGGCACTGTACACTTCTATTTTTTCTGTTTGCATACCGTGTCATCTACCAAAAGACCACTGGGTACCACCACAGCCTCAATCCAGGCACTGTACACCTGTAACATTGTACATTGCAAACATTTATTTATTTATTTTCATTTTTTGCAATTACACTCTACAGCTAAATAGCAGTTTGGAGTATAAAAAGTCCCTAATAGCAGCCCGACTGTCCTTGGCCAGACATTGGAGGGACCCCCAACCTCCCACTATTACTAAAATAATTCAAATCTTACACAAACACACCATTTACAAGTTGCTCTTTGCATCCTCTTCTGGAAGATACCAAGATGACTTCTTGTTTAGTTTTGTTGTGTTGTATTTGCTTTCTTTTTATTCTTTTGTTCTTTTCGATGGATTTATAACAAAAAATTATCACAAAAATTCTCAATTTTACAACCAATTGGTGCCTTATCTGTAGCTATTTTGTGCACCTACCATGCTGGCTGGTGTAATGTTTTGTAACCTTTTACTTATGCTTTTCCAATAAAAATATTTTGAAATAAAAAAATAAAAAAAACTCCCTAATTATGTACTGGTAATTTAATCAGAAATGTGAAATCTACGTTTTCTACTACTAAAGTACGCAGATATGAGTGGAAGAATGCAAACCATGTTCATCAGCTATTAACAAGGAACCACTTATAAAAGAAAAATATGCCCTCTGCAAATAACAATAGAAGAAACAATAATATGTATTGAAAAGGAAATTAAGGAGCCATTTGGGGGTCATTCACATAGCAGTTCATGGCTGTACACCTCCCAAATCAACATACACTCACTGGCCACTTTATAAGGTACACCTGTTCAATTGCTTGGTAACACAAATTGCTAATCAGCCAATCACATGGCAGCAACTCAATGGATTTAGGCATCTAGTCGCGGTGAAGGCAACTTGTTGAAGTACAAACCGAGCATCAGAATGGGAAAGGAAGGGGATTTAAGTGACTTTGAACATGACGTGGTTGTTGGTGCCAGACGGGCTGGTCTGAGTGTTTCAAAAACTGCTGATCTACTGGGATTTTCACACACAACCATCTCTCGGGTTTACAGAGAATGGTCCGAAAAAGAAAATATCCAGTGAGCGGCAGTTGTGTGGAGGAAAATGCCTTGTTGATGTCAAAGGTCAGAGGAGAATGAGCAGACTGGTTCCAGATGATAGAAAGGCAACAGTAGCTCAAGTAACCCCTTGTTACAACCAAGGTATGCAGAATACCATCTCTGCATTCCTTGGAGCAGATGGTCTACAGCAGCAGAAGACCACACCGGGTGCCACTCCTGTCAGCTAAGAACAGGAAACTGAGGCTACAGTTCGCACAGGATCACCAAAATTGGACAATAGAAGATTGGAAAAATGTTGCCCGGTCTGATTAGTCTCGGTTCAGGCTGGTGGCGGTGGTGTAATGGTGTGGGGGATATTTTCTTGGCACACGTTGGACCCTTTATTACCAATTGAGCATCTTTTATACACCACGGCCTACCTGAGTATTGTTGCTGACCATGTCCATCCCTTTATGACTACAGTGTCCTCATCTTCTGATGGCTCCTTCCAGCAGGATAATGCACCATGTCACGAAGCTCAAATCATCTCACCACTGGTTTCTTGAAAATGACAATGAGGTCACTGTACTCCAATGTCCTCCACAGTCACCAGATCTCAATCCAATAGAGCACCTTTGGGATGTGGTGGAACGGGAGATTCGCATCATGGGTGTCCAACTGACAAATCTGCAGCAATTGTGTGATGCTATCATGTCACTATGGACCAAAATCTCTGAGGAATGTTTCCAACACCTTGTTGAATCTATGCCACGAAAAAGTAAGACAGTTATGAAGGCAAAAGGAGGTCCAACCCGGTACTAGCCACGTGTACCTAATAAAGTGGCCGATGAGTGTATTTCTGTGGCCAATATGTTTACGTTCAGCTGCGGCTGCAGTGTGCACAAATCACTGACAGATTGGGAAGCTCCACAACCATCCACATGTAATTGCACAAGGAGTGATTACCTGTGGTTAGGGACAGATGAGCAGCCCTGACAACTAACAGTCTGCTTACAGAGCTGATCATGTGTCCATAGCCAAATGTAACTGACACTTTTCACCATCCAGAAACTCGGATGACGAAACGCGTCAAAAATCAGACACTTGCAGGAATTGTAAGTAAATGATCCGTGAACTTGTGATTTGTAGCTCTGTGATGTGTGGGCAGCCACTCAGGTAACAGTATATCAGCACGGGGGAATATTGATTGGCACTGTTTTATGTGAGCCAATTTTAATTGAAATTTGTGGACATTTTGTGACGGTATCACACTATCTTATACAGTTTTTGTTTTGGATTATCATACCTTGAGGATTGGAGTGCTGGGGAGTCCCTGTGAGCAGAGGAGGAGTGATGTTTTAAATGAATGGAAGACATTTTGTTTGGTAAGAGAGAGGAGGAGATAACATGTGAGCTACAATATTTATGTGATTTTGAGCATACTACAATATACTGTATATGGCTTTTGTTTTCTGGGTTATCATTTTTGGAGGTGAGATGAAGGACACCAAGTAGGAAGAAGACACCATAGACGTTTTGGAACACAAGCTTTATTTGACCCACATATCTTAAGGGCCATATCCTCTCCTGAGAGTTTAATATATTATACTGTAAATAAAAGTTTTACAAGGATTTATAAAGGACGGTTTAATCTCTGGTTTTTGTGCCGGGGGGGGGGGGGCATTTTATTTTTGCTGTGTGAACTGCTTTGTACTCTACCCGAGGCTGAAGAACTGTTTATTTAAAATAACCAGTTAGAACCATTCATACTGGAATGATTGGTATGACAATCCATATAATGCACTAGGTAAATATACATTGTAAATGTAAAATAACCACTGCTTCACCTATATTCAATTCAATTAACTATCTTGTTTTACAACTGTGCATTATAAACAGAGATACACAGGTGTGGTGCAAGATTCCTCAACACCATACTCAGTACGATACAATAGATCACAAAAAGCCACTTGCACTCCTTGAACACTATTATAAAATCATTGTTTTAATCACCTTTAATCAAAAAGCACAGAACAACCCCCCTCAACCATAAAACCAACACATCTGTCATATAAAACTTAGCTGGATCAGAGTTCCCCCACAATTATTCACACACTAAAGAAGGTGGGAACCTCTTATCATTCTCTCTATAGAAAAACATCTAGGAGATTCTGGTATTTTATTTAAAGGAACCACATTTCCAGGCTAGCCGTATACACAGCCGACAATTTTCTGCTGCCTGTTGGACTTCTCTGCCTGCAGAGCTGTCTTTCCACCCCTTGTCTCTGCCACCCACCCACCTCAGAGCACTGTCCCTTGGTTGCACCCCTACCCACCTTAGAGCACTGTCCCTTGGTTCCACCTCTACCCACCTCCAAGCACTGCCGCTTGTTTCCACTACCTACCCACCTCCGAGGACTTTCCCTTGGTTCCACCCCTACCCACCTCTAAACACTGTCCCTTGGTTCCACCCTTATCCACCTCTGAGCACTGCCGATTGGTTCCGCCCCCTATCCACCTCCAAGGACTTTCCCTTGGTTCCACCCCTACCCACCTCTGAGCACTGTCCCTTGGTTTCACCCCTACCCACCTCTGAGCACTGTACCTTGGTTTCACCCCTACCCACCTCCGAGCACTGCCGATTGGTTCCATCCCCTATCCACCTCCGAGGACTTTCCCTTGGTTCCACCCCTACCCACCTCTGAGCACTGTCCCTTGGTTCCACCCCTACCCACCTCTGAGCACTGTCCCTTGGTTCCACCCCTACCCACCTCCGAGCACTGCCGCTTGGTTCCACCCCCTATCCACTTCTGAGGACTGTCCCTTGGTTCCATCCTTACCCACCTCTGAGCACTGTCCCTTGGTTCCACCCCTACCCACCTCCTAGCACTGTCCCTTCGTTCCACCCCCTACCCACCTCCGAGCACTGCCGCTTGGTTCCACCCCCTACCCACCTCTGAGCACTGTCCCTTGGTTCCACCGCTACCTGAAAAAACACAAAACCGCCACCTATCTTCTGTATATCAAAATACAAAATATTCAAATGCAATATTTCATGTTTTATTTTTTTACTGCTGGCCATAATTAAGAAGGAAAATTATACAAAACCGAAGTCTATTCCCTTGTAAGTGTAATGGAAGTCTGCACGCACCATACACTCATACTTTCTTTGCAGAGATGAATTGACTTTCCAATGAAAAGGTCACTAAAAAATTAGAAACATGTAATTATAGACTTAAGAGGAAAATCTTTAAAAACTAATAAAGCATTAAGATTAGGGACTTGCTCATTTTTAAAACCCCTAGAATAGCAAACAAAACACTTTATTTGTGATTCATTAAAAAGATAGAATAGAAATACATTTTCTTTTCTTCAAAGTAATACATTTTTCAAAGCTTTAGATGACTAGAAATAAAAAAAATAAAAAAATCTATTTGATGACTTACTGTAAACTTTGCGCAGCAGACTGCATTTATGGTCATCATTAAAATCACATTAAAAAAATAAAAACTGGAGTCGATGGAAGAAATTGGGATATTGTTCTAAAATAAGAAGCTATTAAAGGGTAATTTTGGTCCAAGTTTAAACTGAATGTGCTGAGCTTGCATAATTAGGGCAAAGCAACAGGTTCACTCAACTGGTCTTTGCTTATACTCTCAAACCTTTCTCTCTCCCAAATCTCTCCCTTTCATTTGCTGAAACCAATAACAATATCTGGTACTTCTCGGTATGCAGAGCATGTGACTAGCCCCCTTTCTCCAATGACTCAGTACTAGGGCCTCAGCAGCCAATTGCTACACTAGAGGACTGTCATATGTGGGTAGAGAGACCATAACCCTGTGTAAGCTCTGACCAGGTCTGCTATAAGTTTACACAGTTCCCCAATATTGATATGTGGTTTATATGGACATAAATAGGCCCGTGTGCTGAAGTTTTTGGCTCCTTTTGTAGTCAAGGGAGCAGTGATTTGGTCTGCTCAGGGTTTGATTGCTTCCCCTGGCCTCTAGGAGAAGCCTCCATAACATGAGAGAAAGCCTCCATAACAGAGAGGGAGATTCAAATGACCAGCCTGAATATTTAGCATGCCCTAGCCAATCCCTGGAGAGGAGTGTCCAGAAGGCGGCTGGGGAGGTGATAAATAGCCTAAAGCCCTGGAGAGTTTGTCCTTTTCTAAGAAGGGAAGGTTCCAAAGCCTCTGGGGCTGTTGCCCCCTGAGACAATCAGTGGACTGTGTAGCTGTTCTTTGAGGTCTTAACTGTGGCTAAGCTGAGAACTTGAAGTGATCTTCTGAGGAGCTGGCTGTAGGACCCTCATTGGACCATGTCTGGAGGAAGCTGGAAGGTGTGCAGCTGTCCTGGTGACTTGTGAGTACTGACCCTGAATTGTGAACCCTGGTAACTTTGGGATGTAAGTGCCAGAGGTAGCTATGGACTGAGATGGCTCTCTTAGGGTCTCGGAGTACTGACCATTCCACTGACCCCAGCAGAATCCTGGAGTGGGAGCTTAGAGAAGAGCATCCTCCATTTATTGTGCAGTGCTTTGGAGTATCCCATGCCCTAACTCCCTCCTGTTTAAAATCCTTCAAGCAATACATTTCAATAAGACATCCACTAGATCGAAGTATTGGAGCCAGTGTGCAAGAACTGGTGCTTGTGGGAACGCACAGCCTCTGTACTATTTGGAGAGAACCAGCCTATCATCAGTGGCCCCTATGTTGGTAGCACTGCATATGCTTCTAATGTGTTTTTTTAAATGCTTTAAAAAATGTTAATTTTAATTTTATGATGTTATGGCAAGTTATGGCAATGATGCTACCCCCTACGGGGAATACACTCTAAGTTTTACACTGTTTCTCCACTCCAACCAATATAATGGAGAGTGGAAAGGGATAGTACAAGCAGTGGTGGTTGTGGGGGCAATTAAGTGAACCTTTTGCATTAAAGTGGTATTAAACCGAAAATCAAACATTTATTATATTGCAGCTTACCAATTCTTAGATGTGTTGGCTGCATTCGTTTTATTTTTTAGGCTTTCTTTCCTGAATTTCACTCGGAAATCTTGTCAGTAAGTCTGTTGTTTTTCAACAGAACCAGCTGTCCTGCAGATATAGCAGTTACAGGGTTGAGACAAACCATTCACTACAGATGGGTGCTTGGAATGATCAGCTTTTTTTATTTATGTAAAACCTTTATCCCCCAAAAGAAAGTTTGCTCTAACTGCTTATAAAGTGTTAGCTGAAGTTCAGCTTCAATTGGTTAGTGTATCTAAATTTTCTTGTGCATCTAACGCTCCCCTCCCTCCATGTTACCAATGCTGCTGTCCAAACTTGCCCTTGTGCTCCTTTATTTAGAGTCCTGGCACTCTAATCCAGTAGGTGTGTTACTGGCAAGATCATCGGGTGAAAACAGAATGAAAAAAATGTAAAAAAGAAAACTAATGCAGCCACATCTAATGACTGGTAAGCTACAATATATTACAATTTTGGTTTTAGGTTTACTTCCGCTTTAAGGCATATCTCAACCCAAAACCAAGAATGTATTATACTGCAGCTTAGCAGTCCCTAAATGTTGAGCTTGCATTAGTGGGAGCTGGAACTGGCTTCATAAGGCTGCTATGCCCTCTGCTGAACACTCTGCAAGATTGCAGGCTCTGGAAGTGGTGGTGGCGGTGGCATGCGTCAGTGATCACCAGTGGTCCCTAGGTACCAAGAAGTGCCTCTCTAACTTATGGTGTTTTCAATAATTTTCTCTCTTGGTGGCCTGAGGTCCTGGCTAGGGCACTGGAATACTTGTTATGCATTACTCTTGTGCACCTTTAGGCCCCTTTCACACTGGGGCGGTGGGGGCGTCGGCGGTACAACAGCGCTATTTTTAGCGCTGCTGTACCGTCGTTCTTGCAGCGGTATTCGGCCGCTAGCGGTGCGGTTTTACCCCCCGCTGGCGGCCGAAAAAGGGTTAAAATCCCTCGTACAGCACGGCTATAGCTGCGGTATTGCCGCGGTATAGCCGCGCTGTCCCATTGATTTCAATGGGCAGGAGCGGGGAAGGAGCGGTGAATACACCGCTCCTTCCCCGCTCCAAAAAAGCGGTTTGAAGGACTTTTTTCACCGCCCTGCCTGCGCACCGCTTCAGTGTGAAAGCCCTCGGGCTTTCACACTGAACAAACAGCGGAGGCTGTTTAGGGGCGGTTTTCAGGCGGTATTTTTAGCGCAATACCGCCTGAAAACCGCTCCAGTGTGAAAGGGGTCTTAGTGTTTTGGAGTGTTTACTGGTACGCTTGGGTCTTCCCTCTTTGGCGCTGTGTGGTATCTTAGTGGCTTGGTCTGTTATTTTGTTTTCCAGATCAAAGGCCTTAGTAAAAACAGACTTCCCCTGTTGTATAAAGGAAATGTGCCTCTTCCATTACTCTTGGAGCAAATCTTGTATCTCCGGCCTGGTACAGGAGGAATTCTCTGCAGCATGTACTGATCATGCTGCCTCCATTAACGAAGAGCTTGCTGCTACCTTCCAAATTTTCTGTTTAATCTGTTTTCTAGTGTACTTCCCCTAGTCCTCGATTCACCAGGGGGATACGCCCTTGCTTAAAACATCTGCCACCTTATTGCGTAAGTGTGAGAAGAAGAGCATGGAGGGGTTATTTTGCCTTCCAACTCTTAGCTAGAATCAGCAGGAGAAAGAGCAGAACAGAGAGAGGAGAACCTCTAAATATACATGTGTCCTAGATGATGTAGATGAGCTTTTAAGAGCTATATAATTCACTCAAGAGATTCAGAAAGAGAAGGTGCAATTATCTCTTCATTATTGCATCTTTTAGGGCTTGGATGAATGCAAGGGTGCATCTTTCCTGCGCAGATACAACACCATAAAAAAAAGTGTCAACAGAAAGGAGGCTTTTCTTTTCTAAATGTATGAAAAGAAGATCCAGTTTTGATGAAGATTCTGCTATGAAATGGAATAAGATGTCTACGTTGGATGCGGCCTTCTCTCAGTTATATTCAAGAACACAAACCTAGCCTTTGAGTACATGGTTATGTTTCAAGATGCAATGGACAAAAGGATGGATTCCCGTCTTAAAAAGTCCTGATAGTTAACCTTGTCCAGTCTGAAACCAGCCATGGTCATCACTGTTGTCCCAAGGAACCTGAAATATTGGCTAGGCCAGATGAGATGGCATATGGAGGTAAGTACCTGGAGGGATGAGATCTTACTAAGCTTACATATATCTCTTTTGAGGCCAGTAGGCTACATAGCTGACGCTTCAGCAGAATCTATTTGTATGTAAGCTAGATCTTCTTCTCTGACTGACGCTGCTTTTAGGGCATTATTGATGAAGATCTGGCACAGAGGTTCTGTTTTAAAGTAAAACTATGCAGTATTCTTTTTCAAGAGATCTTATGGCCCTGATTTGGAGGCTCTATTAGATCGCATAGCCATTAAAACAAAGGCCTTTTCCCTGCAGAATAAAAAAGTGCCTCTGGGTAGGTGTATGTTTCCCTTTCCAGATTTCAGTCCCTGGATAACAAGCACCCTAGCCAGAAGATATCCTGAAACACTCAAAAGCCTAAAGGGAGGGGTGCGGTTACAAAATACATGCTTATAAATGGGAGTCAAATCTCTCCATCTCTTAAATTTGAAGTAAAATTTTGTTTCCCCTTCTTCATACTTATAATACATACTGTTTCAAAAATAGCTTAATGTAAATACCTTTTTTATCTGCTTGGTGCAGTCATGTGACCACTAAGCCGTGTCTCCCCTGTGGCTTGACAAGGGGGCTGAATTCCCATTGCTGTGACGTCACCTGCTGTCTTCCATTGGAATGCCCCTCCCCCCCTCCTCCATTGTCAGCACTGCCTCCCAGCTGCTCACTGACACAGGGGTGCTGAAAGGGACCCAAGTCTCATCTGAAATCACACTGGTGTGAATAGAGCCTACATTGTTAGATATATTTCTGCAACTATGGGTAAAATAAGTTAACTTGACCAAATTCCTGAATTCCCCAAAAAGTTTTTCACCTTCTGCTGTGTTATACCCCGTACACACGGTCGGACTTTGTTCGGACATTCCGACAACAAAATCCATGGATTTTTTCAGACGGATGTTGGCTCAAACTTGTCTTGCATACACAGGGTCACACAAAGTTGTCGGAAAATCCGATCGCTCTGAACGCGGTGACGTAAAACACGTACGTCGGGACTATAAACGAGGCAGTGGCCAATAGCTTTCATCTCTTAATTTATTCTGAGCATGCGTGGCACTTTGTCCGTCGGATTTGTGTACACACGATCGGAATTTCCGATAACGGATTTTGTTGTCGGAAAATTTTATAGCAAGCTCTCAAACTTTGTGTGTCGGAAAATGTGTGATGGAGCCTACACACGGTAGGAATTTCCGACAACAAGGTCCTATCACACATTTTCCGACGGAAAATCCGACCGTTTGTACAGGGCATTACTCTTTCAGTGAGATGCATTGTTGCAGGAAGATGCCATGTTGGGTCACACTGGGGCACACCTTATAACACTCCTATCAGTACACTTACTGTAGATGTGTTTGCTTTCAGTTTTGGCGTTGTAATTTACTGCATAACACTGCGTGAGCATGTGTCATCAGTGGGGTGTTTGAGAGCACACACCAAAGTACATTCATATGTTCCAAGGAAATCTGTATTATTTTAAAGAGTCAACTCTAAAATTAACTTTTAACATTGTCCTTTCCTATAGACTCTGCTCCATCTACCATAGCTTACTTCTACTGCAACTTGCGTAATTTAAAATACCAGACAGAGAAAAAGACAATATTTCAATATTAGGTGTTTATTGAAATATTTAAGGTACATAAATGTAAATAACAGGGAGAAATCAACATACTACCAAGGCATGTTACCTTTACTGTATAAGTGCAAAAATGACGTTTTTTTATGTCACAGAGTTACATTGATGGAGGTACTAGGTAGTGCAATATCATGATTGTCTAATTACAGTTGGACTTTAGAACAGATGCAGATTAATGGAGTCATGAGGAATAATAAGTAGGCGTCACATGTAGGTGCAACCTAAAGGATAACTGACTGCCCAATAGACAAAGGATGAGGCAGTGGTGGCATGTTGGAATCCAAACTGGCGTATCTGGAAATAAGTAAGAGAATATAAAGAAAAGGAAAGTGGAAGAATTTGGGAGGGGGAGGCAGGATAAAGATAGAGGGGAAGTTTGGAGGGGAGCCAACTGGGAGTGAGGTCAAGGTATGTTAAATAAAATTCTATAGAGGAGCTAGTGATCAAAGTTGGGTGACAAAGTTAGTTATTTATGCTAAAATGCTATCACATTTTGCCATGGGATCATTCAGTTGTGCTGTTCTTGTGTTGACCATAGATCAGAAGCCCTAATGTTTTATTTCAAGGAAGTTAAGGATGGGAGATTTCTAAGCCTTTGCAAAAACCTTGTTTTTTAGGAATGAGAACATATATCATAAGCTTAAATTGGTGCAGAATGTTTGCTTCTGTTTTTTTTCCAAAACAGACGCTATCATTCTGCACCAATTACTCTTCTTTGTTTCATGGAATATAAGGCTGGAACAGCTGGAATACATATCAGATGTGAACATAAATTGGTGCAGAGTGATTGCTTCTGATTTAAACAAAACAACAAAAGCAATAACTCTGAAGGGTCTTGAACAAACAACTTGCAAAGAAAAAAAAAATACCGCAAAAAGCTGGAAGACTTAAGTACAGATTTTTTTTTTTTATATAATCTTTATTTTAAGGATATTTCAATGAAAAACATACAGAAAGACATAGTATAACTTTTAACACATATGAAGTATGTACGATTTACATAGGAGGTTATTTTCGGTCAAATAAATGTATATATTACCCAGGGACATACACACACCAGGGGCAATATTATAGAGGGATATTTATCGTCATCTAATCAGCACCTATAAATTCACACATCCATGGATCTCCCCTATTGCACCCAAATGGGGCATCACTGAGGAAGACTATAACCTTCAATCAGATGTATGGGTTTTAACAGGAACCCATGTTACTTAGGACCAGACCGAGCGCCAAGTCATAGGTCTTGATATAAACCATAACCAACTGTAATTATTCTTTTTAATAAAAATAAAAGAAAAAAGAAAAGGAAAAAAGGAAAAGAAAAGAAAAGGAAATGTTACACCTCATAACATATTCAACCAAATTAAGCCACTCTGGGCTTACTAGAGCTCATCTGTGCTTCTGCTACCTGTAAATTGTTATCTCACTATCTGTCAAGGTCAGCCCCATGATACAAGAATCAAGGGGGGTCCCGTACCTGAGAAGATCCCGAGGCGAGCATCCTCCCTTGCCCAGTGTAATGCATCCATGTGGCCCATATTGAATAACATTTTTCACATTTGTCTCTACACTTCGCCATCCATTCCTCCGCAGCCATGATGTTATTAACCAACCCTATCCATTCGGTAACGTGTGGGTATTTGAGGCTTTTTCCAATGTATAGGGATCAGCCTTCGGGTTGCATTGAGCAAATGTGGCAAGATTGACTTTCGATATTGACCGAGAGGAATGGTGGGGAAGTGCAACAAGGATTCCAGTGGCGAGTCTGGAAGCTCCACATCCAAAATGAGTTTAATTTGAGCATGTATGTCTAACCAGTATGGTCGTAACTTGGGGCATTCCCACCAGATATGGAGTAATGACCCCCTAAGCCCGCATTCCCTCCAGCATGCAGCTGAAAGAGATGGATTGATCTTGGTGAGCTTAGTGGGAACCCTGTACCACCTGGTCAGAACCTTATAGCTGTTCTCTTGCATTTTGGTGTCAACTGTGCTCGAGTGGGTAAGGCGAAAAAGATGATCTAGCTGAGGTTCTGTAAAGTTGTGATGGAGATCTTTCTCCCACTCCTTAATAAATCCCAGCTTTTCCTCTACCTGTGTAGATTGCAGTAGTTCATATAACACTGAGATTGCATGGGAGGTGATAGAGGATGACATACACAAGCGTTCAAAGGGCGATGCCACAGTAGGGGAGGGAACCCCCTGCGGCAGGCCGTCAATGAAGTGCTTAAGCTGTCTATAGCGCCATTCGTCCATCGGGAATGAGCCAAATAGTTCCCTTTATTTGGCCAGTGGTAGCAAACCTTGATCCTGAATGAATCTACCGCATCTGGTTTCTCCGTCTGCTGTCCACGTCCGGAAAAAAGATGGGTGTTCCCCTAGAGTGAACCAGGGGAAGCCACACAGGTGTCCCCAGGAGTGAAGTCGGCAAAGCGAGCTTCCCCTTCTTATTCAGGGCATCCCACACATTTAAGGCATGTGAAGCCATAGGAGAAACCAGCGTTGAGAGGCCCCTGTTCTCCCTAGGGACCCATGGGGTATGTGACAAGTTTCGGCCAGCTAAGAACTTATCAAGAGGGACCCATAGTTTAAGGGAAACATTGTGGTACCAATCTAGAATACGCTGTAAAGCTATAGCCTCATAGTACCTGCGTATCATTGGAACCCCCATTCTCCCTCTTGCTTTAGGGCGTTGTATCGTGCGAAGGGCTAGTCTGGGGCATTTCCCACTCCATATATATTGTATGAACAGGCTGTTGAGGGTTGAGAAGAAAGTCCTAGGCAGGGTGATGGGCACCATCTGCAGGAAAAATAGAATGCGGGGTAGCACATTCATCTTAAGAATACTGACTCGGCCCATCCATGAAAATGCAGATTTGTTCCAAGATTTTAAGTCCATTCTGATGTTAGTGAGCAGCGGTGAATAGTTTCATGTAAAGAGCTGGGAACACCGTGTGGGCAGGTATATCCCCAAGTACTTCAGGGAAGTCTGGCACCATGTAAATGATGGTCCGCAGCTGTGTACGTAAGGCCATGGGGACATTTAATGACAGAATCTCGGATTTGTTGTAATTAATCTTAAAGTTGGATAATAAGTGAAATTCCTTCAGCTCTGCCATGATGTTGGGTAGTGATATGAAGGGGTTCCGAGACTTAGAATAAAACGTCATCTGCATAAGCGGAAAGCTTATGTTCAGTTGGCCCTACAGTGAAGCCCCTGATATCTCTGTTAAGGCGGATTTTGTTTAGCAGGGGTTCCAGTGTCAGGGCAAAAATTAAAGGAGATAAAGGGCACCCCTGGCGTATACCATTATGTATTGGGAAGGCATCTGACAGTAGACCATTTACTTTTACTTTAGCTGTTGGGGAACTGTAGAGGAAGGATATCCACGAGAGCATGCTGGGACCCAGGCCAAGCCTGGTCAACACCGCCCTCATGTAAGTCCAGTCAACCCTGTCGAATGCCTTCTCGGCATCGGTGGAAAGCAAGAGACAGGGATGTGTTGTGGTCTGAGATTCCGCCCAGTGGATCAGTTGGAGTGCTCTATTGGAGTTGTCCCTGGCTTCCCAGCCCATTATGAATCCCGTCTGGTCGGGATGTATAAGTGATGAAAGGATCGGTTTGAGTCTATTGGCCAGGATTTTTGCTAATATCTTATCATCGGTATATAAAAGGGATATCGGCCTATAGCTCCCTGGCATGGTATGATCTTTCCCCTCTTTTGGAAGGACTGTGATATGCGCCATCAGAGCCTCCTTAGGCATCAATGTACCGGAAGCCAAAGCTGTGAAATATGCACACATGGGTTCCGAGAGCACTTCTGAGTACTTCTTATAGTATGCGTTTGCATATCCGTCAGGACCCGGGCTTTTCCCATTGAGAAGATCCTTAATCACAGTCTTAATTTCCAATAGGGAGATAGGTATATCCAGCTGCTTACTAATGGAGGCCGCCAGCTGCGGACATTTGGCCTCTGTGAGGTATTGTGCGATGCGGTCAATCCGTTGGGAATCCGCTAGACCAGATACTGTGTCCGGGAGGTGATATAACTGAGCATAGTATTCCTTGAAAGCTTGGGCTATTTTTGAAGAATGCACAACCGGTGCACCTGTTGTCGAAGTCAGTTTGTGTACATGTCCTGAATCCCGTTGGGGTTTAAGAGCTCCCGCCAATAGCCGCCCACACTTATTACCAAATTTGTAGAATTTATGTGCTACATGACGCATTCGTGCCCTAATCCTAGTATCCAGCAATCTGGATAGTTCCTGCCTGAGGGACTGCAATTCCGAAGCTACCGCATGGGTTACGTGTCGCTTGTGTACCAGTTCTGCTTTCTGAATTTTCCCTAATGAATCCTGCAGCTCCCCCTCCCTAGCCTTCTTTAGTCTTGACCCCTGGGATATTAGCTCTCCTCAGATAACCACTTTATGTCCCTCCCATACCGAGCCCATGCCCACCTCACCTGTCTTATTCTCAGCAAAGTATAGGGAGATGGCATCTAGTACCTGTTTGTGTGATACCGCATCATCTAAAATGCCCTAGTTTAGGCACCAGCTCCATGTCCCTGCCTCCACAGACAAGGGCCACAGGGAGATGAAGACCGGGACATGGTCCGATAGTGTGATGGAGCCAATTGATCCATCAGCAGTAGGTCTAGACGAGTATAGACATTGTGTGTGACTGAGAAGTAGCTATAGTCCCTAACTGCCGGGTGTAGTAGTCTCCAGCAGTCCACCAGATGGTGTGCTTGTAGTGATTTCCGAAAATGTTTCAGAAAGGCAAACGAGTGGGTTGACTGGTTGGTAGATGTGTCTACCTGAGGATTGGGACTGACATTAAAATCCCCCCCCACTATAAGTTGGCCTTCTTTAAAGGAGGACAGGGTGTCTAAGACAGAGTCTATGAAAGTAAGCTGTTTGTTATTGGGGGCATACACAGCTGCAAACGTGATCCTTCGGGTATAAATGGAACCCTTGACAAATACAAATCTGCCATGGGGGTCAGTTAGTTGATCTGTTAGGATAAAGGGTCAATTTTTATGAATCGCAATGGCAACACCTCCGGATTTAGGTCGTGGGGAATTGCTGAGAAATCAAGACTTATATAGGTGTGTGGGGAGTCTGGGGACCGAGTCAGTATTGAAGTGAGTTTCCTGCAAAAAAAGGACATGTGCCCCTGAACGTTTCATCTCAAGCCACAACTTACCCCTTTTCGAGGGTGATCCCAGGCCTCGTACACTGTAGGACCCGATTTTCAGATCAGCCATAGTATAAGAGCATGGAGAAGAGCCACCATTCTGCCAGCAAGAGGGGGAATGGTCCATAGCGTAATCATATCATCAGGATGTAGCTCAAGGAACACATTAAGCGCAATTATATGCCTAAGAGACAAACCATGGTTATTGCAGGTGTAAATAACAAAACATATGAGAAAAAACAGTCATAGAAAAAAACATAGAAAAACCAAAAGCCCTAAAAGTAGGGCAAAGTGCAACCTTGCCGCCGATCGGAGACTCCCACCCTCCCCCAGGAAGAGGGAGCAGTGAGGATCAGCGAGCCGCGCCAATTCCTAAAAAGGGAACAAAACTCCAAGAAATTGACCTATCGGAGGTAAGTGGTACAGCACGGGGGGTGAGACCGTGTTGGAACCCGCTCGTAGTGTTGGGTACAAAAATTGCACCTCAATTCTAAGTGCAAATGATGAATCAGCAGCCGGGGGGATGTCAAAAAGTGACAAAAATGAAAAAAAAACGGGGGGGGGGGGGACGGGGGACATTTGGGATACCCATTATATAAAAGTCCGCTTCTTAGGTTTCTCCTTGAGGAGAATGAGGATGAGGTGGAATAGGGGGACCTCTCCTGGATCCACGACAGCGTCTGCGGCGGTTCACTTGCCACTGTTCAGGGCGAGTTGGGAGGGGTATCTCCGGCGAGGCCCTCCAATCTGGAATGTCCACTTGCGGCAGTCCAAGAGACTCCAAAAAATGGGGTAAATCCGCCTTGCTCCGTAGGGTAGACTGCTTACCGTCCTTAGTTGCAGATAGGCTAAAGGGGAAACTCCACCTATAGGGCAGTTGAGCATCCTGTAAGGCCACCAGCAATGGTTTGAGAGCGCGGCGCTTCATCAGCGTGCGTCTGGAGAGGTCTGGGAAAAAAGATAATTTGGCTCCATCAAAATCCACATGTCTGATTCCGCGGACTTGAGTCATGATCTGTTCCTTAAGAGAGTATTTGTGCAGTTTACAGATGATGTCCCTGGGCTTGTCAGGATCTTCGGATGGAGGTCTCAGGGCTCTGTGGGCACGGTCTATCTCAATATGTTCTGGCGCTTGGCTGCCTAATATTTGTTTAAAGACCCCCTGCAGGGTAGGTACAATGTCTCTCTGGCCTGTGGCCTCAGGTAGGCCTCTGATGCGTATATTGACCCTGCGGCTCCTATTCTCAGCATCATCCATTTGGTCTAGCAGGGCTTCAATCCTGCGATCGCGCAATTTGCAGCGGTCTGTAAGGGCTTGTAATGTAGGGGCAGTCTCTTCCCATTGTGTCTCCAGCATTTCCACTCTTCCCCCTAGTTGTGCTGTATCAGCTTGTAAATCCTCTATGTCTTGCCTCATGGCCTTCTCCACCCTGTGCACAAACTTCTCCAGATCATCTTTTGTGGATAAGGAGAGAATATGGGAGCGAATGTCTCTATCCCCCCAGGCCTCACCTCCATCAGGGAGCCTTTCTGATCTATCTGAACCGGAGGGAGAGGAGGGGGGAGGCAGGTAAGGTAGCGGGTATGCGCGGGGAGCTGATAGGAGATGTAGCTCTGGAAGCGTGGCCTCCGTGCGCCATCTTGGCTGTACTTGCCGTTCCTCTGCGAGTCCCAGAAAAGTAGTTTTCCAGCGTTTCTGACCGGCCTCGAGGGGTCCGCTGTGGTTGTGGAGACGTCTTGCGTTTAGGGGGCATCGTCGTGGGCGTTAGAACCCCCGTTAATGCTGATGATCAGGCTGTGTATAGAGCGGGCCGCACGGAGCTCAAGGAGAGCACGTCTTCACTCCTGCATGCTGTGGCCACGCCCCCATTAAGTACAGATTTTGGTATTGCCAAGAAATTTGGAGGTGAGTGCCAGGATCTGGACAACCACAACAGCATCTTGAAGGATAATTGGGTCCATATGTGGCAAAACCTGTTTGGGTCAGGATACCATCTAGATAGTAATTTAAATTTTAATATTTACAGTATATGTATGTGGGATCAGTGAAAAATATAATTTGAATCTATACATACTATATATAATATACTGTATGTGGGTCTTCAAATATGCTCTCCTAGAAATGTTCTTTAAATATGCTCTCCTAGAAATATCTTATAATGATAAATAGAGAAACATTCACAATGATAAATAGAGAAACATTCACAGATAAAATACTAAACATTTATTGTATACAAAACATTAAAAACATCCCCAATCATATTCAAGAAAATGGATTCTCCTCATTACAGCAGTAAATATGTGTGAATTAAAACCTCAGGTAAATTTGACTTAATAAAATATATATTTATCTCTAAAACCTCAGAAAGCTAAACATTGAATAATTCAGTCTACACATTTCACAGTTCTTCCACTTCTTCAGGACTGAAGTAGAGGCTTTCTTATACATAATGAAAAATGAGAATCCATCTACAAAGAATAACAACATTAATTCACATAAATACCTTATACATCAATATACCCACTTAGTGGAAAATGTTATGTACTGTCCTACATATAGGACAGTAGGATTCTGGCCAGGAAAAAGAAAAAATTAAAAGTCAGAAGCTACAAACACTGTAGCTGCTGACTTTAAATAAGCACACTTACCTGTCCTGGGTGCCCGCGATGTCGGCTACCCGAGGCCAACCCGTCCCTCGGCTCTCGGGTCCCGGCACCGCCATCCTAACTAAGGGAAACAGGCAGTGGACCCTTTTGGCTTCACTGCCCGTTTCCTACTGCCCATGCGTGAGTCGCGCAGCGCTTTGTGAATGGGACGCGATGTGTTGTGGGACACACACAGTTCCCATAACACACCGCGCCCAATTCCCCAGAAGACAACGCAGGGAGGAGAAGACTGGAGGTCACCGCGGCTTAGGAAGAGGCAGATTAGGAAGACTGCCTAGCAACAGCCATTTCACGTAAGTTAAATTTTTTTTTTTTCCTCCATTTTTTTAGGTTTTTTTTATGCAATTTTTTTTTCAGGGTGGACCTCCACTTTAAATCCTGAAGAACTGGAAGAACTGTGACATGCGTAGACTGAATTATTCAGTGTTTAGCTTTCTGAGGTTTTAGAGGTAAATATATCTATATCTATACTGTATATACTGTATATATACAGTTAGGTCCATATATATTTGGCACAGACACAATTTTCATACTTTTGGCTCTGTATGCCACCAGAATAAAATTAAAATGAAACAATCCAAATGAATTTGAAGTGCAGACTTTCAGCTTTAATTCAAGGGGTTGAACATAAATACAAATTTTAGGAACTGAAACCATTTTTATACACAGCCCCTCCATTTTCAGGGGCTCAAATGTAATTGGACAAATGAAGACAATCATAAATAAAATGTTCATTTTTAATATTTTGTTGAGAATCCTTTACTGGCAATGACTGCTCGAAGTCTGGAACCCATGGACATTACCAAGGACTGGATTTCCTCTTTTCAACTTCAGCTGTCTTCAGTTGTGTCTGGGCTGGGCTTAGCCCTTCCTTCTCAAAGCTGGCCGCTCAGCTGTCGGCTAATTGCCAGCTCCTATCTCTCCACAGTGACTCACCTGTTGATGATATCCTGCTCGTCATTCCTGCCTACTTAAGCCGTCCAGTCCAGATGATCTCTGCCTTCGCCTTGGTCACATCTCTAGAGACGCTCCCCTGTGTTTCTGTTAAAGACTTGCTTGGCTGACATTCCTTCTGGCTCCAGATCCTGCTTGTTGTTCTACTATGCTCATCTCTGGCTCCCTGACGTTTTGGCTTGTCTGTCTATCTGTTCCAGTTCCTGAACTCTGGCTATGTTTTGACTACGTTTACTCTGTTTACCTTTTTTTATTATTATTAAACAAGTGTAATTTAACTGTACTTCTGTCTGTCTGATTCATGATTTCTGACAGTAGGGGAAGGCCATGAATTCAGAAGATGCAGTCAATCCACTTGTTAGTAATATTTTTTCCAGATTGGATGAGCAGGATCACTGCATGGATCAGTTTGCCATGGCGTTAAAAAACGCTCCTGAGTCGCACGGCTCACCTGGAATCTCCCACTGTGGCTGCTCCAGTACAACCTGTGTTGCAGGCCGTCCCTGCTGCTGCTCCAGTCTCTGTGCAGGCGCCGTGAGTATTACCTCTATAGGAGGTATGTCTGGTTCCGCTCCGCTTCCCCAGCAATTTGGGGGTGATCCAGTCCAATGCAGAGGGTTTTTCAACCAGGTTAAGATATACTTTGAGATGCTGCCCCAGGCGTTTCCCACGGACAGAAGCAAAGTAGGTTTCGTGATATCTTTGCTTTCTGAAAGAGCCTTGGCCTGGGCAAACCCTCTATGGGAGACGCACAAACCTGTTGTCTTGAGTTACCCTGAGTTTGTGACTTCTTCTGCTTCTGCTGCCAAGTGCCTCATGTCCATCAGACAGAGTACGAGAACTGTTGCCAATTACGCCATTGAATTCTGTACTCTGGCAGCAAAGGTTGCTTGGAACAATGAGGCCCTCGTGGCTGCTTTTTTTCATGGTATCTCGGATACCATCAAGGATGAGATAGCAGCCCGAGATATACCCACTGAGCTGGAGAGGTGGATCTCGTTTGCCATCCTCATTGACTCCAGACTCAGAGAAAGACTCCCTTTTAAGGAGCGCTTGCGGAAGCCTCCTGTACATTTGTCTTCGAACTTTGCAGTCCCACCCTTGCCTCCCTCTCTTTGAAGCCTGTAATCACACATATCACAGCAGGTGGGCTTCAGCCAAGCCATTGTTCTTCTGATTACAAAGCTTTGAAGTGTTCCATTCCTACCTGGCTGTGTCAACCAGGAAGTGAAATACAAGACGTAAGATAGTAAACCATGTTGCTATCCAACACCTCCCATGCCTCCTGGTACCGAGTCGGTCTGTGAAGATGAACCCATGCACTTGGGTTCATCTCTCTGCGGATGAGAGAACCCTTAGGAGGAGGGAGAGATTGTGCCTTTATTGTGGCCAGGCAGGTCACTTTTTGAAGTCTTGTCCTACCCGTCCAGGGAACGCCGAAAACCTTGAGGTCCTGTCACGGACAGACCTTAGGTGGCGTTGTTTCATCCCCAGTTATCCAGAAGGATAAGCCCCTGATTTCAGTTACCCTTTCTTGGGCTGAGTCGTCCGTCGAGATACAGGCTCTAATCGACTCTGGGGCTACAAGCCTGTTAATTGATGCTGCCTTTGTATCAAAGCACTTGATTCCGCTGCAGCTGCATGACACTCCACTTGCCATTGAGGCTCTTGACAGAAGACCTTTACAGCCTGCCCATGTGACTCATGAGACTGTTCCATTGTCCATGGTCGTAGGGGCTCTTCACCATGAGATAATCCAATTCCAAGTTATTTCCTCACCTAAGTTACCGCTGGTTATTGGTTATCCTTGGTTACAGAAGCACACCCCTCTTTTGATTGGCTCTGTGCTGAGATTCTCTCCTGGTCACCACAATGCAGTAAGACGTGCTTCCAGAAGGTAACCAAGTTCCTGTGCACCTCCTCACTCTCCTCCCTGCCGGAGGAGTACCGCGATTTTAGCGATGTCTTTGACAAAGGTCAAGCCGGTAGTTTACCTCCACACCGGTCGTATGATTGTGCAATTGACTTTCAACCTGGTGCCATATCCCCTCGTGGCCAGGTTTACCCTTTGTCGGTTTTGGAGGATAAGGCCATGGAGGAGTATGTTGCAGACGCACTTTCTCCAGGTTTCATCTGCAAATCCTCGTCTCCTGCTGGTGCTGGTTTCCTCTTTGTGAAGAAGAAGAGTGGTGAACTGAGACCTTGCATTGATTATAGGGGTCTCAATCGTATCCGATTCTGTTGATTACTGAGTTATTTGACCGTCTCAAGGGAGCAATGGTTTTCACGAAGAGGGGCATGCAATCTCATGAGGATTAAGGAGGGCGACGAGTGGAAAACTGCGTTTAATATCAGAACAGGCCATTATGAGTATCTCGTAATGCCTTTTGGCCTTTGTTACGCCCCGGCAGTTTTCCATGAATTTATAATATGTAATATAGAATTAATATATAATAACGATGTCCTCCGAGATTTATTGCAGTTATGTGTGGTGGTTTATCTCAACGATATCCTCATTTTTTCCAAGTCCCTGGAGAGCCACAACACAGATGTCTGTTGTGTGCTTCAGAACCGGAGGGAACAATCTCTACTGTAAATTGGAGAAGTGCGAATTCCATCGTGAACAGGTTGCTGGTCACTGCTGGTTTTTCGATGGACCAGAGAAACTTTCAGCAGTCCTACAGTGACCCTGACCATGGGTTTCCATCCTCTGCAGCGTTTTCTTGGCTTTGTCAACAATTATCGGAAGTTTATTCTCCTCTCTGGTCAAGCCCCTGACTGATATGACCAGAAAGGACGGTAACCCACAGCGTTGGTCTCCGGAGTCCATTAAGGCCTTTGAGAGTCTCAAGGCTGCCTTTGTTTCTGCTCCTGTGTTGACACATCCTGATCCTACGTTACCTTTTATCCGTGAGGCTGATGCTTCTGAGACTGGAGTTTCACTCAAAAGCTTTACTGGAAAGTAACTCTCAGCATAACAGTTCTAGAGCAAAGTGCACGGTCTTTCCCCTAAACTAATTCCTAACTCAGGCTTATGGCTGCCCCAGTGTACCTGCACAGGCAAGTGTCCATACACAGCAGAGTCCACAGCAGCAGACTTCAGAGCTAGTGTTCTTCAGGGAGGACTGTAAATCCCAGCATTCCCCCGCCATGTGGAAGATTCCTAGAGGAAGGCAAGGCTCTCTCTGGGACCTGCAGCAGCTCTGTGATGTGGCTGAAGATTACATGCTGTGTCTTGTCTTAGTGTTCTCCCCCATGCAGACTGTCTGACTGGGCAGAGCCTTCCCCCCTTTTATTATCAGCATAGGGAAAGAAGCAGAGCTCAGTAGAAAGTGCGTTTAACAAATTAACTGTTTCCCTCTGGGCTAGGGCACCAACTGTCTCACTAACCAGCATTTCAACCTGTTTACACATTTATTCAACAAAAATATATAATAGATGTAATGGTATACTGTGGAAGAAGTAAGTACACCCTTGACATCAAATGGGGTATTGCCCCTTTAGCAGAACCAACTTCTTGATTTTGTATAATTGCTCACCGGTCTCTAAACTTTTTGACCACTTCTCCATGCAAAATTGCTTGAGTTGCAAGATGTTTGTTGGTCTTCTACAAAATTTCAGTGAGACCCAAATCAGGGCTTTGACTGGTGCAGTACATAATTTCTCTATTTCTTCTTTTTGAGTCATTCCTTTGTGGATTTAAAAAAAATTGTGACAAAAAATTACAACTTTAAAAACTCACTGTGCCTCTTACTAAATGCCTCAGACTGTCTACTTTGCAAAAAAGGGTAATTTGGGGGGGGGGGGGGGAATTTATACTGTCCTTGCATTTTCAAATATATACTATCTTACCAAAAACATTGGGATTCCTATCTTTACACGCACATGAACTTTAATGGCATCCCAGTCTTAGTCCATAGTGTTCAATATTGATTTGGCCCACCCTTTACAGTTATAACAGCTTCAACACTTCTGGGAAGGCTGTCCACAAGGTTTAGGAGTGTGTCTTTGGGAATGTTTGACCATTCTTCCAGAAGTGCATTTGTGGGGTCAGGCACTGATGTTGGAGAGAAGTCTGCACTCCAATTCATCCCAAAGGTGTTCTATTGGGTTGAGGTCAGTACTCTGTGCAGGCCAGTGAAGTTCCTCCACCCCAAACTTGCTCATCCATGTCTTTATGGACCTTGCTTTGTGCACTGGTGAGCAGCCATGTTGGAACAAGAAGGGCCAACCCCAAACTGTTCCCACAAAGTTGGGAGCATGAAATTGTCCAATATACCAATATGTCTTGGTATGCTGATGCCTTAAGAGTTCCCTTCACTGGAACTAAGGGGTCAAACCCAACCCCTGAAAAACAACCCCACACCATAATCCCCCCCTCCGCCAAATGATTGGGACCAGTGCACAAAGCAAGGTCCAATAAGACATGGATGAGCGAGTTTGGGGTGGATGAACTTGACTGACCTGAACCCGACAGAACACCTTTGGGATGAATTAAAGTGCAGACTGCAAGCCAGGCCTTCTTGTCCACATCAGTGCCTGACTTCACAAATACGCTTCTGGAAGAATGGTCAAACATTCCCATAGACACACTCAGTGGCGGCTGGTGGTATATTTTTAAAAAAAAATGCTCTGGTCAGGAAAACCTTTCCGGAGTTGAGGTGGTTAACTATGGTGGTAAATGACTGTTAAACACATGTAAACACAGACTCACAAATATGGAAACCAGATACTCTGCAGCGCAGCTTATTTTCCTTTATATGGCTGATGTTGGTTCTTTAAAACACATTCTGAAGAAAGAACAGAGTGAAAGTAGAAAAGATTTACAGCTCTAATGGCATGGGGGAAAAGAAAAGCTAGTGTTTGTACAGTGGGTGTTCTCCCTCCTACTAGATAAAGACTAGGTGGAGTATATTACTGTGAGAACCATGTGTAATGGTCAAGAGAATTTGGCACAAAGCATGTACAGTAACACCATGAGCATTAATATGACGTGGTTCACTTCCTGTATACAGTATTACTGTATTATACATTGGATACGTTTATAAAGCACATTTTAGTTCAGCAATGTATTTAACTGTTGTGAATAAACTTTTGCAAAGCATGCTTGCAAAATATGTGTGGGGAAACAGGACCATTCAGTACCCTTAAAAGTTTGCATGAATGAATTCCTGACATCAAAAAGTCCCACCTTTTATAAACAAAAAGCAGCCCCTGAACTCCAGTTTAGTAACTTCACCTAGATCAGGGGTCTCCGGACTTCAGTATATTTTAAAAACATGCGCAGGCCAATAACAAATCAGTTTTATAAATTAAGTTTTTCTTTGAGTTCTTTGTAATCAGCACAATATTTTTTAGAACAACACAAAACGTAAAAGTAAAACAAAGCAAATAAATTCCAAATTAACTTCACCCCATCAGCGTTTCCTGTATATAAGAGTCCCCATCAAAGCCCCCTTATATCAGAATCCACATCAATGTCCCCCTTACATCAGAGTCCCCCTTACATCAGAGTCCCCCTTACATCAGAGCTCCCTTACATCAGGTTCCCCTCTTACATCTTTCAGCTGGCTTGATTTGTCCCATGGGCCATAGTTTGGAGGCCCCTGACCTAGACTGAGATGACAACACTCTGTTTGCTAAAAGAATGGGGATTACAAAGTTTGGGAGCTTTTACTTTGACTACAATAAAAAGAAAAAGCTGCGCTACCAGTGAAACAAACTAAAAGCTATGAACAACTACAGCTGCTAGCACACAACAAACCAAGTTCCCAAAATGATAAGACAATATAGTGCAGCGCTAAACATACATGCAGAAAGATACACTGGTATGTACCTCTAAATATGTGACATATGGTGACAAACTTTAACAATACAGTGACGTTCTGTGAATGGACAAAATAATGTCTCTAAAAGGTGTGACACCCTCACAGTCCATAAGCGGTGAGAAAGTGGGGAGTCTTCTCCAAAGCGAAGGGGGTATCGGTGTCTTAGGGAAACTATGGACACTCGAGTGGAAAGGCGACCACAGGTAACAAAAACACTTCAATCTTCAAGAAGAAAAGATGGGTACTCTTACCAGATCCGTGGGACGCATCTGCCGTATAGCAGTGCGTCTGTAATGCCGCGTACACACGGTCGGACTTTCCGGCATACTTGGTCCGGCGGACCAGAGTGTGTCGGATAATCCGCCCGTGTGTAGGCGCCGGCGGACTTTTCCGGCGGACTTTTTCTCAAAAGCCCGCCGGACCTAGATTTGAAACTGTGACATCATAAGGGGGCGGGGTCTCCGCCTATATAAGTCACAACGCAGCCCTCAGAGAGCAGTCCAGCCGGAGAGAGCGTCGTGTCAACATCTGGAGAAGAGAAGAGAAGACAAGAAGCCCAGAAGTCCGGACCTCCGCTGGCAAGAGAGCTACCTGAAGACAGCGGAGGAGCCGGCCGAAGAACTGGAACACCGGGAAAAGAGAGCGGAGAAGAACCAACCGGACGCCGGGAGAAGATGAACCGGAGGGACCCCCGAAGCCGGAAGAGGACCCCCGAAGTCAGAGGAAGATCCCCCCCGGAGCTGTTTAATAAAATATTTTAAAAACCTGTGTAGTGTTTTATTATTTACACTTTTTCCCTAGGTGAATGGGTAGGGGTACCATGTACCCCATACTCATTTACATAGGGTGGGGGGCCGGGATCTGGGGGCCCTCTTAATTTAGGGGGCTCCCGGATTCCGATAAGCCCGCAGACCCCGACAACCAATGGCCAGGGTTGTTGGGAAGAGACCCTTGTCCTCATCAATATGGGGACAAGGTGCTTTGGGGTGGGGGGGCCCCGCAGGGCGCCCCCCTCCCCCAAAGCACCCACCCCCCATGTTGAGGGCATGCGGCCTGGTACGGTTCAGGAGTGGGGGGGCGCTCGCTCGTCCCCACCCCCTTTCCTGACCGGCCAGGCTGCGTGCTCGGATCGGGGTATGGTATGGATTTTAGGGGGGACCCCACGCCGTTTTTTCAGCGTAGGGGGTTTCCCTTTATAATCCATACCAGACCTAAGGGCCTGGTATGCCCCGCGACGGGGCTCGCAAGGTGTCAATCTCGCCGATAAAAGCGGCAAGATTGACATCCTTTTCTAGTCCCGTCGCACCTGAGTCACGTTCAAAATGAACGGACTTGTCCGTGTGTGGGCAAGTCCGTTCATTCTGAAAGTCCGGCGAAAGTCCGTCGGAAAAACGGGTGGACTTAGCCCGCCGCAAAGCCTGGTCATGTGTGGGCAAGTCCGTCCGTTTTAAAGTCCGGCGCACCTGGCGGACAAAGTCCGTCAGAAAGTGTGCCGGACCAAGTAGGACAGAAAGTCCGACCGTGTGTACACGGCATAAGGCAAAGGGGGTAATTAACCAAGATATCCAACCAGATGATGTCCTCCAGATCTCAATCACCAATGGGGGGGTGGTTGTCTTGGACAAGCGGTGGATTTCCAGTACACCCGATCTCCGGTACCGGAACCGAATGATTCTTGGTGGGCCCATGGAGGAAAAGATAAAGAAACACCACATAGTGTAGATCAAAAATTGAGGTTTTTAATGTCCAAAAACCGTACAAAATACAGGCGATCACAAACAGATAAAAATGGCAATGTGGGAAGCTGAAATAGCTGGCCCTACGTGTTTCGACCTCACAGTCATGAACAGGGGCATAAAACAGCCTCCCCACATTGCACTTATATATAAACTGTACCCCACTTACAATTTGGTTCAGTTTATATATAAGTGCAATGTGGGGAGGCTGTTTTATGCCCCTGTTGATGACTGTGAGGTCGAAACGCGTAGGGCCAGCTATTTCAGCTTCCCACATTGCCATTTTATACTTTTTATCTGCTTGTGATCACCTGTATTTTGTACGGTTTTTGGACATTAAAAACCTCAATTTTTGATCTACACTATGTGGAGTTACTTTTTCTTTTCCTCCATGGGCCCACCAAGAATCATTCGGTTCTGATCGATTTGTTCCGGTACTGGAGATCAGGTGTACTGGAGATCCACCTCCTGTCCAAGACAACCACCCCCCCATTGGTGATTGAGATCTGGAGGACATCATCTGGTTGGATATCCTGGTAAATTACCTCCTTTGCCTTACAGACGCACTGCTATACGGCAGATGCGTCCCACGTATCCGGTAAAAGTACCCATCTTTTCTTCTTGAAGATTGAAGTGTTTTTGTTACCTGTGGTCGCCTTCCCACTCGAGTGTCCATAGTTTCCCTAAGACACCGATACCCCCTTCGCTTTGGAGAAGACTCCCCACTTTCTCATCGCTTATGGACTGTGAGGGTGTCACACCTTTTAGAGACATTATTTTGTCCATTCACAGCACGTCACTGTATTGTTGAAGTTTGTCACCATATGTCACATATTTAGAGGTACATACCAGTGTATCTTTCTGCATGTAGGTTTAGTGCTGCACTATATTGTCTTCTACTTTGACTAGATTTTGAAATTTAGCTTTTTTTCAGTGAAATGCGTTGCAGTCGATAGAAAGGCTAAAGTAAGGTGTGCTTGGTGTTTTTTTAAGAGTGAAATGGGCTTTGCTTTATATGACTCTTGAGGGTTACAGGAGCTCCTTTTAATTATCCTGGACCAGTCCTTGTGCCAAAAATGGCCCCTTGTTAGAGGGGAGAACATCACTTTAGATCAGCCTATGTCAACCGGGATACCATGGAACCCTGGGGTGCCACCTAAGATCCTCAGAGGTGCTGCGGCATCCTGGTAGATAAAAGCTGTCAGATGAGACTGAACTCTCGATCCCCAGCTGAATTCTACTTTGGCAGTGATGGAGCTCGGTCAGCCAGCGAATGTACTCTGCCAAGTGAAAGCGAAGGGAAGTGTGTGCTGTGCTTTCTGCCCGCTAAAGTGCAGTACCCAGCTGTGTGAGTGAAGGTACTGTACTGCAATTGGCTGTATATATGTGTGTACATGTGTTTATATGTGGGTATGCATGTGTTTGTATGTGTGTGTACATTTTTTTTTGTATGTGTATGTATGTGTTTGTATGTACAGTATCTCACAAGAGTGAGTACACCCCTCACATTTTTGTAAATATTTTATTATATCTTTTCATGTGACAATACTGAAGAAATGACACATTGCTACAATGTAAATTAGTTAGTGTACAGCTTGTATAACAGTGTAAATTTGCTGTCCCCTCAAAATAACTCAACAAACAGCCATTAATGTCTAAACAGCTGGCTACAAAAGTGAGTACACCCCTAAGTAAAATTGTCCAAATTGGGCCCAATTAGCCATTAAAACAAAGGCCTGACTACGAAACACTGCTTTAGATATTGAAGTTTGTGGAGATAGGTATGGAGCAACTTGTGTGATTAGCTCCGGCTCCCTAAAATGTGCTAGTGACCGCTATCATATAAGACATCTGTAGCGCTTAAGATAATGGAGAATACAACCAATAAAGCTTGATCTACTCCATCACCAAGAACCAGATGTAACCTCAGAGAGTACAGGGGAGAAGAAGGACAAACCACATCGTATGATACCACTTAAAAATCCAAAATGTTATTAAACGACGGGTACTTACAATGGTGTATATAAGAGACCAAACATGTAAAGTCCTGCCTCTGTCCAATCAGCAGGCGTGGTGACGTCACAGGCCCCTACCAGTGCGTTTCGTCTCAGAAAGGATGTTGTCATTGGTTAGAATCTCACTTTATTAGTGTATAAAGGCAAACATAAACAAGGGATTGGAGCCAATCCCTCGTTTCAGTGTGTCCCACTTGTTCAGGGTCCACACTGAGGAAGGAAAAAAATGAAAGCACACGTGAGCATACACATCTAAAATAAAGGTACACTTGGATGAAAATGTTATACTTAAAATCAGCTGACCGGTGGAGCTTATCGGTTTAGTGATAGAAAGAATAAAATATGTCTCCTATAAAAAGTAAGAAAATCTATTAAACTTATAAAAGTGTATGCATAGTCCATAAAGGTTCGCTACTACCATCGGTTCCAGACCAATCCTGTGGGTTTGAAATTCACAAATTATGTGCAGATTTGCCCAGGAGAGTATTTTTAACTCATAGTGCACCCATGGTCTTTCAACAATGGCAAGCACGCTTAGGAGGGCCAATAGGTGGGTATTTGGTTAAAGTATAACTAACGGCAAAACTTGTTTTTTAATTTTGGATAGAGTGGAGATGGATTAGAACACCTGTCAGTTTTTATTGTTGTGTCCCCATTAGGGAGATTCAAACTCTCTATTTGTCCTGTTTACCATTATCATGTAAAGCAAATGTAAAAGAAAATTCCAAATTTTGAGTGGTCTTCGGAAAAGTAATAGAGGGGAAATCTTCCAAATTGGGACATTAGTTCTGTTGAGCTGGGGGTCCCCAAGAGCTTCCCTTAATTTGCAAGGTTTTCGTCTCACTTCCAGTTTGGGTCAGGAAGTGAAGGTACATCTCCCCAATGGGATGCAATCCATACATACAAAGAGACCAAAATAAAGAATTTTTTAACCAAACCAATAATTTTTAACCAAAAATATGTAGAAGAATACATATTGGCCTAAGTTGATGAAGAAATTTAGTTTTATTTACATTTTTTGGATATTTATTATAGCAAAAAGTAAAAAATATTGTTTTTTTTCAAATTGTCAGTCTTTTTTTGGTTATATCGTAAAAAATAAAATTCGCAGTGGTGATCAAATACCACCAAAAGAAAGATCTATTTATGGGAAAAAGAGGACAGTTTTGTTTGGGTACACCATCACACAACCGTGCAATTGTCAGTTAAAGCGAAGCAGTGCCGTATCAGAAAAAACGGCTAGGTCATTAAGGGGGCAAATCTTCCGGTCCTTAAGTAGTTAAGAGGCATGGTGAGTTTTTTGAAGTGGTCGTTTTTTGTCACAATTTTTTGGAAAATGCAGAAATTAAATAATTTTTCTTTCACAAAGTTGTTATTTTAGATTAAGTTTTTTCTCACACAAAGCATAAGTATACTTATAATTACACCCCAAAACATATTCTGCTATGTCTCCAGAGTATGGGAATACCACATATGTGAGACTTTTTCACAGCCTAGATCAGTGATGGCGAACCTTGGCACCCCAGATGTTTTGGAACTACATTTCCCATGATGCTCAACTACACTGCAGAGTGCATGAGCATCATGGGAAATGTGGTTCCAAAACATCTGGAGTTCCAAGGTTCACCATCACTGGCCTAGATGCATAGAGGGGCCCGAAATCCAAAGAGCTCCTTTGGGCTTTCAAGGTGCATAAATTATACATCTCATTTCCAAACTACCACCACCAGAACTGCCAACCCTCCTTCTCCCCACCACCAACAGCACAACCTCACTAGCAGCACCCTGACCCTCCTCCTATTATTCCTCCTCTGGCCCTGCTACTTCTATCTCACAGGGGACAGGGCAGTGGGCAAAATATCTTACTGGTCCAGAGACAATATGAAGTTTTCTTCATCCTCCTGCTGCTGTGTCTCCAGGGAAAATGCTATTACACCACGCAGTGAATGCTCCAGTAATAACACCAGAGGGATCATGAGCCTCATTGCGGACATCTTCTTTAAGGATTTGAAATTCTTCTGTAGCAACCTCTAGTGTGCTACTAGAAGTAGTACAGGCAAACCATAGTCTGGCCCAGGGAATAACTGAATCTGGGTCAGGGTTATTAGCAGTGGCGTCACTAGGAGGAGCCAGAGGGGGCCATGACCTCCCCCAACAATATCCAGTGCCCCCCCATGTGCCCCGCCAAACTGACACTGGGACCAGTCTGGAATGCAGGGGATGGGGATGGACTGAGCCACCATATTGTTGGCTCCAGCTTTATTAGAAGTTAGGGCTGGATGACTCATCCAGGCAGCTCTCTTGTGGCACCCCCGGTTGTAGAATATTGGAGAATGATCTGGAAGTTAGTGGACAGAGGCTAGGTGGGGAAGCTCTGCATATTTGAAGGTCCTTTGGCTATCCCCAGGAATTGGGCCTGGCAGAGAACCAAGGAGCCTTTAAATATTGGATGAGCCATGCCAGCAGGGGAGTTGGGTGGAATATGGAGAAGCAGTGCTGAGGGAGTCTGTTGGTGGCCCTTGAGGGACCCCTGCCGGGGAAAGGTTTTATCTCAGGCCGCAGCTCAGGTCGCTGGCCTGGAATTATCCTACCATAGGAGGCAGTTGAAGGAAAGCTTTCCCGAGAGGCAGCAGGAGCAAAGAAAGACAGAGTGAGTAGATCAGTACAGTGCAGGGACAGACAAGGGGAGAGACTTCCAGCTGTAGCAAGTCACTCTTAAGGACAGCGGTTTGCTTAAGTCTTCATCCAACCTTGCCCTGGGAAGTCTCCAGTGTGCCATTCGGGCAGGACTGGTGTAGAGCATAGCTCCCAACTGTCCCTGATTTCGAGGGACTGTCACTGATTCGGAGCAATGTCCCTCTGTCCCTCTTTCCCCATCATTTGTCCCTCATTTTGGTCTGATCTATATAGTTGTGTATATAAAATGCACTTTTTATCTTTGAAAAAGTGTTTCCCAGGGCTAAACCTTTCATCCAAATTCTAAATTGCTGCATTTGTAAATTTTAAAAGCCAATATAAAGAAATAGTAGTGGTAAAAAAAAGCCCTTGTGGATTTAATTAACCTTTTTTTGGGGTTAATTCTCCTTTAAGGGTGTGTGGCAGGGGGCGTGTCCTATGCCTACATACGTTTGCTAGTAGGTGTCCCTCATTCCCATCTAAAAATGTTGGGAGGTATGGTAAAGTGTCAGTCAGGAGGACTCGGAAGACGAAGCAGCCAGTTGAACTGGCAGCATCTAGGTGGGCTAGCATTTTCAACAGAAGTAGAGCTGGGATCAGTGTCCCCAGGGAAGCAGAAGGAGTTGCAGAATGCAGTTTACTTCACATGTGCTACTTTTCTAGAGGGACTGAGAGTTCCTAGCCTGTAATGGGCAGTTGTTAAGCTTACAAAAAGACTGTTAGCTCATAAGGAGTGAACCCAGCAGAGCTATGCAAAGCAGCAGGATTTGTACAGGAGGAAGTGGAAGCTGTAAATAGGGAGGACGTTGTCCCTGGATTTGTTGTTGCTGTTAAGTTGGGCATCCCAAAATCCCTTACCCCATCCAAGTTATCATCCCCTAATAAAACAACAAAAACATGCCAAAAACTGTTTTCTGAGTCTGGATGCAAAAAGGAAATGCTGTGTGCATACCTCCCAACTTTTTGAGATGGGAATGAGGGACACCTATCAGCAAAATTATGCAGGCATAAGACACACCCCTGGCCACGCCCCCTTAAGGGAGAATTGTACAAAAAAACAAGATTGGTTAAACCCTCAAGTGCTTTTTTTTGCCACTACTATTCCTTTATATTGGCTTTTGGGATTTACAAATACAGCAATTTAGAAATCAGATGAAAGGTTTAGCACTGGCAAACACTTTTTGATAGATTAAAAGTGCTTTTTATATATATATATATATATATATATATATATATACACATCTATACATCATAGATCAGACCAAAATGAGGGACAAATGAGGAGGAATGAGGGACACAGAGACATTGCTCCAAATCAGGGACAGTCCCTCGAAATCAGGGACTGTTGGGGGCTATGTGTGTGACTGGCTGTGCAGCAGTGGGGAACCCTAATATTGGCAACTCCTACAGGGGTAGTGCTTCACTTCTATAAGGCAAGGTCCAGAAAAATACTACAAGAGCTTGCATGACGCTAAAGTAGTTGTAGATTGCTGCCATCCTCTTGAAACTGAAATAGCTTTTATGAGAGAAATCATCCTTTAAAATCATTTTTAAAATAAACTTTTGATAACCAGAATGATATTTGTTCTCAGGGCAAACTTTTTTATTGTTAAGTTGAAATCTGGACATGTACTTATGGGAATGGCATTAGGGAAGGGACTGTTTGCACTGTGTGGACTGATTTCAGTACTTCGCCACTGTTTACATACCTGATAAGTCACATCTGGGAGGGAGCTGCAGTATCCCATATGCAGACAGCTACAGAGACAACAGGAGCTCTCTGCAGGTCAATGGCATTTTCCTCCTAGCATCCTTGCACAGTATGGACTCAGCTGAGAGCAGCCCGCATCGCCACAGGTGAGCCCCAGGCTTTGTTTACCTATGTTAAAAGACCAGCACACCAAAAACAAATAGTTTATTTCTGTGAAAGGATTTGCATTTGTTGGTCCAGTTATGGGTATATTCACCATGGACATTCATATGCCACTTCTGGGCCTGAGGAGTGATGAGTGGGGGGCACACAAGTATCAGGAGGAGCAAAGATCAAGTATAACTAGGCTTTGTAAAGTGTGAGGAAGTGTCTGTATCCCTCACTGGGCATATTCCACCTTCTCTATTTTATAGAGGAAACCAGAACAAGATCTTCCAATGAGTTCCCCTCTTCCAGTAACAACGATGAAAGAGAGATTTCCATTCATGTCCTGTTGTGTCTTCTGAACAGTAATAGGAAATCCAGCCAATGGGACACAAAAAGCAAAAAACAAGTGAAAGCAAGTGTAAAAAAAAAAAAAGTTTGGCTTTAGAGTGTACTTTGCATTTTGAATGGGACGGTTCCACATCTAATGCACAAAAAAAAATCAGACATGTACCTTTTTTTTTAATACTGTATTGCAATACATAACATTTGCAGTGTGGTGGGCTTCTTGCTATAGTGTAATGTATTTCAGTGCTGTTCACAATATATTGCACCACAATAAACTGCACTGTGGGGTAAGAGAGCTGGACAACCATACCATAGAGCTGTATGTGACCATCAGGCCACAGCTTGCGCTCCAGGGGTCTAAATGGACCTTGTGTGAACTTTTCCTTATCACTGTTTCCTAGGTCCTAGGTCCCATCTAAACATTTGTACTTCTGGGGTTTGTGCTTTATTGAATGAGGAAAAATATGTTCTATAGCTTGTTAAAAATCAACTCCAACTTTCTTTGTATTGAATTCAGTGGGGAAGGTTTAATTTTTGTTGATGAGCCCATTGAGATCTTCTCTCACTTTTTTTTCAGGAGGTATGAGGACAAGATTAGCAGGGGGGGAGGAAGGCCAACAATAGGCCGGCAATACCATCACGCAACCATTAATCCCTACTTGCTTCCAGTCTAAGATATTCTTTTGGGAGGTTTTTATATGATCCATTATCAGGAACCTCAATAAAAGCTCAGCCCTGATGATGTTTTTTTTTGCACCCGAAATGCACTGGATATTGACTGTATGGTCAAGAATAAATGTTATAAGGATTGATAATTTGGCATACCTTTTCTTCTGTTAGGGCAGTGGTCTCCAAACTGCGGCCCTGGGGACAGATGTGGTCCTTTGCTTGCCTCTATCCGGCTCTTGGGACACTATTCCATCCACAACTGACACTAATAAAGGAACACCATTCCTCTCACTGACACCAATGATGGTGTGTAGAGATGGGCCAAACACCCCTCCCCCCCCGGTTCGGTTCGTGCCAGAACTCTCGAACATCTCAAAAGTTCGGACCCAAACTGCGAACCCCATCGAACACTATGGGACCCGAACTTGAAAAATCAAAAGTCCCCATTTTGAAGGCTTATTTGAAAGTTATTGGCCATAAAAAGAGTATGGGGGCCCGGGAACTGCCCTGGGGGACATGTACCATTGCAAATTTTTTATTTTTTTAAAAAGATTGTTTTTAACCGCTTGCCGACCAGCTGCCACAGTATGTTTAGAACTGTGGCAGGTTGGCACGGCTGCACGAATCACTGTAGCTGTACATCGGCCCCTTTAAGAGCTCTAGGGGGCACATGCCGGCGGCTTGACGCTACAGCCAATGCGCGTGGTCGGCGGCCGCGATGTCTGCCGGCGACCAGCGACCGTTCCGGAGAGAGACAGAAAAAGGATCTGTCAATGTAAACAGACAGATCCCCCATTCTGTCAGGGGCCTAGAGAGAGAAATGCTGTTCCTAGTGATCAGAAACAGCGATCTCTCTCTACTCCCAGTCAGTACACTGCCCCCACAGTTAGAAACACTTCCCTAGGGAACAATTAACCCCTTGATCGCCCCCTAGTGTTAACCCCTTCCCTGCCAGTGACATTCATACAGTAATCAGTGGCTGTTTTTAGCTCTGATCGATGTATAAATGTCAATGGTCCCAAAAAAGTATCAAAAGTGTGCGATCTGTCTACCGCAATGTTGCAGTCCCGCTAAAAATCGCTGATCACCGCCATTACTAGTAAAAAATAAATGAATAATAAAAATGCCATAAATATTACCCCTTGTAGACACTATAACTTGTGCGTAAACCAATCAATATATGCTATTACGTTTTTTTTGTTTTTTTTAACCAAAAATATGTAGAAGAATACATATTGGCCTAAACTGATGAAGAAATTTGTTTTTTTCAATTTTTTTTCGGATATTTATTATGGCAAAAAGTAATAAATATAGTTTTTTCCCAAAATTGTCAGCCTTTTTTTGTTTATAGCGCAAAAACGAAAAACCGCAGAGGTGATCAAATACTACCAAAAGAAAGCTCTATTTGTGGGGAAAAAAAGTCCTACATTTTGTTTGGGTACAACGTCGCAGGACCGTGCAATTGTCAGTTAAAGTGATGCACTGCCGTATCGCAAAAAAATGGCCTGGTCATTAAGGGGGCAAGTCCTTAAGTGGTAAAGGAGCAGTGATTTTACTATTGCTTGAAGTTAAACAATAAAAATGAAAAATTCCTTTAAAGGGATTGTAAAGCTTCATTTTTGTTTTTAAATAACAAACATGTCATACTTACCTCCACTGTGCAGTTTGTTTTGCACAGAGTGGCCCCGAACATCCTCTTCTGGGGTCCCTCAGCGGCGCTCCTAGCTCCTCCCTGCATCGAGTGTCCACGTTGGAGAAGCTCTCTCCTACGGTGGACACCCGTGCGGGCGCACTCCAAAGTCCTGCATCTGTGTCCATTCACAGAATGCAGGACTCGGCCCCGCCCCCTGGCGTCGCATCATTGGATTTGATTGACAGCAGCAGGAGCCAATGGCTGCGCTGCTATCAATCTATCGAATCAGGACATGACACACCAGCTAGAGCTGGTGTGCTCGTTCCCGCCTGGCAAAGGATCGGGGGAAGGTAAGTAAAATGGGGGCTCGGGGGGGGGGCTGCAGCACCACAGGAGGTTTTTCACCTTAATGCATAGAATGCATTAAGATGAAAGACCATGAGGGTTTACTACCCCTTTAAAGATAGTGCTTGGGGGTCCCCTTAGTCTGCCTGTAAGTATCTGTACCATTTAAATAACATGCTGCAGCAAACCTGACATTTATAAAGAAAATAAAATTACATTTAAATTGATTTTCCCTGCAAGCTTTCTTTATTTGGACAAGCTGGATTTTAGAAGCTGGCTATGTGGGTGTCAGGGAGTGTTTGTTTTTTTGATGCAGAAGCTGGGGCAGAGAAATTTGCCTGCGATACTCTACAGCTAGTGGTGTTCTGCTGGCAGACATGTTGCAAGGACCTGTGACACCCTTCGCTATACCATCATTCCTGTCAGTAGAGGCTGCCGAGAGGTCATGAGATATAGCAGGGGTAGACATGAAAAGTGAGAAGTGAGGAGGGGAAGAATTGTGTCCCTGTTATGTGGCTTTCAGGTGCACTTGCCATTGGGCTGAGTGGTGGGAGGTTAAATACCTTGTCAAGCATGTGGTACCCAAATGGCTGGTGTTTTTGCCATGCTTGATCTGCTTGCAGCAGAGATTGCAAATTGCAACAGTGCGATCAGCTGCAGATGTGCTAAAAAAAAGGCCCACACAGCTGAGCTGTGGGAAGCGGGCCAGGAGATAACAGATGGAATACAATGGCTGCTCTCTACTCTTCCATGATGGCTGCCTCGTTGGGGTTGTGCCTCACCCTCACTTTCCTCCTCTGCTCTATCCGGCACCCAAGTGACGTCAGTGACCTCATCATCAGCACTGGAGCCAACTTGGCAATATGCTGCGTCTGGGGGAACATGACTGCCAATTTGTTTATCAGTGTTCTTCCCTCTGTAGGCTCATGTTACTCCCTTTCTCTACCTCAGAACCAACGTCAGAATCAAGTAATGACTTTGCATTCTCAAGAAGCAAGTGGCTGACTCTGTGTTCAAATAATTCAGCTGACTCCTACATGCCTAATGCTGGGGCTATGGCAGGAGTAGCTGTGGACAAGGAGGCAAAATAAGCCGCTCTGGCAGCTGCGGTGGACTGTGCACTAGTGTCAGCTTGGGTCATAGTGAATGAGGAGGATGAGGATGATTTAGTAAGCCAGTTCACCACCTCCTCTGGTTGCTGTGGCTGGATAGCATGGGCAACGTCACTAAACAGAGACAAATGTGCTCTTCCTGATGTTGGACTACTTATTACCCACATTTAATAGAAACTGGGAAATGTGTGATTGGATGCACTTTTTTGAATGAAAAGTGGTGTTTGGTGCACTTTAACCACTTGAGGACCACCCGCCGTCATTGTACGTCGGCTGTTTGAAGTGGAATACCGTTGTTATAACCCCAGTATCCTCTTCAACAGCTCCGCGCTCAGGTCGTCTCCGCCGCTTACCAGAGCCGTTGGTAGCGGCGGAGACGATCGCGTCCTTTCCCCTGTGAAGCTGGATGCCGAGTGAGGAAAAGATGGCCCCCCACTCAGCTCTATACCATTGGATGACGGAAGCAACGTCAATCGTCCCTTCCGCCCAGTGGTCTTTAAGGGCAAAGACATTTATTTAATTTTTTTTTTTATGGCATTCAAGTGTAAATGTGAGATCTGAGGTCTTTTTGACCCCAGATCTCACATTTAAGAGGTCCTGTCATGCTTTTTTTCTATTACAAGGGATGTTTACATTCTTACATTCTTCATACTTGTAATAGGAATAAAAGTGACCCAATTTTTTTTTTAAAAGGTCGGTGTAAAAATAAAAAGTAAAATTATTTTTTTTAAAGCGCCTCGTCCCGCCGAGCTCACACGCAGAAGCGAATGTATACTTAAGTTGCTCCCACATATGAAAACGGTGTTCAAACCACACACGTGAGGTATCGCCGCGATTGTTAGAGCGAGAACAATAATTCTAGCACTAGACCTCTTCTGTAACTCAAAACTGGTAACCTGTAAAATTTTTTTGGGAGATTTTTAAGGGTCAAAATTTGTCACCATTCTACGAGCAGTGTGCAATTTTGAAGCGTGACATGTTGGGTATCAATTTACTTGGCGTAACATTATCTTTCACAATATAAAAAAAACATTGGGCTACCTTTACTGTTATCTTATTTTTTAACTCAAAAAGGCATTACACAGCACAGTGTTACTACACAGATAACGGGTAGTACCTGTACATTACAAAGCACGGTGTTACCCTACAGACAGCCAGTTAACCTATATATTACACAGCACAGTGTCACCTTACAGACAGCTGGTAAAACCTGTATATTACACAGCACAGTGTCACCTTACAGACAGCTGGTATAAACAGTGGCAGACACTCTTTAGGGTGAAGCAGTCACCCTCTGCATACAGTATAAAGGCGTCTTCTCTTTTATAGAGGAAGTAGCTCCTTTTAGCAAAACACTGTTGACTCTCACGCTTCCAAGGAAAACACCCTGATACCCTAATGACTGTCCCATGTAAATCAACAGATTCTGCCACCTTTTATTATCTGTGATTGCTGTTTCATGCTTTTCCCCTGATCTCCTGCCCTGCCCTGTACCCAAAACAAAATTCACTCTACACCCAGGACTATGTATTGTCTACATGGGACAGTGTGAGCCTCTTATGCAGTGTACACACAAACAGACTTTTCGACCGGACTGGTCCGACGGACCGAGTTCGGCGGGCAATTCGACCGTGTGTGGGCTTTATCGGACCTGCAGCAGACTTTTTCGGTCGAAAATCTGACGGACTTTAGATTTGGAACATGCTTCAAATCTTTCCGACAAATCTGCTCGTCTGTATGCTAGTCCGACGGACGAAAACTGACGCTAGGGCAGCTATTGGCTACTGGCTATCAACTTCCTTATTTTAGTCCGGTCGTAAGTCATCACGTACAAATCCGTCGGACTTTGGTGTGATCGTGTGTAGGCAAGTCCGGTTGTTAGAAAGTCCGTCGAAAGTCCGTCGTAATTTCGGCGAAAGTCTCTCGGAAAGACCGTCGGACCTTTGTTGTCGAAAAGTCCGACCGTGTGTACGCGGCTTTACCTTGTGCAGGGAGCAGCTCCCAGCTGTCAGATCATTGCTGTCCTTGTCCTGTCAGTTTTCTGTTGTGCCTGCATAAATGGAACAGTAAAGTCCCTCCATGGAGTCTGCAAAGTGTTCTGTGCTGCAAAGTGAACGTACTGCAGGCTCTGATGCCCCCAGTCCACAGAAAGGCTGAACTGTTCTCACTTCAACCAGGCTTCTTATTCTGCTTGTATTTGCAACTCCAAAAAGTGAAAAACAGCCCTGGCTCTGATGACAGCACCCCCCCCCCTTGTAGCTCGTGGCTCTGACAGACAGACCCCCCCCCCGCGGGTGGTCAGGCACTTACCGCCAGGCTGTGGGTATCCTCTTCACGTGCTCCTGTGTCTCCACCTAAGCAGCAGCAGCGGTGGAGGTATCCTACCTCCAGTCCAGCGCGTGTCTCCTCTTCCTAAGCGCCAGGCATCCAATCGGAACACCTGGCGCTTTGGCCAATCAGGAGATAGGTCTTATGCCTTGCCTCCTGATTGGCGGGGAGGAACATTAGTGTGAAAACAGCAAAAATGAATTCACTATCGTCACAGAATTGGGTGGGATCGGGCGCACTCTCTGTGCCCCGAGCCCACCTTATTTTGAAGCCTATTAGAGCCTCTGGCTCGAATCAGGTGCTCAAAAAAAAACTTCACTTCCCACCCCCAACCATAGGAATCTATGCGTCCAGCGTCCTAAAAGGGGCCGGGCACATGGATGGGGGGGCGGCGCCCGTGCGCCCACAGTGCACGGGCCGCCATGGCAATTGTTGGGCACAGTGTCTGCGTTTGATGGCACAGTGGCTGCGTTTGATGGGCACAGTGAGGCTGCAGCTGCCACTGCTCACACCACACTAACACTCTACACTCAGAGTCACAATAAGTGAACACACTAACTTGCTAGTAGCAAACTGAGCCCTGCTCTATCTATCTCCACTCCACCAACACACTGCAAAAGCTTCCTGTGGCATGGAAGCTTTTATAGTGTGGGGTAGGACTATGAGCACTGACTCGTGATTGGACAATGTCATCATCACTTTGTCCAATCAGAGCTCTGACAGTGCTCTGTGCTCTAATTGGCAAAACCAGGTGTCAGGTGCAAGGCTCCATCCAATTAGGGACCTAGAATGCACTGTGCATCACTCAGAGCGCAGGTGTTCGCCGAACGGGAGAATAGGCGATGTTGGGGCCGAACTTTTGCTCGGCCAGAACCGTTCACTCAACTCTAATGTCACTGGCAGGGAAGGGGTTAACAATAGAGGGCGATCAAGGGGTTAAATGTGTTCCCTCTTGTGTGTTTCTAACTGTGGGGGCAGTGTACTGACTGGAGGAGCAGACATATCGCTGTTCCTAATTACTAGGAACAACAGATCTGTCTCTCCTGACATCGCGCCCGCCGGCGCCCGCCGGCGCATTGGGTCCCCTACCTGCTCTGGCTCTTAAAGGAGCGGACGTACAGGTACGCCGATTCACGCAGGGGAAACAACCTGCCGCCGTAAATGTATGTTAACCAGTCGGGAAGTGGTTAATGATATAAAAAATAGGGCATCATTGCTTCCTCTGATACCAGCAATGGGGTACTATTACTCCCACTAAGAGCCCTTTCACACTGACAGCGCCCGGGCATCGGCGGTAAAGTCATTTTAGAGGTGCTTTTCGGACGCTAGCAGGGGCGCTTTTAGCCCCCCGCTAGTGGCTTATTAAAGGGTTAAAAGCGGCTGCAAAGCGCCAGCAAAGCGCTGCAGCAGCTTAAGCGGTGCTTCCCATTGATACACCGCTTCTAAAGCGCCTCACAGAAGCTGCTTGCAGGACTTTTTTTTACGTCCAGCGCAGCGCCCCAGTGTGGAAGCACTCGGCTTTCACACTGGGATTGCAGATGAGCCATTTTTCAGGCGCTTTACAGGTGCTATTTTTAGTGCTAAATACCCCTCCAGTGTGAAAAGGGGTCTAAAACCAATGAGGGATCATTGTTTACTTCCACTGACACTGGGTCATTTTCTACTCCCACTGGGCACAGTCTGGCCTCCCTAAAGTCTGAAGGCCACAGTCTGGGCCTTTGTTTAGAAAGTTAGGAGCAATAAAAAAAGCTGATGGTGATTTCTCGCTCTAACAAAATGTGTTTGTTGCTGTCTCTGTTGTAGAGATTTCATGCTACTTCGTGCTTATCCAATCGTCTGCCAATGGGATAGGAAATGAACAGAAATCTCCCCAGTGGAGACACAGGAAGTAATAAAAACCTTGCAGGGGTACCTTACAGGTGTTTTAACTATTCCTAACCACCAATGTTAGCAGGGTAGGTTAGCCCTAATGCCTACATGGTGTATCCATGGTGCACCACTGCTTGTGCAAGCTCACTGCACGTTCCCAGCATACTGACCGAGCTGTCACAGAAATCTCCCAGTCACTGTAAACAATCTGGAGCTGGAGGGAGGGTTTTCTGATCAGGTGACTGCTGTGACAGCCAATCACAAAAGCAAATCAATAGTAAATTATGTGATCGCGCTGCCTCAATACTAAGGTAGAGTGAAGAAGCCACATGTGTTGGTGGCATAACGCGTAGAGGTTGGGCCTGGCGGTGGGATTATTCACTGGATAACGTGAGATGCTGGATTTTACTTGCTTGTTTTTTATGAAATAAATGTGAGTGCATTTTATGAAGTGGGTTCTGTGCGGTTTGTTGAGCTTACTAAGTCGGACACTGCACTATTGGAGGCTGTCTTTTCAGTTTATTCCCTCTGACCTACTTGTGAGCTGTGTGGAGCCATTTTGGAAGGGAATCCCATTGGTCACTAGGGAACCTGAGCATCAGAGTTTGGTCCAGCTGATTGATCTGCTTTTATGCTTTTCTGACCCCTTTGTGGTCCATTATGAAGGTGAGCTTGGACTCCACTTGGTGAAAGGAGCACAAGTTGGAAACTGTTGAAACACTGTGGTGTCATCTCTATGAAGCACCTTATAAAATAGAGACTTTCTGTATTGCACTATTTAAAATGGAGTTCCACCCAAAAGTGGAACTTCTGCTCATTTGTCTCCTCCCCCCTCCAGTGCCACGATTGGCACCTTTCGGGGGGGGGGGGGGCAGGATACCTGTCTTTGAACAGGTATCCTGTTCCCACTTTCGGGAGTCTGGGCTGTGGCCTGTGACATCCCCTTGGGGCTCCCTCCTCCTCTCCCTGTCACCAGGCCAGTAGGCGAGAGGAACGGGGCCTTGCGTATGCACAGTAGCGTTCCCAGCGTGAAGCCATAAGGCTACACTGCTGGGTACCCTTACTTGCAATGGTGGCGGCAGCACCCGACAGCTGATGGAAACATCAGCTGCGGTGCCGACATCACTGGACTCCAGGACAGGTAAGTGTCCTATTGTTAACAGCCAGCAGCTGCAGTATGTGTAACTGCTGGCTTTAATTTTTTTTTTTGGGGCGGAACACCGCTTTAAGAAGTTTTATTATTCATATTTCATGTTATAAGACTTTTTTGCATTATTTACTTATTTATTTGTTCATGGATTTATTTTGCATTGCCACTTTATCTTCATGATATGTTTACATTTATAGTAATTTATTGTCACTTTTTAATTATCACTCTACCGTAGTATTGAGGCAGCGCGATCACATAATTTACTATTGATTCACTGTGGATGTGGGAACACATTTGGTGATTGCAGCAGCTGTGTATTTTCTATATATTATTATCACTAGGTGGCAGCACACTACTACTTTCTTTACTTTTCAATCACAAAAGCAAATGATCAGGAGCTCCACCTCCTGTCTTTCAGAACTCCTTAAAGGGCTGGTGAGACCTTCCCTTCTCTATCCTGAATTTTAAAAAAAAGGACTAGAATTGGGCTTAGAGCTGAGCTATCTTCCATTATTTTACAGTTGTGGAAGTATTTCAGAATAATACAAGTCTTCTTGTTTGTTCATTTAACAAACACTAAAATAAAATAAAACCTGTTGATCATGTCAGAAATCCATAGCTGTCCTGTGTCCTCTGCACACTTCTTTTGTTATCTCACCAAGCTTTTCTAATTATCTCGGACTGCGGAATGATTAGCGTTTATTTTGTTGAATTCTGAGAGTGGGAGTAGTTGAGTAGGTAACAAAAAACACCACTCAGGATACAAAAATGCTGTATGTTGTCAGCACACAATAGCACTTAGGAGCTGAGTGCATTTCTGGCAGATCAATGGCTATTTTTGGCACTTGCAGGTTTATAAAAGGATAAAACATGGGGCAATATGCATGTACTGGATAGGTTTCTTCTTTTAAATTCCACCTTGACATACGCCTTTGTCTTTGTGGAAACCTAATAGATTTTGTGTGGCGCTTAGTAGAACCAAACTGGCCCTCTGCTCATTTATCTGTAAAAGTTTGGGTGCTTTTCTGGTTTGGATGATTTTTTTAGTATTTTTTGTAATATCTCTTTTGATTGATTTGTATTGGTGTCTAAATGCATGAAAACATTTAGTTGTGCATTTCCATTGTCTGAAGTGATGGAAAGTATGATTGGGGATGCTGCAAACACTTGTCAGCTTGGTAAGCAGAGACTGGGCCAGCGTAGTTATGTAATGATTTCTATGTAACGTCTGCAGAGGATGCTCAAATTTTCACTTGTAGTCTGTGCCACATACATGGTGTCTTTTAATCTTTGGGCAGTACTGCCAAAGACAGCACCAAAGAGGAGGTGTATATTGCATTTTTTAATTTTAATATGGCTGGAGTACCATTTAAAAGAAATTACCTGGGTTTGGGCTTTAAACTTGTAAAGTAAAAACAAATTATAATAAAATTGATCAGAGACCGCAGTAGTTTCCCTTTAATCCTAATTATCACAGTGATGTACACTCACCGGCCACTTTATTAGGTACACCTTGTTAGTACCAGGTTGGACCCCTTTTGCTTTCAGAACTCCCTTAAAGGGGTTGTAAAGGTAGAAGTTTTCTTTTATCTTAATGCCGCCCAGGACACTCCTCCTGATTGGCTGAGACACAGCAGTGGCGCCATTGGCTCCCACGGCTGTCAGTCAAAGTCGGTCAGCTTATCAGGGGAGAGAGGGGGCGACTCATGGCTCCATGTCTGAATGGATACACAGAGCTCTGACCCGGCTCAGGTGCCCCCATATGTGTATGTTATTTGTTGTATGTACCCATAATACAGCACAGAAACAATAGTGCCCATATTGCTTTTTTTTTGTCCTACCTAAAACACACTGACACTCACTGACACTGATACTTAGAAAAAAAAATTCTATCTAGCAAAAAAAAAAAAAAACTGACCCTGACCTTGACCCAAACACTAACCCTGCCACTGACCTCGATCAAACCTTGAACTAGGTATTGTTTTGTGTTTTTTATTTTATTTTTTCTACACACACTTTTTTTTTCTCTGCAAGGAGAGAGAAAGATACTAAGCATTTTTCTCTTCCATTCACAGAGAAAGAAAACATTGGGACCGACTTCACAGTGACTGATAACTGTGATAGCCAATCAGAGGCTATCACAGCGATCAGGTAACCCGGAATCGGGAGTTCTGGGTCCCGATTGTTAATATGGGGCCTGGGGCTCTCCATGAGACCCCGGTCTCTGTGCTGGGAGCGTGGCATGCGACACACTCCTAGCCCCACAGAAAAATCCCAGTCCAGCGGGGCCCTATATTTTCACGCGGTTGGCGTGATTGTGTTAAGAACTATCTTCAGCATAAAGAACAAGGATTCCTGGAAGTGATGGTTTGGTCCCACAGAGTCCTGATCTCAACATCATGGAGTCTGTCTGGGATTACATGAAGAGACAGAAGGATTTGAGGCAGCCGACATCCACAGAAGATCTGTGGTTAGTTCTCCAAGATGTTTGACACAACCTACCTGGCGAGTTCCTTCAAAAACTGTGTGCTCCATTGCACAAGTTGTTACTCCTTGAGGAACCAATACTGATTCTAATATAGATCTGTGAAGTCATTGTTTTCTCATAGCCCGTTCAAGTTTTATCCTGTGTTGAGTCCTAATGAAGATGGTGTGTGTGTGTGTGTGTGTGTGTGTGGGGGGGGTGCCCCTGAAACGCGTTGGTTGTTTTTATATGACCTTTTTATCAAAACTAAAATGATCTTGGACACTTTTATCCGGTTTTGGTCTGACACTCCTTTCTGTATTTCTATGGTATTGTTAAAACCACTTTTAACAGTGGTCATGTGACTGCTTTCTATCTCTATACACAATACGTAGGAAGACCTGTTGGCAGACTTGAAGACACAATGGCAGCAGCCCTTCCTGGACTTCCCAAAATAGTAGTTGGAAAGTAGCAGTGGGCTACAATACCTCTCCTCAGATGAAAGAGAGACCTACTGGCAGGTTTTGTATTAACATGGTTGCCTGTAATTCACAGTGAGCACAAGAAAGGTAACACCACCCTGCCCTGAAAGGAATGGGTGAGCGTTGTCACCTTAAGGCTTCATTCACATGGGTGCTGTGGCCCTTATGGCATGAATGAGCTATTTCTTTATGCAGCTGGGCCTGGGATGCAGTGGCTGTAAAGACACAGCTGTAAGTCCCAAATAGCTCCGAATGCATATAATGTTCATTTGGGTCGCACACCCGCCCCTGCACACCTTTAAATTAGGACACGTGGCTGTGTCCGTATGTTGGCTGGTAGCCTACTGTATGTATAGTTAGCATCTAGCTTCCCAGGTCTAGGGGAAGGGGTTCATGTTTTTGCTGCCTTTCCCCGGTATGTTCACAGGTTTTCTTTGGGGTCCAGCCTCCCTCCCGTGTGCTAAAAAAGGGACGAGGTCCAAATCCTAGGGGGCTCCGGTAAACACTTGGGAAACGCATGGGGAATCTACGCTAATAACTTGCTGGGACCTCTGGTCCGCCTGGAATGCCGAAAGAACCCCACAACATGGGCTTCCCTGTCAGACCATGGAGAACGAATGTAGCTACCCTCTAACAGGAAGTCAGATCACAGCAACAAAAAAAAGGGGGGGGGGGTTTACTGTTGTTTCTGTGGAATCACAGAGCACAGAGTTAACAGTTTCTCTTATTGTTAAGCTCTTATAATATATATACATATTAAAAAGAAGTCTAATCCCTGAAAATATCTCCAATTATTTCCTCTTGTCTTCCTTTCCAGGAAGGGTCTGTTCTCTGGACTGCACCTGAAGAAAAAGAAGAAAGGTGACAAGGGATTGACGTTTGCAAACAAGGGTGCACAAGGTAAGGCCTATTAAATAAACAAAGAACAACTCAGAATAGAGCAAGATTATGGGAACACTATATTTCCTCCTCAGCTAATCAAAGCAATCTCTCCATCAAAGGACAGAATTAAACTTTTGCACAAAGCAAAGCAAGTAAGCATAAGCTCTACTTGTGTGTTATCCACCTTGCACTATATTATTAGCAAACAATGCAAAGTGCCCATACTTCCAAGCTATATACTATGCTTCCATACTGTAATGGAGCATAAAGAGATACACAATTAAAGAAATGTTAGTTTAACTCATAATACTTATTAATCTATTACAATTCAATACTACACATATTTAAAGCAGAACTTTACTCTCTCAATCAACATTGTCTATTTTAATCCTTATGCTTCTAGGATTAGTAAATAGATAGGAATGTACCGTATATACTCGAGTATAAGTCGATCCGAGTATAAGTCGAGGCCCTAATTTACCACAAAAAAAATGGGAAAAACTTATTGACCCGAGTATAAGACGAGGGTGAGAAATGCACAGCTACTGTAAGTGGAAAAGAGGGTCAACAATGCCCATTTGCAGCATCACTGTGCCCATTTGCAGCCATGGGTCCCTTGAACTTCAAACTCGTTAGTTAAGGGTTCCTAGATGCCCCCTAGCTGCAGCCAAAATTTGGGGTCTCTGAACCCAAAGGGTCCCGAAATGACATTGCTGCAGATGGACACAGTTGACCGAATTTGGGGCCCCATATCTTGGGGCCACTTAGTGCTAAGAACCCCAAATTTGGTGTACAAACCCAGTGGAACTAGCACCATGAAATTTCCAAAGTTGAGGTTTCTAGCACCAAGTGGCCCCGAGATACAGGGCCTCAAAAATCAGTTCAGAAAATGTCAAGCACTTTTCTGCAGCAGAGAATGACATTTTCCGAACCGGGTTTGGGGCCCCGTATCTCAGGGCCACTTAGTGCTAGGAACCCCAGCTTTAAATATGTTATGGTACCAGTTCCCCTGGGTTAGCACACCAAATTTGGGGTTCCTAGCTCCAAGCGGCCCTGAGATATGGGGCCCCAAAATCGGTTCAGAAAATGTCAAGCACTTTTCTGCAGCAGAGAATGACATTTTCTGAACCGATTTTGGGGCCCCGTATCTCGGGGCTACTTAGTGCTAGGAACTTCGGCTTTGGATATATTGTGGTACCAGTTTCACTGTGTTTGCACGCCAAATTTGGGGTTCCTAGCACCAAGTGGCCCTGAGATACAGGGCCCCAAATTCGGTTCGGAAAATGAAATTTTTTGCTGCAGAAAAGTGCTTGACTCGAGTATAAGTCGAGGGGGGAACTTTCAGCACAAAAAAATGTGCTGAAAAATTCGACTTATACTCGAGTATATACGGTATATTATATTTTCTTGTTTTAAACCTTTTTTTTTATCGTACATCACAGGACACAGAGCGACTATAGTAATTACTATCTGGTTTATACGCCACCTATAGATGAATGGACACTGGCACACCCAAAAGACAGGAAGTCCCCCCTCTATATAACCCCTCCTATATAGGAAGTACCTCAGTTTTTTCATATGTGTCTGCAAGGTGGTTGTCACTGATGTGGTACATGTGCTCTTGGAGCATACTTGGAGGTCTGGACGGTTCTATTAAGAATCATGGACTTCAATCGGAATCCATTTGAAAAAGCTGTCAGCCAAAATGAATGGTACCTGAGCCTCATTGGAAGGAGAGACGATTCCTCTAGGTTTGCCTAATGGAACCCTGTGCAGTGTTTGTTCTGAGCAAGGTGCTTTCCTGCAGGGTGCTATATAGGTTCAGGGGAGAGGACCCCAGATTAAGGGGGGACCCAGTCTCTGAAGGTCTTTTATGACAAAGTTTGCCTTGATGGGTGAAGATTGGACTCCTGTTATGTTCAGAGTCCTGCAGCAGGAATGGTAAGTCTGCATTTGTTTGCAGTTTCTCTTTAAAAAAAAAAAAAAAAAGAGAGAGTTCTGATTGTCTGTGCTCCCGGTGGCCACTGGGAGCAGTGTGCTGTTTAATCATGCTATGTACTCTTACTCATGTGGGCTGCTGTTTTTCTTACAGCCACTAGAGGGAGCAGGGTCACTCAGTGTGGCCTATTTTTATATAGGCAGGAAGGGCGGAAATGCCATGTGGCGACAGATTGATTAGGCCTCTGGAGACATAGCAGCAGCCCATGGATACTAACAAAGTGTGAGTACTTACTATGGGAGAACTGTGTGACAGACAATTCATGATTATATGCAGCATATTTACTGCTTATCTGGGGGGGGGGCTGTACAACTGTAATAGTGGATAGTTAGCAGTTCACTTTAAAGTATTGTTGACTGCTCTGTAGGCAGGTGCAGCGTAGTATACATGCTTGCAAACTTGTTGCTTAAATGCATGTTTAAATATACACGTTTGGAAAAACATGAGCATGGGTGCATTTTAAGGAGTTGTATCTCCAGTATAGTGCATATGTTCTTGGTTAAATCCTGCAGGACTAGTATAGGGCCAACTACAGTTTAGCAGGTGCTTGCTTGCAAACTAGCTGAAATGCACAGTTGCTGAAGATACATGTTTTCACATATTCGCATAGATATACATGGTTATACGTGTTTGCGTAAAGATACATGATCATGGTTGCACGAGGATGCATGGATGCACAAAGATGTATGTTTATTCATGTTTGCATAAAGATACATGATCATGGTTGCACATAATGCATGGTTGCACAAGGATGCATGGTTGCACAAAGATGCATGGTTATTCATATTTGCATAAATATACATGGTTATACATGATTGCATAAAGATACATGGTTGCATAAAGATGCATGTTTGGACATATTTGTATAAATAGACATGGTTATTCATGATCGCTTAAAGATACGTGATCGCATAAAGATGCATGTTTATACATGTTTCCTTGGATATACATGATCACGTAAATATACATGATCGCATAAAAATACATGGTCGCATAAAGATACATGGTTGCATAAAGATGTATGTGTAGACATGTTTGTATAGATATACATGGTTTTACATGGTAGCATAAAGATACTTGATCGCATAAAGATACATGGTTGCATAAAGATGTATGTTTATACATGTTTGCTTAAATATACATGGTTATACATGATCGCATAAAGATACATGATCACATAAGGGTACATGATCGCATAAAGATACATGATTGCATAAAAATGCATGTTTATACATGTCTGCATAGACACGTGTTGCGTAATGTTGCATAAACATATTTCATAAATGCATGCTTGCTTATTGCAAAAATGCTTGTTTCCATGGGCACATGAATGCGTGTGTACAGCGCATGCTTTCATATTTGGCCTAAATGCATAGTTGCATAAGCACATGCTTCCATAAACGCATGCTTCTATAGATGCATATTGCTTAAACACATGCTGGCATGTTTTCATTTGTACTGCATACGTATGTTTATTTACATTAAGCTGTATACATATGTATTTGTTTTCCTGGGACTACATACATATGTGCTTATTTGCATAGGACTACATGCATATGGGCTTATTTGCCTGGGTGCTTGTTTTCCTGGGGGTAGATGCGTGTGCTTATTGAACTTGTACTGCATACATAAATGCATGAATGGCAACAATACTTGTATACCTGCATGTTTGCATACCTAGGTACTTGCATACCTAAGGGGTTGCATAGAGGTAAACCAACATTGTTTTAGGCCTGCATCCTTGGACTGTATATTAGGTTGGATAATATAGTTGCTGCATTATTTACCTGTTATACCAGTTAAATATACCCAGAAAAGAGGGGCAGCCGGGGGAAGCAGGGGCACCGCTGTCAGGTTCAGGGATCTGGCGGTGTCCACATCTCCCGATGGACAGTGATGTCAGGTGCATCTGAGCCACTGTGGTGTTTGGCATTGCAGTGTTTCCTGGCACATTCATTTTTTCGTCAGACTGCGGGCGCATCACCTTGATCATGCCTGATCTTGGTTGATTGAAGCCTAAGCAGGATCAAGCCTGGTTACTATATAGATGGGAGACTGCCCGGGGATACCAGATGCTGTAAGCTTTCCCCACCTGGGTGAGGGAGGCATCTGATGCTGCTGGGTTTTGAGAGTATCTCAGGCCAGAAAATCTTAGGGCAGTCTCTGAGGTGGTTTGTTCCATCTTTAGCTGACAGAAACCTGGTAGGTTAAGTGCACCTCTTGGGATTGTCTGGGTCTGTCACAAAGTTGTCAGTCTTTTGCCTTTCATTTGCTCTTGGAGCAGAAGTTATGGGCTCATTATTGTGAGACAATTAAATGGTAGCAGTTCCAAAGCCAAATAGGGACATGAGGTCTATCTTAAGATCTCAAGCCGCTGAACATCCTTCTGTTTCAGATAGACTAGACTGTCCAGTGATGACCTCTCTGCAAGAGGTAGATTTCAGAGTCCATAATCATCTGTAAACACACATCTTCATGTGGCGGATTGTTTCCAGGCCCATCAAAGATTTCTGTAATTGCAGTGGAAAGCTGTTTTTTTTGTTAATCTTCCCTTTGGGTTGGCCACAGCTCCGGAGGGTTCTCAAAGCGTCTAGCCCCAGTGCTGGGCTTGCTGAAGACACCTCAATACTCTTTACCTCAATAATCTTTGCTCAGGAAGCAGTCAATTCCAGGGCTTCCTTCGATATATTTCTACAGGAGGAAGCTGTGTTTAGGTCAAAACACGTTCTCTACATAAAGCCCTACTCCAGGTCTTGGTAGAGGATCATTTTCTGTCTGGAAATTGAAGATCCAGGCATTGCATTGCCAGAAGGCTCTGTTTGTGTTGGGTGCTGCAGAGCAAAATTGGTGCTTGATATTCTTCCTTTTCAGGAATTTGGAAAATAGAAACCACTGATACCAGTCTCTCTAAGTTGACTTGAGGCTGGCTACAGTTCAGTGGGCTTGGTGTCCACAGGAGAGAATACTGTCCAAAGGCTTGGAGTTTTTTGGTCAGTATGCCTTGCTCTGGATTATAGGACAAACCTGTTGTAGGTTCAATCTGGAAATGCCAATGTTCAATCTGCAGGCATACATACATATATATATATATATATCATATATATATATACATACATATATATACTGTGTATATATATATATATATATATATATATATATATATATATATATATATATATATATAATCAACCACCAGGGTGGCACCAGAGGTCCTGCGACTCAGGGAGGTGTACCACATTCTGTCTGGGACAGTACAAGTACTTTCTCTATCGCCAATACATATTCCAGGTATAGGATAGTGGCAAGGGGAACTCTGTAGGGGAATCTACTAGATTCCAAGTTCTACAACAGTTTGGGACAGGTGTGTCCGGGACAAGAGTCCCACTGCCAATAGGGGTACATGTACTGGTAACACCTTAAGGTCTGGTTCTCCCTTATTTGACTTTTTTTTCCCCATTTTGGATTCTGCCACATTTATTATTATTATTATTATTATTATTACTATACAGTTTTTATATAGCTCCAACAGTTTACGTAGCGCTTTACAATTTGAGGGTAGACAGTACAAATACAATACACTTTAATACAGTAGGAATCAGATGGCCCTGCTCCTTAGAGCTTACAATCAAGAGATACAAGAGGTAATAACTGTGGGTGATGTACTGATTGAGAAGATAAATGTACAGTTGTTAGGTGGGGGCCAGATAGGCTTTTCTGAAGAGATGAGTTTTCAGGGATCGTCTGAAAGTGGATAAAGTAGGAGAAAATCGGACGGATTGGGGTAGAGCATTCCAGAGGATGTGAGAGGCTCTAGAGAAGTCCTGAAGGCAGGCATGGTATGAGGTGACAAGGGAGTTTTAGAGCAGGAGGTCTTGGGAGGAGCGAAGAGAATGATTAGGTTGGTATTTTGAGACTAGGTTAGAGATGTAGCTGGGGGCCAGGTTGTGGATGGCTTCGTAAGTTATAGTTAGTATCTTGAATTTAATTTGGTGACTGAGTGGCAGCCAATGAAGGGATTGGCAGAGGGGTATAGTAGACACTGAGCGGTTTGTGAGGTGGATGAGCCTGGCAGCAGTGTTCATGATGGACTGAAGTAGGGATAGCCTATTTAGAGGTAAGCCAATGAGGAGGGAGTTGCAGTAGTCGAGGTGGCAGATGACCAGGGAGTGGATTAGAAGCTTTGTGGTGACATTGGTTAGGAAGGGGCGTATCTTGGAGATGTTGTGGAGATTGAGGCGGCAAATTTTGGAAAGTGATAGAATGTGGGGTCGAAAGGTTAGTTCAGAGTCCAGGATTACACCTAGGACCTTGGCGTGGGGAGATGGGTTGATAGTTGAGCCGTCGATATTGACAGAGAAATCAGGGGAAGTGGCACCTGAGGGAGGAAATATCATGAGCTCGGTTTTGGATAGGTTGAGTTTGAGGAAGTGATGTGACATCCAGGCTGATATGTCTGCTAGTAAGTTGGTAATGCGTGAGGAGACAGATGGAGAGAGCTGGGGGGGGTGGAGAGATAGATTTTGGTGTCATCAGCGTAGAGATGATATTTAAAGCCATGGGAGGCAATCAATTGACCCAGGGAGGTTGTGTAGATTGAGAAAAGGAGAGGTCCAAGAACAGAACCTTGGGGGACCTCAATGGAGAAAGGAAGAGGAGAGGAGGAAGTAGAGTTGTAAGTGACACTGAAGCAGCGGTGGGATAGGTAGGATGAGAACCAGCGAAGAGTACAGTCACGGAGACCAAAGGAGTATAGTTTATTGAGGAGGAGGGGGTGGTCCACTGTGTCAAAGGCAGCAGAGAGATCCAGGAGAAGTAGTACAGAATAGTACAAATAGTACAGAACATCTTCTGCAAAGAATCCGTAAGTTGGTAACACTGATTAGTGTTGGCCGAATTAGCCCAGGGGGGCTTGGTACACAGACATAGCAAGTATTGCGGGGGTTGCTCCTTGGACACTCCCAGTCTAGCGGGACCTGATGGTCTTGAGTCCTGTATCTCAGCACTGTTGAGCCCCTGAAAGCCTGCTTCGGGGAACTTCAATTACAGGACTTGAAAATATTTTTTTGCCTGGGGTGAAGGCAGGAAGGGGCACTGGCAGAAATATGTGGGTGGGAGATTTTCTTTTTCTTTCTCCAATCAGTAGAGGAAAGGAGTTTGGCCTTAAGTACCGTTAATCGTCAGAGTTTGTCCCTATCCATTTTTTTGCCGGGGCTGTTGTTTCTCACTCCTTGTTTCATACCTCATACAGCATGCAACTTGGATAGCCCCGCCTGTCAGGCCATTCTTTTGTCCTTGGGACTTGAATTGATCTTGACTGTCCTTGCAGAGGCCAATTTTTGAACCAATCAGGGGATTCTGTTGGTCCTTTTATCTCAGAAGTTGGCTTCTTTGGTTGCTATCACTTCACGAAGTGGAGTGTAATGCCCTGTACACATGTTAGGATTTTCCAACAGCAAATGTTGGATGTGAGCTTGTTGTCGGAAAGTCCGACCTTGTGTATGCTCCATAGAACATTTGTTGTCGGAATTTCCGCCAACAAATGTTTGAGAGCAGGTTCTCAAATTTTCCGACAACAAAACTTGTTGTCGGAAATTCCGAGCGTGTGTACCTAAGTCCAACTTACAAAAGTCCACGCATGCTCGGAATCAAGCAGAAGAGCCGCACTGGCTATTGAACTTCATTTTTCTCGGCTCGTCGTACGTGTTGTACGTCACTGCGTTCTTGACGTTCGGAATTTCCAACAACATTTGTGTGACCGTATGTATGCAAGTCAAGTTTGAGCCAACAACCTTCAGAAAAAAATCCACGGTTTTGTTGTCGGAAAATCCTATCGTGTGTACAGGGCATAAGAGTTGGTGGCTCTTTCATGCAAGGAGCCATTCTTGGTCTCGCATTGTAAGGTGATGTTGCATCCTCATCCATTTTTATTGCCTAAAGTGGTTTCTAGTTTTTCACTTGAACCAGGACAGTGTCTTGCCTTTTATTTTTCTCCTAATCCACAGTTGGCAGGAGAAAGATTGCTACCCACTCTAGAGCTAGTTCAGATGCTCAGGGTCTACTTGAGCCAGGAATCCTGGTTTGTGCTGCCAGAAGAGCCCAGGAAGGGCAGGCGGCATCCAGGTCGAATATTTAGCAGTGGATCTGCCAGTTTATCAACGATGCCTATGGTTTAAATGGCAAAAAAATCTTTTTTTTTTATGGGGAGAGATTCTCTACCAGCTGTGGGAGTATCTTGGGCCATCCATCATCGGGTGTCAGTGGCCCAGGTGTACAAGACCACTATTGGTCTTTTGTTTATACATCTACAGGGTTGTTACCAGGTCAATGTCAATCACGTAGAAGATACTGCCTTTGGCCTCAGCGTATTACAAATAGCAGAGTAGGTCCTTCTTTGGTGGCAGTTTCTATGATGGTGTCTTCCTCCCCTCAGGGGCATTGCTTTGGGACATCCCAGATAGTAATTACTATAGCTGCTCTGTGTCCTGTGATGTACGATAAAGAAAATAAAATTTTTCCTACAGCTTACCTGTAAAATCTTTTTCTTGGAGTACATCACGGGACACAGAGGCCCTTCCCCTCTTTTGGGAATTGCTTGCTACAAAACAGAGGTACTTCCTGCATAGGAGGGTTTATATAGAGGGGGGACTTCATGTCTTTTGGGTGTGCCAGCGTATTCACCTATAGGTGGTGTATAACCCAGATAGTAATTACTATAGCTTCTCTGTGTCCTGTGATGTACTCCAAGAAAAGGATTTTACAGGTAAGCTGTAGGAAAAATCCTATTTTTCAATTTCTTCAGCTACTTCCTGGTTTTGAGGCCTAGACAAATGATGTTATACATCCCAGGAGTCTTCAGGAAGGGGAGGGGTTTTCTCAGCTAAAAGAAGGAAGGGGGAGCGCCATCTAAGTGCAGTATCACAAGGGGGGTATAGTAGAACAACGGTTAAAAACACTTACAGAGTGTTAGATAAAACAAGCTTATCTACTAAGAGCTCCGAGCACATAGCCTGTTCTTTCCCAGCAACTTTTTTCTCTCCTGGTGACGTTCTACGCTGGTTGCCGTGGACTTCTTGTGCATCACAAGAACGTCCAATCCTCCTACATCGCATCTCACGGAGCCTGAACTCGGTGGACCTCGCAGGATTGAGGGTTGAGGACATTTGGAGGAAGAGCTAGTATACCATAAGCTTTTTTATCTAACACCCTGTAAGTGTTTTAAACCGTTGTTCTGATAAACCCCCTTGTGATATTGCACTTAGGTGGGCCTTCCCCCTTCCTTTCTTCTTTTTTTCTCACTCGCATAGCTGGCTCAACTCTGAGGATAGCAGCCCCACAGTGCTCCACAACGTATGTCCCAGCATCAGAGACTGTAATTACCATCCCAGCAGTTATTGCTGCATGTTTGCCTGAACTATTGTTTGCATACACTCCATGCGCCTGATTTTATGACTTTCTGTTCTCTCAGCTAAGCACGCCCTCCTGCCTACATGCCTGAGCTAAGGGCAGATGGATTACAGGAAGTAAATGTTACACAAATCATCTGCCCTTACTCAAGATGGCCACGGCCGGAAATGCTAGGGGGGGGGGGGTTAAAGTGATTTCTCAGCAAAATAGAGCATGGAGACATGGATGGATGGGGGAGATTTCTTTGACTATTACAAATGAATTAAATAGTATTTTTGGTTTGTGGTGCTCAGATGCAGTGTAGTTCTGCTTTAAGGCTTTGGATATCATGTTTTATATTTGTATGGGGTATCAGGGGCATAAGATGGGTTGCCAGCACCCAGGATGCTCTCCTAGGTAGGGATGAGCTCAGGCGTGTTCAGACATGAGTCTGTGGCATCCATGAATGAAAAGCTATCTATGAATGAAAATGAAGGAGAGGGGATGAATGAAAGGTCCTCCTCCTCAGGGCTGGGACAACGGGTGGGCGAAAGGGCCAGCTGCCCTGGGCGCAATGATTTACTATAGGGATGAGGGTGTCTTTCTTCTGTTACAAGGCTGACGGGAGTAGTGACAGTGGCAGTGATTTTGATGGGCGTAGGATCCTCTAAGCTTGCAAATCATGAACTGGGGGGGGGGAGCAGTTTGGGATCTTTGACCTGGGCATTGGATGATCTTGTCCCAGCACTGCTCCTCCTCCATTCACAATAGAAACTATATTATAATTATTATACAGGATTTATGCAGCAGCAAAAGTTTGTACAGCACTTTACATTATAACATTATAAAGGGAGGCAATACTGTTACAATATAATTCAATACAAAAGGGCTAGCAGGGCTGTACTCATGAGAGCTTACGATCTATTACGAAGGGGTAAGTGGTACAAAAGGTGATAACAGTGGGGGACAAGTTTGTAGGCAGGTGCAGTTTATGTTCTCCACTGCCGGTGGCGCTCATCTGCTCATTACAGGGGGAGAGAAAGTTAAGAGAAACACAGTTCCTCTATGGTTTCCAGGGTCACTGGGAAAGCTATCCGATTGGATGCTGCCACCCCATGTGACACTAGCAGCCATCTTGGGTCAGGCAGAGCCTATTTAAGGCCCTGACTCCCAGGCTTGGCTTCCATTTTCGCATGTGGGTGGTGTAGGGACAGGTCACCCGTCTGACAGGGACAGGGATTAGTGGCAGGGAGAGGTTCCTGACCAGTAGGAAAATGATAGCGACACACCACCCTTCTGGAGACCCCCCCCGATTGGCCAGGTCGCATTCCGCCCCTCAAGACAGACGCTATCGGCACATTTAAGACTTGTTCTGCTACACATTGCTAATATTGCTGTGAGTGTTCCCAGTTAGGTGTCTTCCCGCTGGGCTTGTTGTGAATTACTAGATTCTGCATTAATACAAGTTCTGTTCTCTGCAATCGGGCTCTGTGTGTTTATTGCCACTGCACCTCCCCACAAGCTGGTGGTAGAATTAGAAGTTCAGGTGTTAGCTTAAGGTGGAATAGGCATCCCTAGAGAGAGAGTTTTCAGGAATCTCCTAAAAGTGGACAGAGTAGGAAATAGCTGGACAGATTGGGGTAGGGAATTCCAGGGGATGGGAGAGGGTCTGGATAAGTCCTGTAGGCGAGCATGGGAGGAGGAGACAAGGGAGCTAGAGAGCAGGAGGTCTTGAAATGAGCAGAGAAGACAGTTTAGATCATCCATACTGAGACAAGAATGATGATGTAGCTGGGGCCTCTAGTAGAGGTGGGCCTATGAAGAAGGAATTTCAATAGTCGAGGCAAGAGATAACAAGGGGGTTTAACAATTTTTATTTCCATTACACATCATAAAAACAACCTCCCTCTGATGTGGGAGAAATGGAGAACAGTTGTTTACATCAATATGTTATAAAAACAGAAAAGGACAATCAACATCACATAATTATATTTTATAGTATGTGGTACATCCAGTTGTTGTTTGCTGTGAGGTCAACTGCCACAGTAAACTTCCAACCGGAATCATCCAACGCGTTGCGAATGCCAATTTACAATACACCCTTCTTCAGGGAATGATCACATTCCCCCTCTGTTCTCGGGCTGCATAAGGACCTAAGAGAACTAGACGAGGAGAAACAGCAGCAAACTGACCTTCCCAGTGAATGGCTGTGCAGGAGTGGTTCGGGGAGTGGGGGGGGGGTGTCAGCACAAGTCTGATTATTGGAGGAGAGCAGGCTGAGTTCTCAGCATAGCTAGAGAACTGACCACGGTGTGCTCTCATGCTTAATATGGTCAGTTTTTAATAGGAAAGCAGAAGGACTGGCGGAAACACCAGGGAGTTCACACAAGGGAAGCAATACAAAGAGAACAGGAAACTTTTTCATACAAGTACATGGTATATCAGGCACGTATCAGGAATATGAGATTTTGGGTTGACATATGCACTAATGAACTCTCAGAGCTTGTGTTCCCTGCCCTAGATGGCAGCTCGTGAGGCACCCAAACTCCCACTTATCTCAGGAGAAAACAATAGCAATCAGTGAGTAAAATTTATCCCAGCCAGTCCCTTTTATACCACATGAATGCTCAGCTGGCTAAGTCATGAGATAAAGGGGGTTATCAAACATACATTGTTCCATCATCCAACCATAGCTGCCTGAATTTGGTGAATATTTTATAATATTGATTAGACACTATATACAACTAAAATGTCATTTTTGGATGAACTGATCATTTAGGCACCATTGATTGTTTATGATGTTTTGTTCTTCAGATGACACTGACAGCACTCATGGCGTTGTCCCTGCAAGTGATTTGGGTGGCAGCACTGACAGTCTGCTCACCGACATCTCTACCTCTAACACGTCCCTGTCTACTGCTATGCAAAAGAAAAGGTATTTACAACATTCTCTGTTAGAATATTTGATAATAACTTATAAATATAATATTGAATATTTCAGTAAAGTTATGACATGACTGCCTAATTTTGAAGACATATGAAGATCTCAGGCTTCCCAGTGACATTACTGAGCTGCTGGCTGTCCTGTTTGGTGTATTTATTCATTTATTCTTCAGTATTTTCTGTTTTAGTTTCAGTTTATACTGGGGGCTGCTTTTCTGACCTCATGGCTAAGCCCTGACATCTGTCGTTCCAGTATCCACCAAGACTGCCTCAATGTCCAATGGATACCAGTTGATGTAACTTAGCTATGAAGGCATAACTAAAAGGAGGAAAGGATCAGAGAGGGGTTAAAAACTATGTTAGTTTAGTGGGGAAGGAAGGGGCATAGTTCTTACCTGATTGGAGGCTAAACATCGGATTGGCAGGGATGGAGCCACGAGGTTGGTTCGTGCAAGGTATGCTGGGTATTCATTCCGGAAAGTTTAGGTGAAGAGAAAGCATCCCATCCCATCAGGTGTATTTGGGGTTGTGGGGAAGTATTTTGTAGTTACAGATTTATAGAAAAAAGTGAACTTTTGTCACAGCATGACGGGTCAGGGGGTCTTTGGTAGGGGGGGCAGTGGTTGTTGATAATTTTACAAGGAACTAGGAGCTAGGTCCTCTGAGGGAAAATGTAAGGCCGCGTACACACGGTCGTACTTTTCGGCTACAAAAGTCCGACAGCCTGTCCGACAGACTTTCGACGGACTTTTGTTGGACTTTTGGCGAACTTTTGGCGGACTTACGGCAGACTTTCTTACGAACGGACTTGCCTACATACGATCACACAAAAGTCAGACGGATTTGTACGTGATGACGTACACTGGACTAAAATAAGGAAGTTGATAGCCAGTAGCCAATAGCTGCCCTAGCGTGGGTTTTTGCCCGTCGGACTAGCACACAGACGAGTGGATTTCTGGGTCCGGCGTAGTTACGACGTAAAGATTTGAAGCATGTTTCAAATCTAAAGTCCGCCAGATTTGCGGCTGGAAAAGTCAGCTGAAAGTCTGCTGAAAGTCCGGGGAAGCCCACACACGATCGGATTGTCAGCCAGCTTTAGTCCGTCGGCATCCGTCGGACTTTTGTAGATGAAAAGTCCGACTGTGTGTACGCGGCATAAGAATATGTGATTGAGTTTGTAACTTCTTTGAGCCGATTGGAAGACAGCTGAGGACATGGGCAATTTTAGTAAATAAAGTGTGTCTTAAGGACACCCGAAGACCCCCTCCTGGTTGCATTGTTGAAATTGCTTTAACGTATTGTAATATTGATGCAATGGCTTTTTTTTTTTTAAATCAAATAAAGTTTAATTGAAAAATAAAAGCATATAAACAAAAGTTTACAGCAATTCCAAGACAGTCTCTTAAGTATCATGAACATACTCAGGAAAAAGCTCATACAATGTATAACAAACACAATAGTATAAACTTGGCTTGCCTCTATCGCAAAAAGACAGTACTGTTTTGTCATAGGCAAACAAAATCAATCGCCGTAGTTTGCAACACCAACTAACAAGTGTATAGTGAAGTTCTCCTGTCAGAGGAATAGAACTCAAACCGTCCATAACCGATTCTTAAGGACTCCAGCCAGGGACCCCAAAAAATTTCAAATTTGCGGGGGCATCCCCTGTGCTGGTAGATGTACTTCTCCAGTCTAATGTCGTGTACACCCGATCGGAATTTCCAACAGGAAATGTTCGATGTGAGCTTGTTGTCGGAAAGTCCGACCGTGTGTATGCTCCATCGAACATTTGCTGTAGGAATTTCCACACACAAATGTTTGAGAGCAGGTTTTCAAATTTTCCGACAACTTCACTTGTTGTAGGAAAGTCCGATCGTGTGTACACAAGTCTGTCGCACAAAAGCTCACGCCTGCTCAGAATCGAGCATAAGGAGCCGCACTGGCTATTGAACTTCCCTTTTCTGATGGCGTTCTTACGTTCGGAATTCCAACAACATTTGTGTGACCGTGTGTATGCAAGGCAAGTTTGAGCCAACATCCTTTGGAAAAAAATCCACGGTTTTGTTGTCGAAAATTCCGATCGTGTGTACGCGGAATTAGAGTTTCACCCATACATTGTACCCATTCCTTATGAGATGGGGAATCAATAGACTTCATATATCTAAGCACAACTCTCCGGGCTTGAAAGAGAGCTCTAGCCACAGCTTCTCTAATGGGAACATATAATTGGAAATCATCCAGGATGTCCAGTAGACAAGGTTTCAAGGGTCAAGTGGGATAGAGATCTGAAATACATCGTGTTTTATCGTGTTTAGTACACCTACACAATAAATGTGTAGTTTGGGGCACTGCCAGATTAAATGGATCTAGTCCCCATTTAATGCAAGTGGGGACAGAAGAGGCTTTTTCTAGCTTGTGCTGTGTTTTCTTCTCTTAAAAGCCAACCTGAGCTATGCTTTTTATTTTATGTTTAGATAAAATAACGATGGGTTTTAACCTCCATCAGGTTTTTATTTCTGTCTGTGTCCCCCACCTCACTACTTGTTTAATTGGACAATCATTGCTTGGACAGAAAAGGAAGTGAAATCTTTCTATTTGGGATCCAGATACCAAAATAAAACTCGTAGAGTTCTGGGTTACTCCAACCAGGTATACCTAGAATCAGGGGCATTGCTAGGTCTACAAAAGATCTGGGGCTAGAGCCCATAGTAGCGTAGTAAAGAAAGCCATACGCTTGGGCGGGCATACACATGTATATACAGTAATATACGTGTGGGTGTATATATATCCCCAGAGAGCCCCCCGCTTACATCAGGGTCCCCAGAGAGCCCCCCTTACATCACCTTACATCAGGGTCCCCAGAGAGCTTCCTCCTTACATCAGAGTCCTCAGAGAGCCTCCCCCTTCCATGAGGGCCCCTCCACTTACATCAGGGTTCCCAGAGAGGCCCCTTTACATTAGGGTCCCCACAGAGCCTCCCTCTTAAATCTGGGTCCCTAGAGAGCCTAGGCCTTAAAATTAGGGTCCCCAGAGAGCCTCTCCCTTACATCAGGGTCCCCAGAGAGCCCCCCCACTTACATAAGGGTCCCCAGAGAGCCTCCCCTCCCCTTGGGGACCCCTGCAGAGACTCGGGGCTATTGGCCTCAGATTCGGGGCTATAGCCCCAAAAGGCACCCCCTAGCAACGCCCCTGCCTAGAATGGCTCCATCTGGAGCCCGTAAAGGAGAAGCCTACGGATTGCCCACTACTAACATTCCATCTTCCCAGGGATAAAAATAGAAAACCAATTAGACCTCTGAAATTTGTCTAAACCATTTGTTCGGATGACCTTATAATTTTAGTCACCACCTAACCAAAGGTTTTTCCATTACTTATTTTCAAGCTTTCTGTAGACAAGGCAATTTAAATGTTAATAGGAAAATTCATGCCTAACATGTAATTACTTTTTTACGGTTGATTCAACAGGTCCAAGTTAGAGGCAAAGATTCATGAAGGAGAAACTAAAATCCAGACATATCAGGTTAGCACTTTGTGTAAACTAACAAATGTTTGTCAGTAGGAAGAAATCACATGACCATCGTGTTGCCAACATGCTGCTCATCAATATATTTGTTTTCTCAACAGATTGCCATAACTATCACAGAAGGCAGGCAGCTGATTGGTGAAAATATTGACCCAATCGTCATCATAGAAATTGGAGATGAAAAGAAGCAAACAGCAGTCAAAGAAGGGACAAATGCTCCATTTTTTAATGAGGTGATTTTCAGATTGTGAAATCAAAGTGTTAGTTGTTTCCAAAACACACAGGAAGGGGTGGCTATAGATCTATCAGCTTGTAGGATATCTACTCAGCTTTGGTTATGTGCCATGAGAATCTTCTTCAATCTTTCCCCATGGCATGGCTGATGTTATCAAGTGTGCATACTGTAAACATCCATCCCTTTTTCCATGGAGAAGACTTAAGGTTTAACTTTAAAACATTAAAAAATTAATGTTTTAAGTGTTAAACACTTTGGTGGGTCCACAAGGTTCATCACAAGTCCTGCCACAAGGTGGTTTACCCCATTCTTCATAAAAGTCAAATAAATATTTTAAACTATTCATGAATTCTAGAAGCCTGAACCAAAATTCCCTGTGTCAGTATGCGATGGTTAACTTATGCCGCGTACACACGAGCGGACTTTACGGCAGACTTTGCCCAGCGGATGGGATTTCGTCGGACAATTCGATCGTGTGTGGGCTCCAGCGGACTTTGTTTTCTCAAAAGTTGGACGGACTTAGGTTATGATACACGTTTAAAATCTATCCGACGGACTCGAGTCCGGTCGAAAAGTCCGCTCGTCTGTATGCTAGTTCAATGGACAAAAAGCCACGCTAGGGCAGCTATTGGCTACTTCCTTATTTTAGTCCGGTCGTACGTCATCACGTACGAATTCGACGGACTTTGGTTGTGTAGGCAAGTCCGTTCATTCAGAAAGTCCGTCGTAAAGTCAGTCGAAAAGTCCGCCGGGCAAAGTCTGCCGTAAAGTCCGCTCGTGTGTACGCGGCATAACAAAAACTCTCCGACCAGTTTGCCAACCTAAATCATTTTCACATTGTTTTTAAAGCGGTGTTCCAGCCGCAAATAATTTTTTTTTTCAAAGTCAGCAGCTACAAACACTGTAGCTGCTGACTTTTAAGGACAATTACCTGTCCAAGGAGCCCACAATGTCGGCCCCCCGAGGCTGACCCATCCATGGAATCGGGTGCAGCCGCTGCCATTCTAACTAAGGGAAACTGGCAGCGGGGCCTTCAGGCTTCACCGGCAGTTTCCTACTGCGCATGCGCGAGTCGCACGGCGCTTTCTGAATGGCTCTGCCATCTTCTGGGACACACATATGCCCCAGAAGGCAGCGGGCGAGTAGCAGGAAATGGAGCCCTGGCCCGCGGCGAGGCTGGGATGGAAGTACACAAGGTACTTCAGTAAAGGTAGGAGGAAGAAAGGAAAAAAAAAAAAAACAATAGTAAAAAACGAGTGGTGTAGGGTAGTCTTTCCTTTTAAGATCTAGTTGAAAAAGTGGGTGGAACTCTGCTTTAAGGACATATATGGCTTTTATTTGATACACGGTTTTAACCACTTCAGCCCCGGAAGATTTGGCTGCTCAATGACCAGGCCATTTTTTGCGATACGGCACTGCTTCGCTTTAATTGACAACTGCGCAGTAGTATGACGTTGTACCCAAACAAAATTGACGTCCTTTTTTTCCCACAAATAGAGCTTTCTTTTGGTGGTATTTGATTGCCCCTTCGGTTTTTATTTTTTGCGCTATAAACAAAAGAAGAGCGACAATTTCGAAAAAAAAACTCAATATTTTTTACTTTTGCTATAATAAATATCCCACATTTTTTATCAAAAAAAATAATTTTTTCATCAGTTTAGGCCATTATGTATTCTTCTACATATTTTTGGTAAAAAAAATATCACAATAAGCGTATATTAATTGATTTGCGCAAAAGTTATGCCGCGTACACACGATGGGAATCGTATTATTAGCATTATAGCGTCTACAAAAAAGGGGATAGATTTATGACATTTTTATTATTATTTATTTTTTTTTACTAGTAATGGCGGCGATCTGCAATTTATATCGGGACTGTGATATTATGGTGGACACATTTTTGACACGGACACTTTTGACACATTTTTGGGACCATTGACAATTATACAGTGATCAGTGCTATAAAATGCACTGATTACTATATAAATGTCACTGGCAGAGAAGGGGTTAACACTAGGGAGCGATCAAGGGGTTAACTGTGTTCCCTCTCTGTGTTCTAACTGAAGGGGGGGGTAGGACTGTCTAGGTATGAACATACGATCTGTCTCTACTCCCCTGAGTAGATGCCAGCTCTCGCTCTTTCACGAGCAATCGTCATCGCGCCCGCCGGGCACTTGCATTGGCTTCGGGCACACGCTGCCCCTAGTGGCCACAGGGTGAAGCGATGTAAGGTAACGTTGTTTCGCCCAGCCATGCCATTCTGCCGCAGTAAAACTGTGGCGGCTGGTCGGCAAGCGGTTAACAAGTCCTCTGTTCAAGGTATTATTATAAGCCGACATGAACAAAAATAATTTTAACAAATGCAATCAAATGAAATTGGTAAAATATTTCAGATATTTTTGTTTTGTTTACACACTGTAATGCAATGTACTTGTGCCTCCCTCTCTGTACACAACAAGAGCAGAGAGAAAGAAAGGAGCGGTTTTGTTTGTACAAAAAAACCTCATGATCACCATAATAGGAGGTCAAGATGATCACATGACCAGGAACCATACTGTTTATTTCTTAATTGCTTATGTGAGACTTGTGACTGATTAAGGCCTTCTGCAGTCTAAGCTTACAACTTCTTTCTTCCAACCTCAAACTGTGGCTGTGTGTTATCTTTAGGGAGCTAATTTCTGGCCATAGACAGATCAAAAGCCAGCTGATTCAGCAGGAAGAGGCTGAATTTTGATCCGTCTATGGGCAGGCTGGTTGTTGATCCATCGATCGACTTCAGTCTCACCCGATCACTGCTGGTGAGTGGTGACCATAGCTACCAACCGCTCAGTGTCTGCCAACCCTCTACTTCAATCCCTACACTGGCTCCCAATCACCCAGCGAATTAAATTCAAAATTCTAACCACAACATACAAAGCCATTCACAACTCTGCCCCGAGCTACATCACTAATCTTGTCTCCAAATATCACCCAAATCGACCTCTCCGCTCTTCTCAAGACCTCCTGCTTTCAAGCTCTCTCATCTCCTCCTCCCATGCTCGTCTCCAGGATTTCTCCAGAGCTTCTCCCATCCTCTGGAACTCGCTACCTCCATCTATCCGGCTATCCCCTACTCTTGCTACCTTCAAGCGATCCCTGAAAACTCATCTCTTCAGGAAAGCCTATCACGTCTCCAACTAATCTTTTACCACTTCCACCAGCTCATTCCCCACAGTTACAACCTTTTGTACCACCTGCCCCACCCTATTAGATTGTAAGCTCTTCTGAGCAGAGCCCTGTTAATCCTATTGTATTGTATTATAACTGTATTGTCTCCCTTTTATATTGTAAAGCACTGCGTAAACTGTTGTCGCTGTATAAATAACTCAACACCAAGTTCACTATATGGACCACTTATATATTTATACATGGTGATCATATCCCCCCTTAATCTCCTCTTCTCAAGAGAGAATAAATTCAGTTCCTCTAATCTTTCCTCATAGCTGAGCTCCTCCATGCCTCTTATCAGTTTGGTTGCTCTTCTCTGCATCTCTCTTTTGACAGATCAAAGTCGCATGGCAAGTTGCACCCTATTTCTGGCTATGGAACTGTTCAAATCAGTGCGACTCAGATTTGCACCGGCTTTGAAAAGGTTCCCGGACTATTTTTGTCGATTTCATGTGCGACTTGCATTGACATCCGCACAGATGTCGGCAAGCCGCACATGAAATCGCACTGACTGGTGGCTTTGAAATCATGCTGAAGTAGCACCGTGAACCAGAGGAAGAATGAAATTTGCACGGTCTATGTAAAGAAAAACTTGGGAAAGGTGACTGCAGTACATCTTTAGCATTTTGCATATGGTATTAGTAGTTTTCTGACTGTTGTTTAAAATCACTCTGTCATCGGTGTGTATAATCTGGATGTATAATAATAGCACATGGTACAAAATTATCAAAGTGTGCAGAAAGTAACACATATTTGTATTTCATTGACAGTACTTTGTATTTGATTTTGTGGGGCCCCGAGAGCAGCTGTTTGACAAAATTATAAGACTCTCGGTAAGTATGACAATGACATAGCAAACATACTGATGTCTGAAACAATGTGTTTTTTACATTTCATATGTTATACTAGTCATTCTATATATTTAGAATTTTTAATTTCATATTTTAGTTTGTTCTTGCTGTGCCAAATGTTACAAGTTGTGGTCTAAGACATGAGTTGTGTTAATCTTAAAGATCATTTTCTTACTCGTAAATTATAAGTAAAGGCAAACTTTTTTTTTTTTTTTCAAGATAGAATGGAGAGGCATTAGAACACCTGTACACCTTACTTTATATACTTTGCTGATAAAATAAACGTATAAATTATCAAAAAAAAAGAAAAGAAGAACACGTGTACACCTGTCAATTTTTTTTGATGTCTGTGTCCCCGTTAGGGAGATTCACCTTCTCTATTTATCCTGTTTACCATTATCATTGAAAGTAAAAGAAAATCCTACATTTTGGGTTGTCCCCAGAAAACCCCAGTGTCTTCCATGACCGGGGGGGGCGGGGGGTCTCCATGGAATTCCCAACACTTGCAGGAATTTCCTCTCACTTCCTGTTTAGCTATGGGACAGGAAGTAAAGAGAAATCTCTGCAATGGGACACAGATGGTGAAAAAAAAAATCTGATAGAGGTTATTACCCTCCCTTACTCTATCCAAAATGATAAAAAAAATTCCCTATAGTTCTACTTTAATTTGAACAGTAATAGACATTTACAGTAGATAGTTACACTACTTAAAGAGGAAATACACTGCATCTGAGCACCATAAATCAAAAACACTATTTAATAAATTTTTTATTATTCAAAGCAAACTCCCCCAGCCATCCATGTCTTCATGCTTTATTTTGCTGAGAAATCACTTTGAAAAACAATCCCTAGAATTTTTGGTCTTGTCCATCTTAAAGTGGTTGTAAAGGCAGTTTATTTACCTGAATGCATTTGACACATTAAGATAAAAAGCCTTCTGTATGCAGCAGCCCCCTCCCAGACCCCCTAATACGTACCTGAGCCCCATCTCTATCCAGCAATGTCCACGAGTGCCTCGGCTCTCCTTATTGGCTGAGACACAGCAATGGCGCCATTTGCTCCCACTGCTGCCAATCAAACTCAGTTAGCCAATCCGGAGAGAGGGGGCAGTGCCGAACCGCAGCTCCATGTCTGAATGGACACACTCTGCGCTGTGGTGGGGCGGCAGCTGACACAGATAATTATTACACCCAACTTATAAATAATCTTAAGAAAAAGTGCTGCACAATTTTTCTTAAAAACATTCCCATAGACACACTCCCAAACCTTGTGAACAGCCTTTCCAGAAGAGTTGAAGCTGTTATAGCTGCAGATGGTGGGCCAACTCAATATTGAACCCTAAGGACTAATGCCCTGTACACACGGTCGGATTTTCCGACGGAAAATGTGTCATAGGACCTTGTTGTCGGAAAGTCCGACCGTGTGTAGGCTCCATCACACATTTTCCATCGGAATTTCCGACACACAAAGTTTGAGAGCAGGCTATCAAATTTTCCGACAACAAAATCCGTTGTCGGAATTTCCGATCGTGTGTACACAAATTGGGGTATCACTTTCTCAGTATTATGTAAGCCAAACCCCAGCTTAGTTTGGATGTCACAACTTGAGGTTTACCGTAAAGCCCCCATGACAGTAATTCTACCGAACCTCTGATACATTAAAGTGTTGAACAATGGAAGCATAGGCAGTGGATCTGTGGATCTGTGTAGAACATGTGCATTTCCATGTTTTGTCTCTTTAAAGGCCTGTGTTGACATCAGTTTGAGATCACTCAAAATTGAGAATTGCAGTTGACCTTCTCCGGACCTGAATTTTACCTGCTTTAAACAGGTTTTGCACTCTGATAGACTTGTATGGGAATGCAAAACCTGCTTAAAGCAGACAAAAGCCCATCCAAACAGGACGTAAAAATGCTGCAAGCACACAAAAGTATGCGTTGATCCTGGCAGGAATGCATTAAACTCCTAACTTCCCGATGTGGGCTGAGATTACTGAAACCCGAAGCAGTGTTGTCAGCCCTGCCAAGTTTTCTCTGGCTGAACTACCTCCCCTCTTATTTTCCCCATAGCATATGGGGTGAGTGTGGGCTGTAGTCTGCAGAGGAGAACTAGGGCAGGGATGACAACACTGCTTGGTATTTCAATGTAGCATAGTGACTGTGTTGTCAGATCACTAAAGAAAGTTCGGAGCTCACAGGATATCTAAAAAAATCAACAGGTACTTTTCTGTACTTGCAACATTTTGTAAAGAGTCAAACATGAAGAAACGTGCTTGTGATGGAGGGATGTACTGCATTTTCATTCCCTAGACACAAATTGACTACCCCTCTTTCTAAATAACACCTGATGCACTGTTAAATTGTAGTATACAATTTGTAAGTACTTCAGTATCTACCATGATAGATGGCATGCTAACATTTTTGTGCTTTATTCTATATGCAGGTTATGCACAACAAGTTAATTGGAGGTGTTCTGATTGGTTCCTTTAGGCTTGATTTGGGGACTGTTTACAATGAACCAGGTAATATGATAGATAGTATGTCCAAGTCACATAACTGTTTCAATTGTTGTGAGTGTGGTATGGAATCTTAATTAAGATCTCAGTGTTTTATTTCTCGGTGCCTCCAACCTTACGGTAATTTTGTGAACCTAGTTCAGAATATCAGTACATACCACAATCCTTTCCTGAGTTTGTTAATTTATGGGTTTTTTTTTTACCAATGTATAAATATCTCCCAACAAAATTAATAAGTAAATAATGTGACTTTATTAACGAGTATAGTTATACAATTTCATACAGAACTGGATTTTCTGGTGATTGATATTTCACACATACATTATCAAAACATCAACAAGGCAATGAAACGATATATATAAATATTATAATTTACTCAGGGGACCACAATTTGGTCGGTTAGAAAAAATATGTGTGGTAATCGCGCTTTATATTCAAGAACACAATATCCCTTGTCGCTTGGGGAAAACGGTCCTCTGAATTTCTCCGGCCGGAAGGAATCCAAAGTATGTCTCAAAGAGTCAACAGAAAAATATTGCCAATTTGAAACAAACATTAAACCAACAGAGCTACTAAAATTAAATGGGGCAATGGTACTCTCCCTGGGACCACAGAAATTGAAATTGATGTAAACAAGTTTGTCTGAATTCCCCCAAACACGACTACAATAATACACGGCCTAGACAATCAAGTAATGTCAGTACATAAACTATCAAATATAATCCCTACAATTTTAAGAGAAAAGATAATTGAGAATTGTATGATCTGTAGCTCACAAACAGCTTAAAAGGGGAAGATGTCCACCAATATGTAAGTACATGGAGTGGTTCTAGTCACAAGGTCCAGCAAGATGGGGAGTGGTCAAGTATCAACAGACTTCTTGATCACCTAGGGGTGTGTCCAGCGTGTGGGTCTGTCTTCTCTATGATCCTCACCCCCTTTATACCATCTGGGACAATAAGCTTATAAAATTATCATAAGCTCAGCCTAGAAGGTATGGCTTATTCTCCATTGGTTTGGAGAATTTCAGTGGTTTACCTGGTAAACTCAGGTAATATCATCTTCAGCCACTAGATGGGTATGAGGACAGAAAATGTATTCTAAACTATTTGTTAAAAGAAATAAATGTTTTCTTGTATTATGGATATTTATCTATATATTGGGGCTTTTGAATATATGTCTATATTGTTCAGGGATCCTGGCAATTGGTACAAAATAAAATACATTTAGTATAAATTTGATTAATTAATATCACACACAACGCATGTTTATATGGATAAATGCTTGACTCCTGCATGTCCTATGAAAACCTATTTGTCTTGGGACAACACATGTTATATGGGGATTTTCATGTAGATGCAGTCACGGTTTCTATGTCTTACAACAATGATGGTATCTAGACACAGTCCTTCATTTGTTCTACCTCAAAATTTATATTTCTATCTATGGCAGATTACTCATGGGGTCAGTGGATATAAAGATTATGGTCGTTATCTGTGACCTGGAGTCTGATATATATATTTGCATCACTTATGATCACATATATCAAACAAAAATACAGGAATTGAATGTCTTCCTTGAGTATTGGAAATAGACTTTGGAAGGCTTTACTGAGGGTTTAGAGAAAGGTTTAGCTGTACAAACAATTTCTCCTTATAGACACTTTTAGTCAATATCATTATAGTCTGTTTATACATTTGGGACTGTTGACATTTTGGTGTAATATAAACCTCGCATCTCAATCATTGTCTGCGGGACAGCTTGAGTCAACATTGGGGTTTACTAAGGAAATAATTTCACCCTTTGAAACAATGGGTTTATTTACCCACTTTTTTTCCTTTAATCGAAGACTTTGTAACTTGGATTTGGAAACACAACTTTTTACCATAGTCAGCTGGTTTTGTGTAAGATGACATTAGTGTTCATGTTTGCTCAGCTTCAACATAGGTTTTGTCTCTTTACTTCAGCCTTCCAATGGTTCGTATAACTTAATCATCCATTTTTGATGGGAGGGAAAGTGCTTTCCTGGAGCGATGACTCAGTTAAAGTCTAAATGAAAAATTATGATATTTTGATGCATCTCGGCCATGACACAATGTTGGAAATAAAGGTTGTTATGGCAAATAAGAGTTGTAACTGCATGAAAAACTGAACCTTGTGGAAAAGCTGAACTCCTTTACTATTTAAAATATAATTTAAATATAGTGAAAAAATATATAATCTAAATATATAAACTCGCGCTAATGGTGTGAAAAAAAGGGTAATAAAAAATGAATAAATAATGATATTTGAAGCGCTTCACAATGTGCATGAAAATGAATATATAAGAATAAATATAAATAGTCAAATAAATCCAGCGGTGAGTAAAAAATTCCTAAAAAATCCAGCAATCAAAATAGTGTAAAATTATAAAAAAATAAAAAATTAGTGACACCAAATGTGTAAAAAATTCACATAAAAAAATCCACATAAAAATAAATAAATAGATAGGGATGTTTCCAGAAGGTTCAATTATACAGGTGTAGAATCCTGATTGGTATAGAGCTTTTGATCACTAGCAAAGCTGTTTAAAAACACTTGCTTAATTAAGGTGCTCATTGATAGTACCAATGTGTTTTTTGCTTCTATTCACAACCAATGTGAGAATCATAAACAGGCAGATAAGAGAAAAAACCAATCATTGTGCAATAGTTAGGATACCAAGGTACACAGGCAAACTTCAATCCACTCACGTGTGCCTTATAATGATAAGGCATATGCAGGTTTTACTATAGCAGTCAGCCGCCTTAGACAGGAGCAGATTCAGTGCAGTACACTGTGTGAAACTGCTGATCTGCACAGAGCGTCCTTGGCTCCTCCCACGCATTACATCACAGTCACGTGACTTTTTCAAGGATCTTGAAAAAATGAATGAAGCTGCTATACACAAAGTGCTAGACACTTGGACATGGTGACAATATATATAAATACAGCGCTCACAAACAAAAACCCATGATAAGTGAAAACAAAAACATACAGTCCATATAAAACTGAAAAGGTGCTTCACATCTAACGTGCAAAGTTGTAGAGAATGCTCCACATCTGGTGTGCAAAAAATGCAAAGAAAAAGTTGCAGACAGAATTTTCAGGCGTACCAATGCACCCCCACATGTGTCCCCTCTCACCGGATCACAATGACACCCAGCTTTTCAGTCTGGGAGTCAATACAGCTTATAGCGATATCCAGAGGATGTCCCGGGATGGCAGGTTCACTGGTGAGATTATATGGTAAATGATCCTTCAACGTTGAAACTCAGCCATACAAAACAGGTAACCAAAAAGAAAAAAGGAGGGACCAATAGTGAAGTATGCTAAGAAAGATTATTTGTTGAGTATTAAAAGGATATACTTACAAACGTACGTTATAATCAGGCATGGAGATAGTAAAAGGATGCAGCAAACACCGCTGTTGGCATTTTTCCCACTAGAACGGAAATGACGTCAGTCGTGCCGGAAGTGCGTCGTGTCAATGCATTTTGCCCTCCCACAGGGCGTCATCAAAGGACCTTTGAGGCTGAAGTAATTACTATATTTATTATCTAAATAGTATACTAATAGTGCGGTAGATCCGGGCACCACAATATTTTTTCATCCTAGCATTTTTATACAAGACCTATAAGCTTGTAGCTAGCATTTTATTATTGCTTGCTCTTATGTTACAGTTTGCTTTTGAGATAATTTCTGCATCAGATTTAGGTAATGTAATTTATTGCTCTTCTTTCTTAAACAGCAGACTTTAATCCAGACTTGGACTATTTATCTGTTGTTGTTCTTTCAGTGAACATATACATTGTAGGATATTGCCATTGTTTTGCTGAGCAATTGCCATGAAGCAACCTTGTAATTTGATTTCCCTTAGAGTGACACACAACGCTTCAATTACTATTGTCCTCCAACTCACTGAATTCAATTGTGACCGAAATGCTCAACGAGCCAGGCTCCAAATATAGTGCAAATAATAAAGTGGAATATTTTTCTATGCAGATTGCAGAATAAATGAATTCAATCTACTTAGCGCAACAGGAACATTAGAATCTGAGGGTTAATGGCTCACACAGACATCTGTCTGTCTTCAAACCCACTAGCACCCACTGTGCTGTAAAGAGAACCTGAACACAAGCGGTTATACCCTGCCTTTCATTATCTCAGTCAGTAGTGAAGAAGAAGATCAGTATACATTGCCACATTTGTTATCGCCATGCTGGTCCCACATTTATATCGGGTAAGCTGTACAAAACCCAGTCTTGATGACGAGGAAGCTGTACAAGGCTCAGTCTTGATGCCAGTCCTTTGGATCACCAATTAACTGAGCCATATGTGGCCACCCGAGGCCCCTACACAAATAGTACAAATACATGGTGTATTTGCGCCCAGGGCAAAAGATGCCAAACTGCGCCCCCTCCCACTTTCTCTTAGGGTCAGGGTGCCCCCATCCCTGCAATAAACCATTGTGCCCAGGGTAGCCGCCCCCCCTGCCCACTCCTTGTCCCGGCCCTGGTGCCAATCATCCCTCTATTGTTTTCCGTAAAGCTGAACTCCAAGTGAAATGCTAAATACATAGCTGAAATACCCATATTGAAGGTTTTTTCCTGCCTAAGGACTCGAATTTCTGTCCATTAGGCACGTGCAATCAGTTTCCGTCCAAATAAAAATTCGGACAAACTTTTGGTTATGGTTCATTGAAATTCGTTAAAATTGATTTTGATTATTAGTTTTCTAATAATTTCTAAAATATTTTTGTAACGATTTGAATTTGGATCGGTCAAAAAACGATCGACCGATTCAAATTCTGTGTGAAGAATAGCTTGTTGTTAAGGAGCGGGCGGGAAGCCGGCTGGTAGACATGTGCACAACCAAAAAAATTCGTTTATTTTCGTTTTCGTTTCATTAGTTTATTATTTTTTTCGTTTTTCGGGTCATTCGTTATGATCGCGATTCGTAAATTCGTTCATTCGTAAATTCGTAAATGCGTTCATTCGTACATTCGTTCATTCGTAATTCGAACATTCGTACATTTTTACATTTGTACATTCGTAAATTCATACATTCGTAAAATCGTACATTTGTAAATTAGAAAATTCGGAAATTTGTAAATTCGAAGTTTGAAAATCCAAAAACCCGAAAATTCAAAAATCTGAAATACTAACTAACTATTAAATTATAAGTATTGTATTTTCCTTTCAAACTTGACTGTCAGTGAACGTAACAAATACAAAATTTAACCGAAGTTACGAATTATCCTAAACGAATGCTGCATCTAAACAAATGGAACGGAACAAATTAATAATAAATAATAATAATAAAACGTTGTTATTATTATTATTGTTATTTATTATTATTAATTCATTACGTTCCATTCCGTTTTTTCGGATCATTCATAACTTCGGATAAATTTGTACGTGTTACGTTCACCAACATCCAAATTTAAAAGGAAATTACAATACCTATAAATTAAAAGTTACTAGTAATTACTAATAGTTAAGTTATTATTAGTTAACTATTATTTCAGATTTCCGAATTTTCGAATTTACAAATTTACGAATTCACTAATTTACTAATGTACGAATGCAAGAATGTACGAATGTAAATTGCAAATGTACGAATGTTTGAATGCCCAATTTTATCGAATTTACGAATATTCTGAAAAAATTCGTTAAACGGGTTTTCGTTATTTCGGATATTCCCGAATTAACGAATTTGTCGAAATTCGTTAAAAAACGAATTCGGAACGAAACGAATTGCACATGCCTACCGGCTGGCACATCCTTAATAACTCATCAGCTGTCAGTGGGCTTCCCTACTGACAGACAACTGTAAACAAAAGAATGTCGGCAATAGAAAATTATGAAAAAAAATACAGCATACCAGGCCCTTCGGATCTCGTATGGGTTCTAAACTTTTTGCAGAGTCAGGCAGAGCCCCCTCTGCCCCAGAGCGCTTTCTCGCCCCCCCCCCTTTCCTGGCCTGCTGGGCTGCATGCTCAGATAAGGGTCTAGTATGGATTTGGGGGGGGGGGGCGCACGCTGAGTTTTTTTTCTGACTTTTCTATTGCTGTCATTCTTTTGTTTACATTTCAGCTCTCAGTGGGGAAGCCCTCTGACAGCTGATGAGTCATCGATTGTTAAGGACGTGGCGGCCGGCTTCCCAGCCCGCTGCTTAACAACCAGCTATTCTTCACACAGAATTCAAATTGGTCGATCATTTTTCAACCGATCCGAATTCAAATTGTTCTGAAAATTTTAAAATTCGTTAGAAAATATAAAATGAAATTTAATGAAAACTAAATGAAACAAAAAGAATTCCGTAAGGAATCAACGAAACAAAATTAGTAACATAACTAATCTCTTTGAAACAAAACAAAACACATTTTTCCGTTCTGCACATGTCTACTGTCCTTTCAGTTCTGAGATTTACATAGCTCTGCCAAGTACCTAGACAGGTTCACCCAGTGCCCAGGGCAAGTATGCTAATTTGCGCCCCCTCCCTTGCTGCTATTGCATACCATAGAATGAGTGTACCACCCTGCGTCCATTCTCTGCCCCCTTGCTCCAGTTGCCCTTGGTTGAAATGAAGTTTGTAGTGCGTATGTGTGGTTGTTTGCTTCCTTTCTAGCAGCTTTCTTGTGCATAAATGGTGTATTTTGGGTGTAGGGGGTGGAGAGTGAGCATGTCGGAGCACAGTGTGGGAGCAGTAGCTGTCAGAGCAAACATGAAGCCGTGGCCCACTAGTTGCTAGCCACTGGTCTGGAGCGTGTGTGCTATGAGATGATGCCCTTCCTGTCACAGCCCGTCCTGGCCCTGGCTCTGCCACCTACCATAATCAGCCTGGAGACCTACAGTAACTTTTCTCTACTGCAGTTAATCATTACAGCTAGGTCACCCTCCCACCCCCAGACTATGGCTGGACTTAGAATGAGCAGAAGCACCCCATTTTTATTTCACTCTGTTCTCTCCTGTCAGCGTGTTCCTGTTCATCATTTGTAATTGGCTTCTAGTTTTAATAATAATAAAGGAATTTCGCGCAATATTTATTAAAGTGATGTGAATAAAGTGGGCAGGGCAAGAGTGATTGAGGTAGTAGTGACTGTGTTAATATTGATAGAGATATACGAACTCTATATAAAACATAAATCCAATAACAATGACTAGCGATAGATTGCTGGTGCTGTGTTTAAAGTGCATCAGTGCAAAAAATAAATAAAAATAAGAATACCAAAACACTTGAAAAATGCCAGCTAACTTCAATACAAATGAATTAATAAAATAAAGTGAATAAATATCAAAATAGAAATATAACCGACTGTGAATAATTCATAAAGTGAAACCCATCTACAGGATGAAAAAATATAAATAAGTGTCAAAAAATAATTGCAGTTAATGCCAACATCATCCAAATAATAATGACAGCATTATAGGATAAAGAAACAACAGTTCATAAATTAATAAATAGGTGGCGCTGTTGTAGAGGTAGAAAAGTCCTTCTATTAGGATCTGTGTAAACCTTTATGTGTAAATAAGTAGTTCCTTTAATGGTGCCTCCTAATTTAGTCTCTCAGAACTCTCACCTTAAAGTAGTAGAAATAAAGCTGTGGTAATATGTCTTTTGAACTCTGGGAATACTGTCTGGTATTTTCTCCTTCTTTGCTGCTCCGTTCTCCTTATTATCTCCTTAATTCCTCCGCTCCAGTGTACTCGGACCCAGGGGAAGAAGAGGCAGGGGAGGGGAAGCAGGGAGGGAAAAATAGGGGGGGGAGAGGGAGAGAGAAGAAAGGCTCCACTAGTGTATTAAAGTTTATAAGTAAAGGGAGATATTTATTTGATCTATGCTCTTACATTTACAAGCATAAAAACAGGCAGAGTAAAATCGTATGAGAAGCTTGGCGTTCTCAGCGCCCTCTCACTTTGTGTAGACAGCTGTGTGCCGCTCCAGCCAATCCCTACGCGTTACGACACGTCACGTGTCTTCATCTGGGGATGAAGACACGTGACGTGTCGTAACGCGTAGGGATTGGCTGGAGCGGCACACAGCTGTCTACACAAAGTGAGAGGGCGCTGAGAACGCCAAGCTTCTCATACGATTTTACTCTGCCTGTTTTTATGCTTGTAAATGTAAGAGCATAGATCAAATAAATATCTCCCTTTACTTATAAACTTTAATACACTAGTGGAGCCTTTCTTCTCTCTCCCTCTCCCCCCCCTATTTTTCCCTCCCTGCTTCCCCTCCCCTGCCTCTTCTTCCCCTGGGTCCGAGTACACTGGAGCGGAGGAATTAAGGAGATAATAAGGAGAACGGAGCAGCAAAGAAGGAGAAAATACCAGACAGTATTCCCAGAGTTCAAAAGACATATTACCACAGCTTTATTTCTACTACTTTAAGGTGAGAGTTCTGAGAGACTAAATTAGGAGGCACCATTAAAGGAACTACTTATTTACACATAAAGGTTTACACAGATCCTAATAGAAGGACTTTTCTACCTCTACAACAGCGCCACCTATTTATTAATTTATGAACTGTTGTTTCTTTATCCTATAATGCTGTCATTATTATTTGGATGATGTTGGCATTAACTGCAATTATTTTTTGACACTTATTTATATTTTTTCATCCTGTAGATGGGTTTCACTTTATGAATTATTCACAGTCGGTTATATTTCTATTTTGATATTTATTCACTTTATTTTATTAATTCATTTGTATTGAAGTTAGCTGGCATTTTTCAAGTGTTTTGGTATTCTTATTTTTATTTATTTTTTGCACTGATGCACTTTAAACACAGCACCAGCAATCTATCGCTAGTCATTGTTATTGGATTTATGTTTTATATAGAGTTCGTATATCTCTATCAATATTAACACAGTCACTACTACCTCAATCACTCTTGCCCTGCCCACTTTATTCACATCACTTTAATAAATATTGCGCGAAATTCCTTTATTATTATTATTTCATTAAGTGGTTGTGTGAACACTTTTATTTTGCAGCAATATTTTATCTTATATTTAATTATTTCCATTCACCTTTACCAACATTATCGTGTTATTAGTAATTGTCACATCCACTAGCGCGAAGGAAATTCCACTATTCACTGGCTTCTAGTTTTGCCTCTCCTCTCCCAGTTTGTACAGAGCATTGCAAGAGTCAGATACCCAGTGGCTTAGCAGTTAGTAGTCCTGCCTTGCAGCACTAAGGTCCTCTGTTTCAATCCTAACAAGGACACTACCTGCATGGAGTTTCCGTGTTCTCCCTTGTGTTTGTGTGAAATTCCTTTGGGTACTCCGGTTTCCTCCCACACTCCAACAACGTGCTGGTAGGTTAGCTGGCTCTTGTCTAAATTGTCCCTAGTATGCTTCTTTGTGGGATAGGGACCTTAGAGTGTAAGCTCCTTGGGGGTAGGGACTGATGTGAATGTACAATATGTAAAGCACTGCATAAATTGCTGCCACTATAGAAATTACCTGTTATAAGTCAAATTCAGATGCTTATATTAGGTAACATAAAAATACATTGAAATACTTTAATATATAACTGCATTATTTCTTTTTTATATCTGCCTGGAGTTCAGCTTTAAGTATATACAAATTAAAATAAATCGGGTACTGATGTAAAACATTCATTTTTTTTTTAGGGCATCAATTCAGTGACAAATGGGCCCTTCTCACAGATCCTGCTGACATCAGGACGGGTGTTAAGGGGTACCTAAAAGTGGACATTACTGTGGCCGGCAAAGGAGACAGCGTGCAATCATCCCAGAAAGTCAGTGATGCTGAGGAACAAATAGAAAAGTAAGGCACTGCTGTGGACAACTTGTTATATATATATTGAGTATCATTTGTCTGCTCCTATGGAATATTACTTCTTTTATCCCAAAGATTATTCCTAAATAGCTCAACGATAATACATACAGTGTACTATTCTATTTAAAGTGGACTGAAAAGTGAAAGTACTGCTCATTGGCCCTCAGCCTAACATATTTGGTATTTTTTTTGGGAGTAAGTACCTTTTTGTGACAGATACCGACTCCCACTTCCATAATTCTTGCTTAGGCAGGAATTATGTCAACTGGACCTGAGGCACGTTTTCTGCTCATAACCTCCAGAGACATATCACACATCCCAGGAGGCTATGAGAACAGTCTCACAGTCCTACGCGATCTGAAACAGCAGGAAGCCACAGCTGGCTCCCACATCCAAAATGGCGGCATTGGGTATCCGACACCTGGTGAAGAATCGGCCTTGGTGAAGACAGCGCTGGACTCCTGGCCTGGTAAATGTCTATTTGTTAAAAGTCACCATTTGCAGCTGTTGATTTTTAGACTAAAGTTCCTCTTTGAGGTCCTGATCCACTTATTGTGGCGCTGTCCTTAACTCAAAATCTACTGGATGAAGGTGATAAATATCTTAAAGGTTTTTTCATTCCAGTATTCTGGTGGATTCTAAATAATGTATTCTAGGCATATTAGACATCCTGGAGGTACAGGAATTTACTATGAAGGCTATCTCTAGAGCAGGCTTTTCCAACCAGGTTTCATTGGAACCCTAGGGTTCCTCCAGAGTTTGCTAGGGGTTCCTTGAGCTGTGAGCATTTTCTGCCTCTCAGATAAGTAACCACTGACACCAATAATATTTTTAGCTATCTGTAAGGTGGGATTCTTCCCAATGACCACCAATGTAAGGAGCTTTCTCCCCAGTGATCATCACACTAATGTACTGTGAGCTTTAGATAGCAATATAGATAGCAATTATTAACAGGAGTTCCCTGAGCCCGGAAAGTTAGTTCAAGGGTTCCTCCATGTAAAAAACTTTGAGGAAGGGTCAGGGGCGGACTGACCTTTGAGCCACTCGGGCACTGCCCGAGGGCCCTGGGCCACTAGGGGCCCCATCAGGGTTGCCAGCCTCAGTAAAACCAGGGACAGTATGTATAAATCTGTGTTGTTTTTACATCTGTCTATGCATACTGTGTGTACATGTATGTGTATACGGTGTGATTGTATACTGTGTGTATACTGTGTGGCCCCATAATCTCCTATTGCCCGGGGGCCCCGTGAGTTGTCAGTCCGCCCCTGGGAAGGGTGCTCTAGAGCATTGTCCCAGGCCGATAAACGTATGCTGTAATACTGTAATACTGATGTTCCTCTTACACTCGCTGAATTGATAAGAAAAGTAGGGAGCACTTTCAAACTGGAGCAATATACAAGGGTTCTTCAAAAAGTTTTCACACTTTTTTAACTCTATTTATTAGGAATTTCAAAAATGAATTGTGACAGACCTAGCCGGGAGAGAGACTTTTGGAGGGGACTGAATGCTAGCCTCTTGCCGATCGATTGTGGGCCCTGGCATTTGGGGAATGGTGCTTTTTGTGAGCTGTATGCCTGGGGACCCTTGAGGTGGTATTACTGTGGATTCGGGTCCTGGTCCCCCAGGACACACAGACTCTGGGGACCCTGGATTTGCCATATTAGAAATACTAGCTGATTCATAATGCTGGGACAAACACTGTTAGGAGATGCTGATGTCAATTCCAGCCACCTGTCTGTCTGTTACCTGCTAGAATGTGTATTGTAAATAAGTCTAGTATGGGATCTAAGAGTCATTAGATCCCCATTGTTGTTTGTGTTAATTAACTCTGCTATTGTGTGAACAAGAGTTCGGTGTTGATTTGTGATAATGTTGATTGGGTTTTCTGAGCTACAAGACGGCCAGTCTGGCCTAAAGGTCATGTCTGAGTCATCTAGGCTGTCTAAAGGGATTAGTTAATTAGCCCATGTTAATTAGGTTTCTGGTCACAGGTGTATGTTCAGAGTAATATGAGCAGGAGGTATACACCTCCTCTTTTACTGTATAAAAGAGCCTGTATTCCTTTCAATAAAAGAGATTCCTGGTGTTTGTTCTGAACTTACATACAGCCTGCCTGGTGTTTGTTCTGAGCTATCACAACTGGATTTGAAAGGCACATAGCTGTAGTTCAATTCCCGGAGCATCAGATGACTGAACCATCAGACGTTGCAATCTGATTCTATAGCCTCATCCTGTATATAACTGTGTAGTAATTGATGCAGGTGATACTTTATAGGTTAAACAATGAGCAAAGTGAACAGACAATCACAAATAAGATGAATGCAGCACTATATGCAATCGGTGATAAGATGACGTACTCGCTTCCTATATATAATTGTGTGGTAATTAGAGCAAGTAATGCTCATACAAAACTGGGCAAAATCAATAGACAATCATAAGTAACTAAAAAATGTCCATAGTGATGAGTAAGGCCGAAAATGGGGTTGAAAGAGAAACCAAAGCAGAGACCTCTCCAATAGGGTCCTGCCTCTTTCAAAAGGAGAAGGACTGTTGCGGTACCATAAGGAAAAGACCTTGTTTAAAAATATATAAATTTATTTTAAAAAAATATATAATAAAAAGTCCTGCGGGGGACATATATTGTACATATTCATGATTTAACATACACAAACAATAATGATTGTTACAGCATTGTTGACACTAGGTTGGTATAGCTGATGCCCACACAGATACATGGACAGAGGTTATATAATGTAATACTTGCAGACGTGACCTCTACAGTTTCGCAGTCACAGCCGCTTCTTCAGGAGGCGTCTGATAGTATGTAGTCTATGAAGATGAAGAAAACAGTACAGTATCAACAAGACAAGCAAAAATACATAAGCAGTTATCAGAAAAGGTACACAATTGACATTGTAGAACATACTTAAAATTTGAAAATTGCACTCACCAAGCTATAACCTCAAAGGTTCTCTGGAGCGATACTGTGAGACGCCCTCAAGAGGCGTTCCCCCGGGGGCGGGCCAGGGAGGCAGATTGGGGTGATACTATTGTAAGAAATTCAATAAAATGAAATTTAAAAAAATTCATACGGTGTGTTCTATTTAAGGGACCACCCGGAAGTGCCAAGGTTGAGGTGAGGAGGGGTGAAAAAAGAGGGAGGAAAAGAAGGAATTGAATGACCAAGAACTAGAACCAAAGAAAGGCGAGGGGGCAAAAAAGGGGGAAGAAAAGGATCAGAGAGGGGGAGATGGGGAAGAGGGGGAAAAGGGGACAGGATAACAAAGGGAGGAGTGGGACAGAGTGGGGGTAGGGGGAGAGAGAGGGGGAGAGACACTCGAGGGGGAGGGGGGGGGGAAGGGGGGGGAAAAGAAAGGAAGGGGAGGGAAAAAGAAAAGGGGGGAGGGAAAAGAAGAAAAGAAGAGGGGGAAGAAAAAAAGGGGGGGGGGAAGGGGGGGGTGTAGAAAAGAGAGGGGGAAGGGAAGGAGGGAACAAGGGGGTAGAGTGAAGAAGATAAGTTGAAGTGTGGTGACCCAATGTACCTGTTAGGGAAGATAAGGAGAACACAGAACTACAAAAGGGAGTTCATGGTATCAAAAGAATCACCCACCGTTGCTGTGGTAAAAAAACTAGACTCAGAAGCTGCTGGCACCCAGAATGACGTGACTAGTGCAGTCATTGGCCAATAAGCCACACCACACTGTCAAAAGGAGTCACTGTAGGGAATATAGATCAATAGGGGAGGTATTAAGGGATGGTTTGAAAAATAAACAAAGGTCACAGGGTACTATTGTGCCACGGAGGAGGGAGAGATACCATACAGAAGTAATGGAGATCCCCGTCCTGCATGGGGGACATTACATGGGTACTTACAGGGGCTCCGGATAGCGTCGTTGAAGTGCTGGGTGTCCGCCTGAGACAGTGAGCAGCTGAGTCTAGGCATCTTAAATGCCTCCAACCCGGAAGTTCGACGGCGAAAGCGGCCGCCGCTATTACTTCCGGGTCCGGTCCTCCACTGTTGCGCAGGCGCGGGAGAGTCACACATGATGATCAGTGCCTGAGCAACGATCAAAAGAAGCAGCAGCTGGGCTCCATAGAGCCCAGCCCGCTGCGGGAGGAACGCAAGCCTGCCGTAGGGGGAGAAATAACTCCTCACATCCCTCCAGAGCAGGATGGCCAGTGCAATGTTGATTTAAATACAAACAGTGTTAGTCAAGGAATAAACTGAGAGGGGGGAAGCGATGCATAGTCTCCAACGGTGGGGGCACAGAGGAACCCACAGCTAAGGAGGCATGCATCACGGCCCGTCCCAGGACATATACAAAACAGTTCAATCTGAATATATATAACTTTAATTAATAAAGCAAGCAATCTACTGGAAATTTGGAGTCAGCCACAGAAAAGAAACATCAAGGAATAAAAAATTATTATAGTGAAACCACTATATGTGAAGAGTCCACTAATATACAATCATAGGGAAAAAACCTGAAACTTTGTTAAGTAATGCCCAAAAAAATTTTTTGTGTGTTTTTTTGTTGTTGTTGCATCGGGGCAGCGACTGGGGGGGGGGACTATAACGAAGTTATTCAAGAAAGTATTTATATGAATGTGCCTCGTTAATACCAGGAGGAACACATGCATTAAGTCGCTCAATCCAGAGGGATTCACGTTTTAAAATTTCGCGGTCCCAATTGCCCCCGCGGGGGTCTTCAGGGACAACGTCTAACACAGTAAACAGAATATAATCAAGATTAAAGCGATGGTGAATGCCTATATGGCGGCCCACAGTGGTGAGCTTGCCATTTGTAGAGGCGTATAGGTGATCCCCCAGTCTCTGCTGTAACTCTCTGATTGTTTTCCCCACATAAAAGGCGCTGCAGGCGCAAGTCATAAGGTAAATTACCCCGCGTGTGCCACAATGGGCTGAATGTTTGGGGAAAAACATTTCACCATTGGGAAGTAGAAAGTGTTGTCCTCCTTGAATCCAGGGGCAGTGTGGACAATTGCCACATTTGAAAGTGCCTCTGGGTTCCGACGGACAGGAAGGAGGAATCCTATAATGGCTGTGTGTTAATCTATCCCTCAGAGAGGTGGCTCTTCTGAAGACCAAATCAGGGGTTGGTTTGATATATTTTTTGAGCGTGTGGTGGTCGGTCAAAATATGCCAATGGTTAGACAGTATTTTTCGTAGTTGCTGGTGGTGAGCAGAGAATTTAGTAATGATCTTGGTCATATAGGGCTGTTTAGGACGTGAAGGGCCAAATAGTAATGTTTGTCGGTCTAAAGCTAGGGCCTTATTAAATGCTTTTCTTAGCACGGTACGTTTATAGCCTCTAGCCAAAAGTCGTGTGCGAAGAGCATTGGCCTGTCTATAGAAATCCCCATCCTCTGTGCAGTTCCTTCTCAGTCTGAGGTACTGAGCATAGGGAATACTGTGAACCAGAGGACGGGGATGAAGACTAGAGGCGTGCAACAAGGTGTTGCCCGCGGTGGGTTTGCGGTAGAGGTCAGTGATTAAATGACCAGTGGAGTTCTTAGTAATCTGTACGTCCAGAAACGGGATACTTAGTCTGTCATAAGAGAAAGCAAAATGGAGATTGAAAGAATTAATATTAAGCTCTGCAATAAAGGTCTGTAAAAGTTGCTCTGTGCTTGTCCAGATGACCAAAAGGTCATCGATGAACCTGAACCACCCTAGAACATGGTCCAGGAATGGTTCCATGAGGTCATCGCTAAAGACAGCCCGTTCCCAACCGCCAAGATATAAGTTCGCGTACGAAGGGGCACAAGACGTGCCCATTGCAACGCCTTGAATTTGGAGATACAATTGGTCCATAAATTAAAAATAATTTTTTGTCAAAATAAATTCTAAGAGTTTTAAGATGAAATTATTAGTGGGCCATGTATGGTGGTCCTGTTCCATCAAGAAGGAGCCAGCCATCCGGACGCCCTGCTCGTGGGGGATGCTCGAGTACAGAGCCTCGACATCAATAGCCACGAGGAGGGCGTCCGGAGGGATCTGGACCCCCTCGATGTGTTTCAACAGGTCAGTTGTATCCCTGATGTAGGAAGGTAGTCTCATGACGTGGGGTAAAAGAAAAGTATCCACCAATTTGCTGGCGTTTTCCGTTAATGAACCTTTGCCAGAGACAATAGGTCGACCTGGAGGTGCAGAGAGATTTTTATGAGTTTTCGGCAGAGCATAAAACGTAGGAGTGCGTGGGTATTGTACATTGATGAATTTATAGGTATCTTCATCGATGAGGCCTTCGAGGAAGGCCCCCCCGATGAGTCCCCTAAATTCATCAATGGTTTGTTGAATAAAGTGATTTTCAATGGGTGAGTACCAATTGGCGTTGGAAAGGATTTTGAGACACATGGTCTGATATTGATGATGAGTCATCAGCACCAGGTTTCCGCCTTTTTAGATTGCTTTATGACAAGGTCGGTGTTTTTTTGAAGTCTGGTGACTGCTCAAAACTGTTGTCGAGTCAGATTGGAGGGTAATGTTTGCCATCGTTCTCTTTTAAGGGAGAGGATGCATTCGTGCAGAAAGGCAAGTCAATAAATCAGGGAAGGCTTTGGACTTCATTTTTAGAGAAGTTTTGGGGGTAGGATGTTGGGGCTGGGGGGTACTGATCATTTGGCAGGAAGAGGGAGAGCCGCAATTGCCGTCTAGGGCATCCGACTCGACCTCTCCCTTGTCGAAGAGTAACATGAGATCCCTTAGGGCTCTGGACTCCGCTATCGTGAAATTCTTGGTTTTTTCCGCTAATTCTTTTTCCAAATTGGCACGTTTGCGGTCAGGATCAAACATATAGTTGAAGGTCAATTTTCGGGCAAAAAAGTAAAGATCTTTGATTGTCTCATAGATATCAATTGGCTCCGAAGGACAGAAGCCCAGGCCCAAATGGAGGACCTGTTCCTCCTCCGGAGTCAGCCGGTAGGATGTGAGATTGATGATATTGAGGGGATGGGAATCATTAACATTAGTGGGGGTGATTACTCGTGGGACGTGCTTGGGGTTGGGGCCTTTTGGACAAACATGTCCAGGTTCCCTTGTTTGGAGGGCTCTGGGCCTGGTTGTACTAAAAAACCGGGCTGTGATAGGAGTGTTTGGATGTTAGGTTGTAAGAGTTTCGGGATAATGTTGTGTAGAGTGGGGTGGAGAGAACCCGTGGGAGGGGTCTGTCCACCTGGCCTTGGTGTTTGTGGTGTTTTTAGTGCTTTGCCATGTTGTTTTCCCTTTTTTAGGGTGTTTAGTAGTGGAATTGTCACCAGTAAGGGACCTCTTTCGAGGGGCACCTGGTGCTCGTGACAGGGTGGAGCGGGTAGTGACCTGTGAAGATACAGAGGATATCGATGAGTCAGATTCCGTATAGTCTGTTGCCGTCGGGGCTGGGAATTACTGATTTTGACGCTTATGTTTGTGAGGGAATGGTTTCCCGGACCACTTGTATGCATAGCCCTCCGAAAATGCCAATTTGTCCTGGGAGAATTTTCTTTGTTTTTTAATGATAATGTCTTTGTTAAGACCTTCAATTTTATCTCGTATTTCCTTCCATTTGTTTGTGAAGGAGGTTGACTCTTGGATATTGGGAAATTGGTTGAGTAATCTATCAATTTCCGCATCAAGGGACATCATGTCAGAACGATACTGGGTAGTAAGCTTTGACATGAGTTCTATACTGCACTTGGTTAACGTATTTTCCCAGGATTTTTTAAAATCCGCAGAGGGATCTTTAATTGTAGGGAATAGTTGGACGCGGAGTCCGAGGGGACAAACTTTTTCAGTGATATACAGTTCAAAATATTGGATGTGCCAGTGTAGGTGGGATTTTTTCTTGAGAAGGTTAAACAACCTGTCTAGGAACGTTTTGGTTTCATCCTCTAGCTGTTGATTGGCTAAACATCCTGCCTGTATGGTGGACATAAAATCCCCCCAGGCAGTGCCCAGAACATCCATAGCCCAAAATGTACAAAACAACAGGAAAGGACCCTGACCGTAAACAAGAAGGACTCAAACAGAGGAGATTAATTGAATAGGAGGCTGCTACAAAACCAGAAGTAACCACAATTTAGAAACATACATAAAATCAATTTAACAGGTGACAAAAGGGGACAAAAAAGGGGAAAAAAAAGGGGGAAAAATGGATCAGAGGATCCGGGTGTGTTATCCACCCACTATATTAGAGTTCACAGATGTGTCACATGATTTGCAAAGGGGAGTGTGATATCATTAATAGGTACCATCATCCTAGATATGAATAAGGCCGAAAATGGGGTTGAAAGAGAAACCAAAGCAGAGACCTCTCCAATAGGGTCCTGCCTCTTTCAAAAGGAGAAGGACTGTTGTGGTACCATAAGGAAAAGACCTTGTTTAAAAATATATAAATTTATTTAAAAAAAATATATAATAAAAAGTCCTGCGGGGGACATATATTGTACATATTCATGATTTAACATACACAAACAATAATGATTGTTACAGCATTGTTGACACTAGGTTGGTATAGCTGATGCCCACACAGATACATGGACAGAGGTTATATAATGTAATACTTGCAGACGTGACCTCCACAGTTTCGCGGTCACAGCCGCTTCTTCAGGAGGCGTCTGATAGTATGTAGTCTATGAAGATGAAGAAAACAGTACAGTATCAACAAGACAAGCAAAAATACATAAGCAGTTATCAGAAAAGGTATACAATTGACATTGGAGAACATACTTAAAATTTGAAAATTGCACTCACCAAGCTATAACCTCAAAGGTTCTCTGGAGCGATACTGTGAGACGCCCTCAAGAGGCGTTCCCCCGGGGGCGGGCCAGGGAGGCAGATTGAGGTGATACTATTGTAAGAAATTCAATAAAATGAAATTTTAAAAAATTCATACGGTGTGTTCTATTTAAGGGACCACCCGGAAGTGCCAAAGTTGAGGTGAGGAGGGGTGAAAAAAGAGGGAGGAAAAGAGGGAATTGAAGAATTGAAGAGGAAAAGAAGAAAAGAAGAGGGGGAAGAAAAAAGGGGGGGGAGGGGGGGGTGTAGAAAAGAGAGGGGGAAGGGAAGGAGGGAACAATGGGGTAGAGTGAAGAAGATAAGTTGAAGTGTGGTGACCCAATGTACCTGGAAGGGAAGATAAGGAGGACACAGAACTACAAAAGGGAGTTCATGGTATCAAAAGAATCACCCACTGTTGCTGTGGTAAAAACTAGACTCAGAAGCTGCTGGCACCCAGAATGACGTGACTAGTGCAGTCCATAGTGATGAGAAAATCTATTGACATGTGCAAAGCAGTATTCTTGAAGTGAGATGAAAAAAAAACGAATGTAGATGGTAGTTTCTATTCGGAAGGAAATCTCATGCACTCGAATCAGCATATAAGGTGGCAGAAGTGAATACTCTTACCGGAGGGGATGGACACAGTCACCATACGGTGGAGTGTAATGCGAGCTTTGGGGATCCAACGATCCCTGAGGTACTGTGCTGGAAGACCATACCGAAAGATTCCATCCAAGACAACCGTAGTTTACAGGGTGGTGTATGGATCCACATCAGATAGGAGGATGACCTTCAAAGGCAGCAAGCTCCTGGAGATGGGGGAATGACTTTCAAAGGCATAAGGCTCCTGGAGAGGGCGACTTCCACCTCATGTGAGTTGGATTAGTAAGAAGGAAAGAAGATCTCCACATAGGGCATGAATCCGATAAAAGGATGTTTTATTTAAAAAATGTCAAAAGATATGACAAGCACTGAATAAAAAGTGATCACAAAAATGGTAATAAAATCGCGTGGTAGCAAGACATCGAAAGCTTCAGCAACCCGACATGTTTCGGACGATGGTCCTTCAACTGGGGCATATATTTTAGTTACTTATGATTGTCTATTGATTTTGCCCAGTTTTGTATGAGCATTACTTGCTCTAATTACCACACAATTATATATAGGATGCGAGTACGCCATCTTGTCACCGATTGCATAATATAGTGCTGCATTCATCTTATTTGTGATTGTCTGTTCACTTTGCTCATTGTTTAACCTTTAAAGTATCACCTGCATCAATTACCACACAGTTATATACAGGATGAGCAATTATTCTTGAGTTTTATTTGATTCTATAACCACAGAGGAGTGTTGGGAGAGTGGAATCGAGCAAGCAGGGGCTCGTTACATGAATTACATGACTTTTCTACATAGTCACCTTCCTTTGCAATGCATTTTTCCCAGCGTCGTGCCAACCTTTTAATGCCATCAGCAAAACATGTTTTTGTTTCAGTGCGTAGCCACTGATTCACCGCTGCTTTCACATCATCATCACAATCTTCTTGACCTTAAAGTGGTGTTCCAGCTGAAATTATACTTTTTAAATAAAAATACCCCTATAATACACAAGCTTAATGTATTCTAGTAAAGTTAGTCGGTAAACTAAGGTCTGTTTTGTTAGTTTATAGCAGTAGTTTGTTATTTTATAAACTTACAGCAGGCCGTGGCCATCTTAAGTGTGGGCATCTGAAGCCAGACTGTGTTTCTTCCTGGATCTCATCCTTGCAGATCTCGCACATGCTCAGTGCAGCACAAGCAGTGTAATAGGTTTCAGGTCAGGTTTCCATAGCAACGGCAGTGTCAGAGGAAGTTGCCGCCCCTTCCCAGAAGGCATTGCAAACAGGAAATGATGTGATGGGCTGCGGCCAGGGAGGAGGAAGTGAAAAATGAATACAGCAGATATACAGTAGGTGCTGAGAAAAAAAATAAAAAAATATCCAATTCATTTACAGTGCACAGTTTAGTGAGGGATGCTGAAGAGTTGTAAAAGTGTGTGGAACTCCACTTTAAGGCTTCTTTGAGCGGTTACACTAGTATGGCCATTTTCAAACATTTCAATTCACTCATGAACCACTCTACGAGAAAGAACTTTATCCCCATACTGAGCACACATGCAGAGATGAATTTGCACTCCCTGCACACCTTCTGCCCCCAAAAAGCACACAATGATGTCATAGACTTTATCAGGATATATTTAAAAGAGAAGTAAAAGAGAAGTATTGAAATCTGAATCATACTTAGCTAAATGGATGCAGCATCGGTCCAGTGCTGCATCTGTCCCCCACCGGCTCTAACACTGAGAACCAAGCGATCAAACACTGCCGATCTCCTGGTTCTCACAGCTCTGTGAGCAGAGAGCTGGGGACTGTCTCTCTGCTCTGCCCCCTCCTCCCTCACTGGAGCGTTGGGCTGTGAGGGGGACAAGAGCAGCTGGCTCAGGCTCTTAGAGGTTTGCTGAGATGCTGAGCCAGGTGCTGGTCCAGGCATGTGGGCGGATCCCGACCATATGGTCGCCATCTTTCCTAAACCTGGACCGGCCCTGTGACGTAAGCCAAGAGCGGGCTTCAGCCCGCTGTCTGCTGAAAACGGGTCACAGGAATGCAAAACGAACTACACTCCTGTGATCCACAGAAGAAGTACAGCCAAATGAGCTTTGGCTGTACTTCTCCTTTATAACTGCAATTTAAACGCAAAACAGACAGAAGAGATACCAAACAAAAAATAATACAATATTAAAAGCAATAACTGGATGTAGAAGAATGATCCCTATATTAACAATGATGTGTAGGAGTGAATGTGATATCCAGTGTCCATCTTAAAGTGGTTTTATATAGGCAGAACGTTTTTTACCTTAATGCATTCTCTGGAGGAGGCAGTTGGAGGTAGCTCACTACCCCGGAGAGGATTGGAGAGAGAGTGCTGTGTTGTGCTGTGCCCGGACAGCGGGTTGCTGTGCTGGATTTCCTGGTTGCTAGAACCAGGAGGCTGAACCAGAGTGTGACTGTAGCAGAATCAGTGACTCGGAACATCTGCATCCAGAATAGCTGCGGGGTCACCATTGCCTTCACTGTACCACTGGAAAAGGGCACCCCCTGCCGTGCAGTGCACCAGAGGAATGGCAAGGGATCTGTTGAGAGGGTCTCACCATTAAGTTGTAACCACTTAGTAGGCCATCTTCAGCCCAGATTCATTTATAAGCTATTCACACCTACTGACACGCTGATGAGACTCATTACACCTGATATTGCATCCATCACCAAGCCACAGCAGGCAGGAGTCATACATAGTTCATGGGGCCGTTGGTACTCCAGAGTGCTGACTTTGTTTTTGCTTTCACATTTGACTGCTATTACTGCATAACATCCTAGACCACTGTCCTCCAGCTGCTGCAACTGGGATTGCTTCACTCTTTGCACTAGTTGCCATAACGTTTCTTCATATACTGAGCCAAATCTATAAAGATACTGCTGTCAAACGCCACTTATTGATTCATCCTTATGACTCTGCCCACCAACGGTTTTAAAGGGCCCCAATGTAGCCAGCAGAAAGTTCAACATAAAGACTCGACTAAATCACTCTATTCTGAGGGCAGAACTGTGTACAATTACAGAGTTTATTTTGAGGGCCCAAACTTAGCCTCTTTGTTTGAGAGCTCTTAAGTGCCATAGTCTGCTCCACCCCTTTTTTAACCTGCTGGTCGCTTGTGGTGTTACATCCCATATGGAAAGCTACCATTTACACTCCTTATGTTACAGTATAATTTGGGATTTTACCTGCGGGGAACGCTGTGCCATTTTAATATATTTTTACTTATTAAAACCAAACGATTTTACACTATTTGGAGCTCTCTTTACATTTATGGGTATCCGTGCTGAGGGTTTGATGCTCTGCTATTGATCTATCTGACATCGAGGCCCCCAACATCTCAACACAGCGGAACTATCTGGTTTTTTGATGGTGGTCCGGAGTGATCATTTCTTAACAGCTCACCCAGACCCTCTGTAGTGGGGGGTCATGGGTCTCTGGTAAGCTGCCAGCTTTTACATTGGTGACGGTGGATCTGACACTTCAATTTTAATTATCAAAGAATTTCTAATATTCATCAACACTTGGGTGATCATCGCATCAATTATATGGACTTTCAATATGTTGTAAACTTGCACTGATGCACATGAAAATGCACTTCTGTGTATTCATTTAATGCACATTTTCTATGAGCACTATATAAATATGTTTCATATATTCTTATGAGTTTTTTTGCACTCTATGATGGTCAACTGTCATCTATATAAGTTTGTTTTATTAGCGCAGTTTCATTTTTTTCAATTGTTTTATTTATGTTTGTGTTACACATAGGGATTGCAGCTTCAATTTTTGTTTATACATCTCACCTATGCGCAGTTTTACTTTTTCTTCTTCTGACAATTTTAAAATACTTTTAAGGCACAATTGAAATTTCTAAAAGGTTCCCTATAACATAACAAATCTTCACTTTTTAAGTTTAGTTCTACTGAAAGATGAAGAGTGTATAGTGGGGGGGTTCTATAATTATGCTAGTACTAGATCATTTTTATCTGCACCTCTAATTATATCATCTGCTGTATAGCTAGAATATATTTAATAATGTCACACATATAAATAAATGTCATTAGTCACCATGTGCATTGTATAATATCTTCAAAGCTAATGACAGTGTAGGATAGAATTCTATTCTCTTCTATTCTATTCTTCACTGCCTGGAGACAGTACTACACTTTAACCTCTAATTATCTGCTATTTGATGAGATGAACAGAAAAAAATGTGTTTTCTTTTCTTAGCACCCCATATAAATAAATGCCAATGGTGTAATTAGGTATAAATGTGACTGACAGTAAATGTTAATTATAAGGATTTATTTTTAAACACTTTTTACACCTTTACATTGTTTTAAACTAAGCTACGTTTTTCTAGTGACCGTTTTAATTATTTCAGGAAATTTACTTGATCTGAAAATGTCTACGAAACAGGTTAAGCTTCAGTTATTTTGAAAACCTGTTCGGTTGTGAACAATTGCTGTTGCAAATATTGTGGACCTAGCATCAAATATAGTATATTATCTATAGTCAGTAATGTGCCAAAGTAACAATTTCAGGTATTTATTTAACTGTCACAGAGATCACAGCCCCCCCCCCCCCCCCCCTGACAATGCCATCTGATTTTCTCTCCAGAAAGAGAAAGCCACCTTTGTTCAGGCCTCGTCCAGGGTCTACTTCCTGGAATGAGATGTTGGCTCAGAGATGACACAATCATGTTAATCCTGGTGCCCATGCAATGTTCACAAATTTCTGATTCAGATCAGTTCCTTGCTGCAGCTGCTCACCTAACGCCTAATATGTTGCTAAGTTAAAGTCTGATTATTGGGGAAGATGAGACTGAGAAAATGCTTCCTCCTTCCTGCAGCTGACTAATGACATCATCTCAGCCTAGATAGCTACTGGACTGGAGCTCAAGGATGGCTTTTACTAATTAAAGGTGGAGTTTTTATGATAATTATATTGTAACAGGTCGGGGGCCTATTCGTGCATGTAGGTGGGGTGCAGCATGGTGCAGAGTCAATAATTCAAACAGGCAGGTGCAATAAACTTGTATTGAACAAACCCAGTGGGAAAGCCACCCAGCTGGGCACACTCATGGTTCAGTAGCCTGACAGAAGTAGATTCCAGCCAGAATGACCACGTCTGTTGAGAAAGGACTGAATGTGGCTTGGCCGTCCTCAGTCGGGAGAATGTCGAGAAGAGATGAGGCCCTACTCTTACCCTCCTCATCAGGAACCTTTCTCTAGCACTATTACTGTGCAAGTGCATTGTACCAGTGCAAGGTACAATGGGGCAGTTGGCATTCAGTCAATGTACATCTTTTATTGAACAACAAGCATCAGAAAAAAAGGAAGCCAGAAAATGAGCTACTGCCATAGTGACTCTTTCTTTGCAGTTGTTTTTAAATTGGGCTAATCCATAAAATATTCTGTGCTGATTAATATATTTGATTGTGTTTCCGTCAGGAATTTGCTGGTCCCCGTAGGTTTTCCCTCTGAAAGACCATGGGCCCGGTTCTATGTGAGGATCTACAGAGCCGAAGGGCTACCAAAAATGAACTCCAGTATTATGGCCAATGTCACCAAAGCCTTCATGGGGGATGACAAGGACCTTGTAGACCCATATGTGGTCGTCATGTTTGCAGGACAGATGGTAAATGACACACATTTGTTATGATGAACAATTTCAACATGTTATAAAATATAAGTATGCTGCTATGTAGTTTTTCTAGAGTGAAATGTGCCTCGCTTTAAGACTGAACTACAGGCAAATATAAAGGATCATCGAAATGTATTTTTTCATGCAGGCTTTAATTTAACTTGACATCAACCTCTTACAGTCCCTGAACAGCAGAGCTCATTCAAGAGGAGGGAGGAACAGCACAAGGAACCTCTTATGCCACGTACACTCGGCCGGACTTCCCGACAGAAAAAGTCCGACTGACTTCTTCTATTGGCATTTCCGACGGACTCAGATATAGAACATGTTCTAAATCTTTCCGACGGAGTTTAGCCAGTTGGCAAGTCCGGCCGTGTGTAAGCGGCATTAGGGGTGCTTCGGTGCAAACAGACTGATAGGAGTCCTCTGTTTCCACTTTTACTCTCTAGTCACAGGCTGAGGAAAGGACAAGATTTGCATTACTGAATTGCAGAAGTTAAAACTCAGGTCTGCTTCCCTGCCAGACTCCTGTGTAGTATAGCTGTATAAATCTCAGGACTGGTTGGACATAAATGCAAATCTTTATATGTATTTATATGTATTTTATCTAGGTAGCTTTATCTAGGTAATTGAACTGTTTGTGGGGATGCCCCATAGTAAGCCTATGTATGACGTCACAGCTCAGGCATTCCAGCCATTGTCGGAGCGATCTCTTCTCTCCCCTGTAGCAGGCACAGGCTGACACAGAGGAGGTCACGTGACCGGACCACCCTCAGTATAGGTAAGTATAAGCATCATTCTTCTACAGGGCAGTTAGTATAGGTCTTAAAAGGGGGAGTGAGAGCTGTTTTAGGATTGGATAGTTTAAGCCAGAAGTTCTACTTTGAACTTAACATAGACAAGCAAATGAGTACTGATTATTTGTTGTTTAAAAAAATAAATAATAGGCTTTAGTACTACTTTAACATAAAACAAAAACAAAACTGTATAAGGATCAAAGGGTTTTGTAATGATTATGTGCTTCTTACATAAACCCTTGCAGAGGGAATAAAGAAAAGAGGGCGCACCAGCCTTGTGCATTATTCTTTAGTAAATTTATTGTAAAAACAGATTAAAATCTACTCACAACCATGTGAAGATAATTCGTTTTGTTAAAAGCCTTTAATTGGTGGCAGTCAATCTCGGTATGACAGTCTCCAGGTAGTGAAGGAGAGGACTTAGGGACCTCTGCTGGCTGACATGTTTCGAAGGGATACCTTCTTCCTCAGGGGCTAGCAGTGGTAACTTCTTCAGCTCATTATATACACATTCATTAGACACATCCCTTCTTGGGACGTGTCTGTCAGCCAGCAGTGGTCCCTAAGTCCTCTCCTTCACCATTTGGAGACTGTCGTACCGAGATTGACTGCCACCATTTGGAGGCTTTTTACAAAACAAATTACCTTCACATGTTTGAGTATTTTTTAATCAGTTTTTACAATTATTATTATTATTATTATTATTATTATTATACAGGATTTATATAGCGCCAACAGTTTACGCAACGCTTTACAATATAAAAGGGAGACAATACAGTTATAATACAATAAAATACAAGAGGATTAAGAGGGCCCTGCTCAGAAGAGCTTACAATCTAATAGGGTGGGGCAGGTGGTACAAAAGGTTGTAACTGTGGGGAATGAGCTGATGGAAGTGATAAAAGATTATTTAGAGACATGATAGGCTTTCCTGAAGAGATGAGTTTTCAGGGATCGCTTGAAGGTAGCAAGAGTAGGGGATAGCTGGACAGGCGGAGGTAGCGAGAGGATGGGAGAGGCTCTGGAGAAATCCTAGAGACGAGCATGGGAGGAGGAGACGAGAGAGCTTGAGAGTAGGAGGTCTTGAGAAGAGCGGAGAGGACGATTTGGGTGATATTCGGAGACAAGATTGGTGATGTAGCTCGGGGCAGAGTTGTGAATGGCTCTGTATGTTGTGGTTAGTATTTTGAATTTAATTCGCTGGGTGATTGGGAGCCAGTGTAGGGATTGGAGGAGAGGGTTGGCAGACACTGAGCGGTTGGTAAGGTCTGGCAGGAGGATTCATGATAGACTGAAGAGGGGATAGCATAAGGCGATTTGTGTGCAAACACAGTCAGTCTAGGAACACCCACTCCTCCAGACTCACACCCACCCATCATGGCATTTTCATATTAGTATAACTCCTACCAAGAGCCAGCCCACTGCTTGCATCAGGGCCAAGAGCTCTTGAGAGGAGTATTGAGGCAGGGTGCTGTGATGTTTTCAGGAAACTTTGAAAAGCACCCTACTGCCTCCTCCCACCAGTCATGATCTACCTGCATTACACAGAGGGACCTGCTGATGACATCACTGGGTCTACTGGATCTAAAATAAGGCATGCAATGGAAGCAGAAAGTATGGAATTTCTATGATGAGGAGAGAGGGAGGAACCAAGGAAGAGAAAATAAAAGCAGATGACACTTCAGCTTTAAAGAAACCTTGTACAGAGAGAAATATGTGAGCTGTGATTGCTAGCCTCTCCTTCTAAAAAATAGGTCACTGACCAAAGGCAAGCATACAGATCACTTTGCTTGCTTACAATTTGAAGAGCTTATCAATCTACAATTAGTTTTTGTTACAAAATTTTGGGTCATTAGAAAAAAAATTAAGCTTGCCTCCAACACAATGGGGTTTATTTACTAAAACCGGAGGCTGCAAAATCTGGTTCAGCTCTGCATAGAAACCAATCAGCTTCCAGGTTTTAGTGTCAAAGCTTAACTAAACAAGCTGACGTTAGAAAGTGACTGGCTACCATGCAGAGCTGCACCAGATTTTTCACTCTACCAGTTTTAGTAAATTAACCCCAATGCTCCTTCTGTGTTATAGAAACACAAACTCGCCATTGCTGAAAATGCAATTCTGCCCAGCAGTAGACCCTTAGGCTGGGTTCACACTATTGCGAATTGGATGTGGGTTCCACCGCATCCAATTCGCAATAGCAGGAGATTTTGACCAGCTCTCTTTGGAGCCGGTTCACATATCTCCGCTGCGGCTCCTGTGCAAATTTGCACAGGAGCCCTGTGTGTCTTTTGGTCCTTTTCAGGTCCGAATTCATCCAAAAATTTTGGCTGAAATTAGATCTGAAATGGTGAACCAGGACGCACCGGACCTCTGCTCGGAGCCACATGCGGCGATGGTGTGAACCCAGCCTAAACCATATACAACTGTAAACCTGTACACACTCACTCTCAGCTCAGGGATGAATGAAACTCACTATTAAAGAAGAAAGAAATGTAAATTTACATAGCATGACTAAAAGTCAACTGGCAACTTTTGCTCTGGTAAGAGCTTTTTTTTAAAATTGTTTGGTTATTTGTTTGGAATCTCAGGGTCGGACCACAGCCCAGAAAAACACGGCGACGCCGGTATGGCATGAGCAGATTGTATTTAAAGAAATGTTCCCCCCGCTGTGTCGGAGAGTAAAGATCCAGGTGTGGGATGAGGGTAGCATGAATGACGTGGCTCTGGCAACTCATTTCATAGACCTGAGGCAGATCTCCGACGAGCAAGATGGAGACAAAGGTGAGCCATTTATATTGTATGCTTGTGCATGCTAGGCCTCTTGTAAGCAACATGGAGGACGGAAGCCAAGCAGACTAAACCAGCCAATGTGGCTTAAAAATAAATCAACTTGTGGCTGGTTATTATTATTATAATTATTATTATTAAAGTAAGACCTGAAAAAAAAAAAAATGGACAATGGAGTTTAGTGAGTTGGGTGTAGGTCTTACCAAATTTGTGATTACAAAATTAGATGGGCTTAGAAATTTGTGAAGATTAATAGATAATCATTGCAGAAAGTTCAGGCAAAGAGAAGAATTTTTACCCAACCCCCTTCACCAACCACCCACCTTTAATTAGTGTTAGTAAGAAGTCAAGCGATAGAGGTATGTCACTAAAAAAAAGGTATAGTCACACCAACTTGGTGGGTCAGGGGTTCTTTGGAGGGGTCAGTGAATAGTTGAATTGTTACAAAATTGGGGGCTTATCTGGGGTATGGTGCTTTCACTTACTTGGTTATTGGTTGTTCTCTCAGAGCTAGGTTCCCTGGGGTTAGTTTTGGTAACTTCATGTCGGTGTCGGTGGGATGCACCTGAGGATGTGAGCAATTCTAGTTTTAAGTTGTGCCATTTAAGTTGAATGCTGAAAGACCCCCTCAGTGATTGCATTGCAAAAAATGTTTGTTATTACAATTTTTAATTTTGTTTTAACCACTTGAGCCCCGGACCATTATGCTGCCTAAGGACCAGAGGTCTTTTTCCAATTTGGCACTGCGTCGCTTTAACTGCTAATTGCGCGGTCATGCAATGCTGTACCCAAACGAAATTTGCGTCCTTTTCTTCCCACAAATAGAGCTTTCTTTTGATGGTATTTGATCACCTCTGCGGTTTTTATTTTTTGCGCTATAAACGGAAAAAGACTTAAAATTTTGAAAAAAAATGATATTTTCTACTTTTTGTTATAAAAAAAATCCAATAAACTAAATTTTAGTCATACATTTAGGCCAAAATGTATTCGGCCACATGTCTTTGGTAAAAAAAATGTCAATAAGCGTATATTTATTGGTTTGCGCAAAAGTTATAGCGTCTACAAACTAGGGTACATTTTCTGTAATTTACACAGCTTTTAGTTTATGACTGCCTATGTCATTTCTTGAGGTGCTAAAATGGCAGGGCAGTACAAAACCCCCCCAAATGACCCCATTTTGGAAAGTAGACACCCCAAGGAAATTGCTGAGAGGCATGTTGAACCCATTGAATATTTATTTTTTTTGTCCCAAGTGATTGAAAAATGACAAAAAAAAAAAAAAATATTTACGAAAAGTTGTCACTAAATGATATATTGCTCACACAGGCCATGGGCCTATGTGGAATTGCACCCCAAAATACATTCAGCTGCTTCTCCTGAGTATGGGGATACCACATGTGTGGGACTTTTTGGGAGCCTAGCCGCGTACAGGGCCCCGAAAACCAATCGCCGCCTTCAGGATTTCTAAGGGTGTAAATTTTTGATTTCACTCTTCACTGCCTATCACAGTTTCGGAGGCCATGGAATGCCCAGGTGGCACAAAACCCCCCCAAATGACCCCATTTTGGAAAGTAGACACCCCAAGCTATTTGCTGAGAGGCATGGTGAGTATTTTGCAGCTCTCATTTGTTTTTGAAAATGAAGAAAGACAAGAAAAAACATTTTTTTTTTCTTTTTTCAATTTTCAAAACTTTGTGACAAAAAGTGAGGTCTGCAAAATACTCACTATACCTCTCAGCAAATAGCTTGGGGTGTCTACTTTCCAAAATGGGGTCATTTGGGGTGGTTTTGTGCCACCTGGGCATTCCATGGCCTCCGAAACTGTGATAGGCAGTGAAGAGTGAAATCAAAAATTCACGCCCTTAGAAAGCCTGAAGGCGGTGCTTGGTTTTCGGGGTCCCGTACGCGGCTAGGCTCCCAAAAAGTCTCACACATGTGGTATCTCCATACTCAGGAGAAGCAGCAGAATGTATTTTGGGGTGTAATTTCACATATTTCCATGGCATGTTTGAGCAATATATCATTTAGTGACAACTTTGTGCAAAAAAAAAAAATTTGTCTCTTTCCCGCAACTTGTGTCGCAATATAAAATATTCCATGGACTCGACATGCCTCTCAGCAAATAGCTTGGGGTGTCTACTTTCCAAAATGGGGTCATTTGGGGGGGTTTTGAACTGTCCTGGCATTTTATGCACAACATTTAGAAGCTTATGTCACACATCACCCACTCTTCTAACCACTTGAAGACAAAGCCCTTTCTGACACTTATTGTTTACATGAAAAAGTTATTTTTTTTTTGCAAAAAAATTACTTTGAACCCCCAAACATTATATATTTTTTTAAAGCAAATGCCCTACAGATTAAAATGGTGGGTGTTTCATTTTTTTTTTTCACACAGTAATTGCGCAGCGATTTTTCAAACGCATTTTTTGGGGAAAAAACACATTTTTTTAAATTTTAATGCACTAAAACACACTATATTGCCCAAATGTTTGATGAAATAAAAAAGATGATCTTAGGCCGAGTACATAGATACCAAACATGACATGCTTTAAAATTGCGCACAACGTGCAGTGGCAACAAAATAAATACATGTTTAAAAGCCTTCAAAAGCCTTTACAGGTTACCACTTTAGATTTACAGAGGAGGTCTACTGGAAAAATTACTGCCCTCGATCTGGCCTTCGCGGTGATACCTCACATGCATGGTGCAATTGCTGTTTACGTTTGACGACAGACCGCCGCTTGCGTTCGCCTTAGCGCGAGAGCAGGGGGCGACAGGGGTGCTTTTTTTTTTTTTTTTTCTTTATTATTTTTTTGCTTTTTTAATCTTACTTTTAAACTGTTCCTTTCATATTTTTTTTTTTAAATCATTTTTATTGTTATCTCGGGGAATGTAAATATCCCCTATGATAGCAATAGGTAGTGACAGGTACTCTTTTTTGAAAAAATTGTGGTCTATTAGACCCTAGATCTCTCCTCTGCCCTCAAAGCATCTGACCACACCAAGATCGGTGTGATAAAATGCTTCCCCAATTTCCCAATGGCGCTATTTACATCCGGCGAAATCTAAGTCATGAAATGCTCGTAGCTTCCGGTTTCTTAGGCCATAGAGATGTTTGGAGCCACTCTGGTCTCTGATCAGCTCTATGGTCAGCTGGCTGAATCACCGGCTGCATTCTCAGGTTCCCTGTTGAGACAGGAGAGCCAGAGAAAAACACGGAAGACGGTGGGGGGGGGGGCATTCCCTCCCACGGCTTGTAAAAGCAGTCTAGAGGCTAATTAGCCGCTAGGATTGCTTTTACATAAAAGCCGACCGCTGGCTGAAAAGAATGATACCAAGATGATACCTAAACCTGCAGGCATCATTCTGGTATAACCACTCAAAGTCGTGAATGGCGTACCTGAAGACAAAAAAATGGTTAACAATGATTAACAATAAAGCACAGTAAACAGTAAAGTATAAATAATTACATACCTGAAAAACAAACATGATAAAACATAATAACAATAACAATAACAATAAAACATTGCAGAATACAGTAAAAAAGAGCAGAACAATAGAGAGAGAGAATAGAGAGAGAGAACAATAAAACGACAACTATTTTTTTTTATTTCATATATTTTTTTTTTTTTATACTTTTTTTGTAACTAACTTTTATAACTGTAACCAGTTCCAGGTTCGGGTCTCTCAAAATGCGATGGCATCTTGGGAGACCCTGTGAAAGTGTGCCTAGTCTGTGCAATGCTGTACCCTACGCTAATACTCAACTAGTGCATGGTAGCGTTCAAAACATTCACCAATGCAAAGACCAGGATTGTCAGGACAGGAGGGACAATAATAGCGGGTGTCACGCTTATATCTGCACTTGCTGCAGACACGACATCTTTTTTGGGGGGTTCGTTGGGTAGGGGTACTCGGGAGGACATAAAGAAAATGCCTCTCATGCAGCCAACTGCATTTGGTTGGGGATGTGAATGGGGGAAGTACGGGCGCTGCAGAAGTGGTGGGTTCCCAATTAGGATTGGCGAATGCAGCAGGAAGGGCATTATGGGCACGACGGGCCTGTGTTTGTCTTCTTGGTGGCAGCGGGACACTACTTGTGCTTGCCACCTCACCAGCTTGAACTGCACTTATGAGACTCGCAACGTCACCAAGTCTTACTGCAGTGCTGGTTTGACTAGGACCGGGGTGTACTACGCCGCTGGTGCTTGCCAGTTCCCCAAAACGCTACCAAAAAAACTGTTAGCGATCGCAGAGATCAGGCCTGACTCTGCGAACGCTGCAGTTATGCGTTTAGAGTTTTGTAAGTGACAGTGATCGATCGATACTGCACTTGGGTGGGCTGGGCCGGGCGGAGGGGCAAAACGCAGGTGCTAGCAGGTATCTGGGCTGATCCCGCTAACACTGCGTTTTTGGGAACCCTAAACTGCTGGGGACGCTAGTATAGATCTGATCGGACCAGATATTGATCCGTTCAGATACTATACCACTAAGGGAGGTGTACGGTGCATGCGTGGGTGTTAGCGGTACTGGCGCTAACCTGACGCTGCCTGGGGCTGGTGCTTGCCAGTTCACCAAAATGCTACCAAAAAAAACTGTTAGCGATCGCAGGGATCAGGCCTGACTCTGTGAACGCTGCAGTTATGCGTTTAGTGTTTTGTAAGTGACAGTGATTGATCGATACTGCACTTGGGTGGGCTGGTCTGGGTCGGGCGGAGGGGCAAAACGCAGGTGCTAGCAGGTATCTGGGCTGATCCCGCTAACACTGCGTTTTTGGGAACCCTAAACTGCTGGTGACGCTAGTATAGATCTGATCGGATCAGATATTGATCCGTTCAGATACTATACCACTAAGGGAGGCGTATGCTGCGTGCGTGGGTGTTAGCGGTACTGGCGCTAACCTGACGCTGCCTGGGGCTGGAGCTTGCCAGTTCACCAAAACGCTACCAAAAAAACTGTTAGCAATCGCAGGGATCAGGCCTGACTCTGCGAACGCTGCAGTTATGCGTTTAGTGTTTTGTAAGTGACAGTGATCGATCGATACTGCACTTGGGTGGGCTGGGCCGGGCGGAGGCGCAAAACGCAGGTGCTAGCGGGTATCTGGGCTGATCCCGCTAACACTGCGTTTTTGGGAACCGTAAACTGCTGGGGACGCTAGTATAGATCTGATCGGATCAGATATTGATCCGTACAGATACTATACCACTAAGGGAGGCGTATGCTGCGTGCGTGGGTGTTAGCGGTACTGGCGCTAATCTGACGCTGCCTGGGGCGACGCATATCACCGCCGGGCGATCGGGGGGCTAAACCTTTATTCGGTAATAAACGGCGGGTGCCCTGACACTATAAAAAATAAACGAACTAACCAGCGTCAACCGTAACGGTTATACGGTGATCAGTGGTGAAAGGGTTAACTAGGGGGCAATCAAGGGGTTAAAACATTTATTAGGTAGTATATGGGGGTCCCTGACGCTATAAAACGCTGACGGCGAACCTAAATATTTACCTCACTAACTAGCGTCACCAGCGACACTAATACAGCGATCAGAAAAATGATCCCTTAGTGACACTGGTGACAGGGGGTGATCAAGGGGTTAAAACTTTATTAGGGGGGGTTAGGGGGGTACCCTAGACCTAAAGGGGGGTAACAGTAACTGTCCCAACACAGTAACTGTCACAAACTGACACTATGCAGTAATCAGAAAAAAAAAAAAAAAAAAAAAAAACTGCTGGTGTCAGTTTGTGACAGGGGGGGGGGGGGTGATTGGGGGGGGATCGGGGGGCGATCGGGGGGGGGATCGGGGTGTTTTGTGTGCCTGGCATGTTCTACTGTGTGTGTGTGTTGGTGCACTCACATAGATGTCGTCTCTCCTCGGGCCGGAACGGAAAATACCGACCCGAGGGGAGATGACATCACTTCCTTTGCTGCTGTTTAGCATACAGCAGCAAAGGAGTGTTCTCATTGGCCGGCGGCGATCGCGAGGGGGGGGCCACGAACGGATGGTCTCCCCCTCATCACCGATCGCCGCTGGACAAAAGACGACCGCCTCGGGCACCGGGGGGGGGTCCGATCGGACCCCCCACCCGCGGAAGGCAAATCACGTACCCTGTACGTGATTTTGCCTGTCCGTGCCACTTTGCCGACGTACATCGGCGTGAGGCGGTCGTCAAGTGGTTAAGTGGTTAAAAGGCTGTGCCCATTTAAACTCATGTCCCGCAGTCAGTGTTATTATTTTATCAAGTAATTAAAAGGAATTCGATCCTTTATTCATGAAATTCTCTATACAAAACTTCAAAAATGTTTTGAGTAGAGTACAGATAGAATAAAACCCGTTTTTTGTTTTTATTATTTATTTCTTTTTTTTTTGTCTACAGGAGATACAACTAGACATGTGCACAGCCAAAAAAATTTGTTCATTTTAGTTTTCGTTTCATTCGTGTTTTATTTTTTTCATTTTTCAGGTCATTCGTTATGATCGCGATTCGTAAATTCGTACATTCGTAAATTCGAACATTCGTTCATTTTTACATTTGTACATTCGTAAAATCGTACATTTGTAAATTAGAAAATTCGGAAATTTGTAAATTCGAAGTTTGAAAATCCAAAAAACCCGAAAATTCAAAAATCTGAAATAGTAACTAACTATTAAATCATAGGTATTGTAATTTCCTTTCAAATTTGACTGTCAGTGAACGTAACAAATACGAATTTATCCGAAGTTACGAATTATGCAAAACAGGAACGGAACAAATTAATAATAAATAATAATAATAAAACGTTGTTATTATTATTGTTATTTATTATTATTAATTCATTTCATTTCCATTCTGTTTTTTCGGATCATTCATAACTTTGGAAAAATTTGTATGTGTTTCGTTCACTAACAGCCAAATTTGAAAGGAAATTACAATACCTATAATTTAAAAGTTACTAGTAATTACTAATAGTTAAGTTATTATTAGTTAACTATTATTTCAGATTTCCGAATTTACAAATTTACGAATTCACGAATTTACTAATGTACAAATGTACATTCGTAAATTGCGAATGTATGAATGCCCGAATTTACGAATGTCCAATTTTATCGAATTTACAAATTTACGGAAAAAATTTGTTAAACGGGTTTTCGTTAATTCGGATATTCCCGAATTAACGAATTTGTCGAAATTCGTTAAAAAACGAATTCGGAACGAAACGATTTGCACATGCCTAGATACAACCACCACAATCCAGTGAAACAAAGTTATGCAGCAAACAAGTGTATTCATCAAGCACTCCACCTCCACTGCATTCCTCTGATGCATTTCACCCATATTGGGTTTAATCACAGAAATGTGCTTGCTATGATAAAGCCCATCATAGATAAAATGCATCATAGAGGGAAGGGTTGAGGTAGGGTGTGTGTAATGTGTACACTGCTTGCCGAAAAAATATTTTATTCGTTGGATTCACTGGAATATATCCGATTCCTCTGTGTCCATTGTTTGTAGGAGTCACAATAAGCCATTTGCAGCTCAAGTACCCATCATGTGGGAGGAGAAGCCAGCAAGACTTTGATCATGGTTTCTTCCTAGTTTATTTATTTTGCTCTCTGTGTCCTATTGGGGAGATTTCATTTCACTTCCTAATCCAGAGACACTAGAGGAACAGACAGGGAATACACTATATTATCCAAAGTATTGGGACACCTGCCTTTACACAAACATGAACTTTAATGGCATCCCAGTCTTAGTCCATTGGGTTGAATATTGAGTTGGCCCACCCTTTGCAGCTATAACAGCTTCAACTCTTCTGGGAAGGCTGTCCACAAGGTTTAGGAGTATGTCTATGGGACTGTTTGACCATTCTCCCAGAAGCGCATTTGTGAGGTCAGGCATTGATGTTGGACGAGAAGGCCTGGCTCACAGTCTCCACTCTAATTCATCCCAAAGGTGTTCTATCGGGTTGAGGTCAGGACCCTGTGCAGGTCAGTCAAGTTCCCCCACCTTCCACCTCCAACCCGCTCATCCATGTCTTTATGGACCTTGCTTTGTGCACTGGTTCAAATCATTGGTGGAGGGGAGATTATGGTGTGGGGTTGTTTTTCAGGGGTTGGGCTTGGCCCCTTAGTTCCAGTGAAGGGAACTCTTAAGGCGTCAGCATACCAAGACATTTTGGGAAATTTCATGCTCACAACTTTCTGGGAACAGTTTGGAGATGGCCCCTTCCTGTTCCAACATGACTGCGCACCAGTGCATAAAACAAGGTCCATAAAGACATGGATGAGGGAGTTTGGGGTGGAGGAACTTAAATAAGAGTTCTCTTTCCTGTAACTAAGAGGCTAAGCCCAACCCCTAAAAGAAAAACCCACACCATAATCCTCCCTCCACCAAATGATTTGGACCAGTGCACAAAG
>JBBGZY010001534.1:0-227500 GCA_037952925.1 Lithobates clamitans | reverse complement strand
TCAATGCAGTGGTAAATATAAATTACCAACTTTATGGTTAGGGAGCAAAAGCTCTAATCCACTCTGAGAATAAGACAGAGGAGATATACTGTAGTATATAGTATAGTATATACAATTAGAAGAGATCTACTGTATATACAATTAGAGGAGATCTACCGTACATACTATTAGAGGAGATCTACTGTACATACTATTAGAGGAGATCTACTGTACATACTATTAGAGGAGATCTACTGTACATACTATTAGAGGAGATCTACTGTACATACTATTAGAGGAGATCTACTGTACATACTATTAGAGGAGATCTACTGTACATACTATTAGAGGAGATCTACTGTACATACTATTAGAGGAGATCTACTGTATATACTATTAGAAGAGATACTTTATATACTATTAGAGGATATATACTATTAAAGGGTTACTCTGGTAAATCTCATCAGACTCAGAGATCAATTTTTTTCATTCTTTCATTCAGCGAATGTACAAAGATTTTTCGTCTGAATATTCTCGTCTGAAAATTGACTTGGCTGAAAAAAGCATAGATGTGAACGTGTCCCATAGGAAACCATGTAAATGAACTGTAATGCGTTTCTGCAAAAAGCACCAAAAAACACATAGATGTGAAGCAGGTCTAAGACGTTTAGTAACATAATGGGGTTAAAAAAAAAAAAAAAAAAAAAAGCCCTTTAGATAATCACTACTGTAAGGGGTTCATTTTTTTACTGTAGAATTGTGAAAGTTTGATTTACAGTAACGATTATTTTCTCTTTTTGTGCTATAAAGGGCTAATTTTAGTTTTTTTTAACCCCATTATGTTACTGTCCGATTAATCGATTATGAAAATAGTAATCGATTAATATCATAATCGATTAGTTGTCGATTAATCGATTAGTTGTTTCAGCCCTAAAAGCATGACAGGACCTCTTAAATATGAGATCTGGGGTCAAAAAGAGCTGTGGGTGGAAGTGATGTTTTGACGTCTCTTCCGCCCTGCAATTATATGGAGACAGGTGGGGGCCATCTTCCCCTCACTTGCCTCCATACCTAACAGGGAGAAGAACCCGGACGGCTCCGGTAAGCGGCGGAGGGCCCCGGAGCGCGGCGGGAGGGGGGGGGGGTTCTTTCCCACCGCAGATAAAAGTGATCTCACAGCAAATCCACCGCAGAGACCACTTTTATCTGAAACCGGACCGCCCGCTGAAGAAGAGGATACTGGGGTCATGATAGTTAGCTGCTGCCATAACAACAATGTTCCTCTTCAAAATACCGATGTATGATGACGGCGGGCGGTCCGTAGGTGGTTAAATCAAATCCACCCTGTTCTAAAGTTGGAGAAACCCTTCAATTCTTGTTTTTATTTTTTTTTATTTTCTCATCACAGAGCTGAAATCCGCTACGAGTCTTGTCTCCTGAGAGCTCGCTTCGACGAGCATAAAGATGAGAAAGATATGGTGAAAGCCACCTTACTGCTGAAGGCTGGAGAGGAAGAATTCCACAAACGTCGGCACCCCATGCCATACATCTTCCCCGACTCCCCGGGAGGGACCTGCTATGAGAGATACGACCGCTGGAAGGTCAGCAGCAATTACTGGATATACCACCATATTAACCTCCAACAGTGAGGTCTGATGTTGGGGCTGGACCCCTAGTACAGATTTTTTTTTTCTTAGTTTTTAGTTCCTGGTCTGGAAGCACTTCTATTACACTCTGACACCCTGGTTTTTTTTAAGATGAACTTTTTTTAAGATGAAGTTTGTTATATTTAAGTTTTTTTTTTTTTTAACCACTTCAGCTTCGGAAGATTTACCTCCCATCCTGACCAGGCCATTTTTTGTGATACAGCACTGCGTTACTTTAACTGACAATTTAGCATTTGTGCGACTCTGTACTTAAAATTTATGTCCTTTTTTTTTTTTTTTCCCCCCACAAATAGAGCTTCATTTTGGTGATATTTGATCACCTCTGCGGTTTATATTTTTTGCGCTATAAACAAAAAAAAAAAGAGCGAAAATTTTGAAGAAAAAAAACAATTTATTTTTTGCTATAAAATGTATCTAGTAAAAAAAATTAAATTTCTTCATCAATTTAGGCCAATATGTATTCTGCTACATATTTCTGGTTAAAAAAAAAATTCCTAATAAGGGTATATTGACCCAGCGCAGGAGAGCCGCCTTGCCGCCGTATATTTACAGTATGCAGTCGGCAAGCGGTTCAAGTCAGCTGCTACAAATATTGTAGCTGCTTACTTTTAAAAAAAATCAGGTACTTCCAGTGCCTAGGGTCTTCCTGCAGCCTGTTCTTCTTACCGCTGCCAGTTCCCAGTGCCATCACCTTGGATACAGGAGCCAGCTGTGGCATCCTGAGGAACCACAGCCGCCTCTCTACTGCGCATGCGCGAGACACCACAGTGAATTACTTCTGTAGCCTCTTGTGACATGTGACGTGTCCCAGGGTGGCTGTGGGACAATACAAGGGATGCCACGTACTCCCCCCACCCCTTCCGCTTCGATATAGAGGCTGTACACAGCAAAGTGAATTTTTTTTTTTTTTTTACTAAGCACAGTGAATTTCACTTGGCTTAGTCAATTATGTGAATTTGTGTTTACATTGAAGTAGAATTCCACCCTAAGCCTATCTGGCCCAAACAACTATATACAGTGCCTTGAAAAAGTATTCATACCTCTTAACATTTTCCACACTTTGTCATGTTACAGCCAAAAACATTAATGTATTTTATTGGGATTTTATGTGATAGACCAACACAAAGTGGCACATAATTGTGAAGTGGAAGAAAAATGATAAATGGTTTTCAAAATGTTTTACAAATAAAAAGTGTGGGGTACATTTGTATTCAGCCCCCCTTAGTCAATACTTTGTAGAACCTCCTTTCTCTGCAATTACAGCTGCAAGTCTTTCTGGTTATGTCTTTACCAGCTTTGCACATCTAGAGTGAAATTTTTGCCCATTCTTCTATACAAAATAGCTCAAGCTCTGTCACATTGGAAGGAGAACGTCTGTGAACAGCAATTTTCAAGTCTTGCCACAGATTCTCAATTGGATCGAGGTCTGGACTTTGACTTGACCATTCTAATAGGGCGTACACACGGTCGGACTTTGTTCGGACATTCCGACAACAAAATCCTAGGATTTTTTCCGACGGATTTTGGCTCAAACTTGTCTTGCATACACACGGTCGCACAAATTTGTCGGAAAATCCGATCGTTCTAAACGCGGTGACGTAAAACACGTACGTTGGGACTATAAACGGGGCAGTGGCCAATAGCTTTCATCTCTTTATTTATTCTGAGCATGCGTGGCACTTTGTCCGTCGGATTTGTGTACACACGATCGGAATTTCCGACAACGGATTTTGTTGTCGGAAAATTTTATCTCCTGCTCTCCAACTTTGTGTGTCGGAAAATCCAATGGAAAATGTCCAATGGAGCCCACACACGGTCGGAATTTCCGACAACACGCTCCGATCGGACATTTTCCATCGGAAAATCCGACCGTGTGTACGGGGCATAACACATGAATATGCTTTGATCTAAACCATTCCATTGTAGCTCTGGCTGTATGTTTAGGGTCGTTGTCCTGCTGGAAGGTGAACCTCCGCCCCAGTCTCAAGTCTTTTGCAGACTCTAACAGGTTTTCTTCTTGTGCCGCGTACACACGTCCGGTTTTACGTCAGAATAAACTCTGAAGGTTTCTCCGACGGAATTCCATTCAAATGGTCTTGCGTACACACGGTCAACCCAAAGTCCGAACGTCCAGAACGCGGTGACGTACAGCACGTACGCCATGACTGGAAATAGGAAGTTCAATAGCCAGTAGCCAATAGCTTCCATCTTGTACTTGCTTCAGAGCATGCGTCGCTTTTGGTCCGTCGGAACAGCATACAGACGAGCGGTTTTCCCAATAGGAATTGGTTCCGTCGGAAATATTTAGAACATGTTCTATTTCTAGGTCTGTCAGAATTTTTGAAAATAAAAAGTCAGATGAGGCCTACACACGATCGGAATAGACGATGAAAAGCTTCCCGTCTGACTTTTTCTGTTAGACATTCCGCTCGTGTGTACGCGGCTTAAGATTGCCCTGTATTTGGCTCTATCCACCTTCCCAACAACTTTGACCAGCTTCCCTGTCCCTGCTGAAAAAAAGCATCCCCCCAACATGATGCTGCCACCACCATGTTTCACAGTGGGGATGGTGTATTCAGGGTGATGTGTAGTGTTAGGTTTTCCGCCACATGTAATGTTTTGCATTTAGGCCAAAAATTAACATTTTGGTCTCATCTGACCAGAGCTCCTTCTTCCACATGTTTGCCGTGTCCCCCACATGGCTTCTCACAAACTGCAAACGGGACTTCTTATGTCTTTCTTTCAACAATGTTTTTCTTCTTGCCACTCTTCCATAAAGGTCAGATTTGTGGAGAGCACAACTAATAGTTGTCCTGTGGACAGATTCTCCCACCTGAGCTGTGGATCTCTGCAGCTCCTCCAGAGTTACCATGGACCTCTTGGCTGCTTCTCTGATTAATGCTCTCCTTGCCTGGCCTGTCAGTTTAGGTGGACGGCCATGTCTTGGTAGGTTTGCATTTGTGCCATACTCTTTCCATTTCCGGATGATGGATTGAACAGTGCTCCGTGAGATGTTCAAAGCTTGGGATATTTTTTTAATACCCTAACCCTGCTTTAAACTTCTCAACAACGTTATCCCTGACCTGTCTGGTGTGTTCCTTGGCCTTCATGATGCTGTTTGTTCACTAATGTTCACTAATGTTTTCTAACAAACCTCCAATGGCTTCACAGAACAGTGGTATTTATCCTGAGATTAACTTACACACAGGTGAACTCTATTTACTAATTGGGTGACTTCTGAAGGCAATCGGTTCCACTAGATTTTAGTTGGGGGTATCGGAGTAAAGGGGGCTGAATACAAATGCCCCCCCAGACTTTTCAGATATTTGTAAAAAATTTTGAAAATCATTTCCCTTCCACTTCACAATTATGTGCCACTTTGTGTTGGTCTATCACATAAAATCCCAATAAAATACATTTACGTTTTTAGTTGTAACATGACAAAAATGTGGAAAATTTCAAGGGGTATGAATACTTTTTCAAAGCACTGTATATTCAACTTTTTAATTAACATGAATTTATTGTCGGCAAATAATCAGCACCTTTTTTTTCTCTTTCTGCAAAATGCTGAAAACACAATTTTTGGCCAATGTTTTGGCTGCCAAAATATCGATGCATCTCTCTCTAGTTTTTTGTTTTAATGTTGTCAACATATATGTCCTTTTTTGTGACCATATACAATATAGTATTTCATTTTAATCCAACTTGTTTTGTGCAGGTTCCAGAGTGGGCCCTGGACTACTGGCACCCATCGGAGAAGGCCGAGTACCCGGATTATTTTGCAAAGAGGGAGGAATGGAAGAAACTTCGGGAGGAGAGTTGGGACCGTGAGGTCAGTGTCTGAGTGTCCCTGAGAGCCCCAACCCAGTGAAAGTAATCACTAGTTGGTGTCCAAAACACACAAATTATTTTTTAAGACATATTTGGTACTTTGATCCAAATGCCAATAAAGCGCGAAGGCAGATTCGGGTTCACATATATCCGGCCGCGGTTCCCAGCATGGGGTCCGGTGCGTTTCTGTTCACCGTTTCAGGTGCGAATCAGGTTTGAACTTTTGCCTGAATTCGCACCTCCGCCGGATCCAAACACGCACAGGACCCTTTTGGAATGCGGACCGCGGCCGCCCCGAACATGTGGGAACCGGCTCCATTAAGAGCTGGTCACAATCGCATGTCATGCGAATTGGATGCGAGGAAAGCCGCATCTAATTACTACATATATGTGAACCCGGCCTAAAGCAGATACAGTGAAACCAAACACTATGGGGTTCATGGTGCAGCTGTGCATAATAGCCAGTCTGTTTCTAACTTCAGTTTGTTTAAGCTTGGACTATAAAATCTGGAAGCTGATTGGCAGAGCTGCACCTGATTTTCCACTCTCCACTTTTAGTAAATCAACCCCGTAGTTCCTAATCATGTGATCACCAGAAGATCATAGTGATCACATGATGATTACAAACAAGCGGGTGCCGGATGCTGTACTGGCGTTGTGCCTCTGACAGAGACACTTTGAAAGAAGCAGTTGGCAGGCTCCAGCTCATAAAGTTAGGTAGCATTAAGGCTGCTTTCACACTGGGGGCGTCGGCGGTAAAACAGCGCTATTTTTAGCGCTGCTTTACCGTCGTTTTTGCGGCGGTATTCGGCCGCTAGCGGTGCGGTTTTAACCCCCACTGGCGGCCAAAAAAGGGTTAAAACCGCTCGCATAGCGCGGCTATAGCTGCGCTGCCCCATTGATTTCAATGGGCAGGAGTGGTGAATACACCGCTCCAAAGATGCGGTTTGCAGGAGTTTTTTTGCCAGCGCACCGCTTCAGTGTGAAAGCCCTCAGGCTTTCACACTGAAGAAACAGTAGAGGCAGTTTTGGGTCGGTTTGCAGTCGCTATTTTTAGCGCAATAACGCCTGCAAACCGTCCCAGTGTGAAAGGGCTCTTAAGCTTCAGTTTCTTTAGCTTATCACATTGCGCACGATAACATAAACACTCCCCAGTACACTATTTGTTCAAATTCTTTGCTGTTTTCAAACTGCTGGCTCTCTGTGCTGCTTCCCTGGACTTCCGGTCTTAACAGGAAAGAGTTAGTGGACAGTGCAGTCTCCAGTCGGTCTGTTAGCTTAATATTTTGGCCTGGGCTTCTAGACATCAACAACGCCTGTTTACCAAAGGGGAAACACGCTGCCAGCTGGCTCTCAGTACTCACCACTTGGAGAGGAACTGCAGTCTGCTCACATAATTTGTAATAAAAACATCTTTGCCATTCTAAAGCTTGCATATTATTTTATATATACTGTGATTCTGTACTTGCCAAATATGCTGCAGAAATCCCCCTCCGGTGAGTCTAACGGCAACCATTTTAACTGTGGGCAGCTGACGCTGCTGCCTGTTCACTTCCTGCATTTACACAGACACATAGAGGCACACTTCCAGCTCTGCAACTCTCATTGGCCCTCTTATGACTCATCCCCCCTCCCTTTCTGGCAAACTCTCACGAGAGTGAGAGAGAAAGCTGTGCATGATGCCATAAGCCTAAACTAATGACCAGACAAGAAAAAGGAAGTGGGCTGTATAAGGTATTTACTGGCAGAAAAAAAATGTTTTACTATCCAAAGTTAAAACAACAAGGGCAGAAGATTTAATAGAAAGTTGAAAAAAATGACTGAAGTTCCGCTTAAAAGAGGAACTTTTTTAAAGAGGACTTTATTTTTTTATATTTTGTTTTTAAGTCAGCAGCTTACCTGTCCAGGGAGCCCGCGATGTCGGTGGTCCCCGAGGCCGATTCATCCACCGGCTTGGGTGCAGGCGCTGCCATTAGAACGAAGGGAAACTGGCAGTGGAGCATTCAGGCTTCACAGCCAGTTTCTTACTGCGCGATTTGTGCGACGCTTTGTGAATGGCCCCTGTCATCTTCTGAACACACACACACACACACACACACACACACACACACGCGCGCGCGCGCACGTCCCTGAAGGCAGCAGGGGAGAAGGAGGAGGACTTGCCACAGAAAAGGACATGACTTACTTCGCCGCGGCATGGCTAGGACGGAAGTACACTTTGTACTTCTAAAAAGGTAGGAAAGAAAAAAAAAATGTATAGATATCCAAAAACGAGGGGTGGCATTTAGTTGAAAGCGGAGTTCCACCCAAAAGTGGAACTTCCGCTCTTTTATCTCCTCTCCGCCTCCGGTGCCACAATTGGCACCTTTCGGGGGGGGGAGGGGGGACAGGATACCTATCTTTGACAGGTATCCTGTTCCCAATTCCGGGAGTCCGGGCTGCGGGCCGTGACATCACCGCAGGGCTCCCTCCTCCTCTCCCTGTCACCAGGCCAGTAGGAGAGAGGAGCAGGGCCTCGCGCATGCACAGTAGGGTTCACAGCGTGAAGCCGTAAGGCTACACTGCTGGGTTCCCTTACCCGCAATGGCGGCAGCACCTGACAGCTAATGGAAACATCAGCTGCGTTGCCGACATTGCTGGACCCAGGACAGGTAAGTGTCCGATTAATAAAAGCCAGCAGCTACAGTACTTCCAAATATCACAAGATTTCGGCAGTAGGCGATTTGCAAAGACTCCTGGGGTACATGAGGCTGCTCTCCCAGAAACCCTTGCGAATCACCTAGTGACCTAATCGCCTAGGCAATTGGAAAGGAGGAAGTAATGGGGAAAGACTAAAATAAGGTATTTACGAGCAATAAAAAAAAAAAATGCCCATTGTGAAAAGTGCTGCATGTCCTTGGCTCATACAGACAAAGTAAAAAAAATGGGTGGGACTCCGCTTTAAGCTTTCTGAAAGTGTGCTTGAAAGCTCAGCCTTGTTTTTTTTCAAAGCCTTATTGCCTACCATTTAAGCCTCATGCACACTGAGCGTTTGCTCAGCTCCTCTAAACGCCTTTTACTCCTGGCAGGAAAAAGCTGCTTAGGAAAACGCAGCTAAAGCCATGTTTTTGGACAGGCGTTCAGGCATTTGAGTGTTTATGGATCCATTGGCCATAATATTAATTTATTCTGCCCTTTTGGAATGAATAACAAAACCCCTAGCACAGGTCTTCCTCCACCCTCGTGCTCAATGTTCAACCCAAAAAAAAAAAAAAACGAAGAGAGGAAAAAGTCTCTCCGGCTCGGCTGCATTAAGGCAACTGGAACCTTGTCAAGAACGTTCTCTGAAGCTGTGCATGACACTGGGCTCTGCTGCTCTACAACAATCCTACTGGGTAACGGATGTGCACTGAAACTATACAAGGAAGAGAGCACATGACCGCCCTAGTGTAATACAGTTTATTAATAAAATGTGCAAACCACCATACATGCACTCACATGTTAGGAGGTTAACCAAGCATGTCTCCATTCATCACACCTCTCCTCAATGGCCGCTGTAAGATCCACAGCTGAAATCTCCAAATGGAGCCTGCTGACAGTTGCAACCCAAATCGCCGGTCCTCAGTGTACCAAAACTAGTGCACATGCGCACAGTCCAGCTGGCGTCTCGCTACGTATACCGGACACCGTGGAGCAGGGAAGGGGCGGGTTGTATATATAGACCCACAGAGCCCAACCAACTCCACCCCAAGCCAGTACCCTAAAGCTATCGCGCTCCCTGAGTATGGCCGCTTTAAGGTTCTGGCTGGGGGTGGATTTGGTTGGGCTGGGTGAGTGTATGTATGTATGTATGTGTGTGTGTATGTATATATATATATATATATATATATATATATATATATATATATATATATATATATATATATATATATATATATATATATATATATATATATATATATATATATATCACATCATGGCCGCTAAGTGGGCGTGACTTGAAAAAGGAGGCCACGCCTTCTAAACACATTGTCGTGGTAACTCTGCTGTGTCCCCATGTCTTTCCACGGTGTCCAGGATACGTAGCACGCCGGCTGGACCGTGCGCACTAGCTTCGGTACACCGAGGACCGGCAATTTGGCTTGCAACTGTCAGCAGGGTCCATTGGTTGCTTTCAGCCGTGAATCTTACAGCGGCCATTGAGGAGAGGTGTCATGCTTTGTTAACATGTGAGTGCATGTATGGTGTTTTGCACATTTTATCAATAAACTGTATTACACTAGGATGGTCATGCGCTCTACTCCATGTATTGTATTGTTCCTTTGGAATGAATGAACGTTCAAGCCCTAAACGTGTCTAGCGTTTAGGCCCATCAAATCCTTTTTTCTGCCCAAAAGCTATTCTTTTGAACATGCTGATGTTGTGTTTTTCTCCCTTCCCCTTTCAGGACAGCACCTTGGAGAGAGCGTAGCTCCACCTCTGAACAGGAAACACCGCGTGGCAACGCCCCTTTAAAATTAGCTGCTTCCACCATGCCATCAGTTGTTTTAGTGTTTCCTCCGCCATGGTGGAACCACTGTTGGGGAACCAAAGGGGCTGCGCTCTCTCCAAGGAGGGGGTTTTGGCAGTACCTTTGTTTCTGTATCAGCCCAGCTCCCTCCCGCACGAGAGGGGGGTGGCTCTTGTGTCCGTTCCTTCGCCAGCTCACAGGAGTAAGGGTCTACTGGTGGTCATCCGCCCCGTGTGCTCAGATGGAGCGTATGTGCCAGGTCTCGGTATGTCGATGCTGAGTCCCGGATGGCGGGTGACGTTATTCCCGGGGGGGGCGGAGACTTCCGGCGGGGCATAGCAGCACGTGGTTCCGCCTGCTGGAACGCAGGAGGAAGGGGCGGGTCATCTGGCTGGGACTTCCTTCTGCTCCTGATATTAGTATTACCTCGGTATAGCCGCGCTACCCCATTGATTTCAATGGGCAGGAGCGGTTTAGGAGTGGTGAATACACCGCTCCTAAGATGCAGCTGACAGGAGATTTTTTTCTTCTCCTGCCAGCGCACCGCTTCAGTGTGAAAGCCCTCGGGCTTTCACACTGAACAAACAGCGGAGGCTGTTTAGGGGCGGTTTGCAGGCGGTATTTTTAGCGCAATAACGCCTGCAAACCGCCCCAGTGTGAAAGGGGTCTTACCCTTTTAAGAGCGGTCAAATGCATGGCAGATGCCTCGGCGGAATCCATTAGAATGTCGGCCAGGTCTTCAGCCCTAGTTAATTCAGCTAAGAGGGCTCTTTGGCTTAACCGCTACACATTCGGCCATAGCGCGGACCTGAATTCCCGGGAGGCCGTCATATGACGGCCTCCCCTGTGCACACTCCCTGCGCGCGCCGGGCGCGCTGTGATCACCGAGTCACTGAGACTCGGCTGAACACCGATCCGAGTAAGGGGCCGGTCCCGCCTCCTTACCATGTGATCAGCTGTCAGCCAATGACAGCTGATCACATGATGTAAACAAAAGATCGGTAACCTTTTTTTTTTTTTTTTTGAGTGAGTAGAGTAGAAAAAAAAGCCGATCACCGGCTCGGATGTGAGGGACATCGGTCCCCAAGTGGAAGAGGCACATCTGCCTCATCAGTGCCACCTAATAGTGCCACCTAACAGTGCCCACAGTGCCACCTATCAATGCCCACCTGTAGTGTCAATCAGTGCCACCTGGCAGTGCTGTCCATCAGTGCCCATCACTGCCGCCTATCAGTGCCCATCACTGCCGCCTCATCAGCGAACATCAATGAAGGAGAAAAATGACCCGTTTTTAAATTTTTTATAACAAAATATAAAAAAATACATTTTTTTTTTTTTTTTTTTTTTTTTTTTTAAATTCAGTTTTTTACATTTTTTTTTAACAAAAAGTAAAAACTGCAGAGGTGATCAAATACCACCAAAAGAAAGCTCTCTTTGTGGTGAAAAAATGATAAAAATTTCATTTGGGTACAGTGTTGTATGACCGTGCAATTGTCATTCAAAGTGCGTCAGTGCTGAAAGCTGAAAATTGGTCTGGATAGGAGGGGGGTTTAAGTGCCTTGTAAGTAAGTGGTTAAAGTGGAGGGCCACCCTGAAAAAAAAAAAAATCGCCAAAAAAATTTAAAAAAAACATTTGAAAGAAAAAAAAAAATTAAACTTGCCTAAACCCTTGTTGCTAGGCAGTCTTCCTAATCTGCCTCTTTCTTTTCAGCGGCGTGTTCTGCTCCTCGGTGAGCGGCCCCGTTGTCTTCTGGGAACTGTGTGTGTTCCCAGAACACCACGGGGCCATTCACAGAGCGCCGCGCCGATCGCGCGTGCGCAGTAGGAAACTGGCAGTGAAGCCGCAAGGCTCCACTGCCTGTTTCCCTTACCTAGGATGGCGGTGCCGGGACCCGAGAGCCGAGGGATGGGTCGGCCTTGGGCGGCTGACATCGTGGGCACCCAGGACAGGTAAATACTTATTTAAAGTCAGCAGCTACAGTGTTTGTAGCTGCTGACTTTTTTATTTATTTTTACGGCTGGAATCCTGCTTTAAGACCTCGTCAGGGGACTCCGCTTCAAAGGTAAAGTTGTGCGGAATTCCCTTTACAGGAGATCTGATGTTTGGACCAGAATTAGAAACCGTTCTTGATGGAACGAAGGACAAGAAGGCCTTTGTACAGAAAGAGAAAGTGGTGCAGCAAAAGAACAATTTTCGTCCCCCCCCCCCCCCCCGAGCAAACCTCAAAAAAGAAATTATGACCTTCTACCAGTAGGCAGGAGGCTACAGGCTTTCCTGCCAGGTTGGGAAAAACCAACAGAAAGCCTGTTTGTTCTGAATATAATCGGTCAAGGATATTGGCTAGAGTTCTCAGACACCACCAAGTCAGTTTTACATTACAAACCTTCCAAGGGATCAGGAAAAAGCCCTGGCGATGATGTCACTTCTGAGAGAGCTGATGCAACAGGGTGTTATTTCCCAAGTCCCGAAGGACCAAGAAAGGATGGGTTTTAATCCCCACATTTTCTTGGTCAAAAAACCTTCTGGGAAATTTCGTATGATTCTCAATCTGAACCCTGATAGAACTAGCTCATCAAATACTGAGTTGGGCAGAGGACAATTTGGCCTCGCTGTCCACAGTCCATCTAAAGGGCACGGAAAACGCCCTAGCAGACCTTCTCAGCAGAAGGGAAGTAAGGGAGGCGGAATGGTCGTTAAACCAAGAGTTATTTGAGACTATCACCGAGAGTTGGGGCCTTCCTCGGGTGTCCCTCTTTGCAAACCAACTACATGCAAAAACATCAGCCTTCTTCTCTCTCCAGAGACAGGATCAAGCGCTGGGAATAGACGCATTGGCTCACAAATGGGACTTTCCCCTGTCTTACCCTTTTCCCCCCCGTTTCAGCTAATACCAAGAATGTTGACAAAATTCAGAACAGAATCCACAGATCTGATCCTAATTGCTCCCTATTGGCCAAAGAGACCTTGGTTCTCTGCCCTATTGAATCTCTCAGCAAAACCCCCCTGGAGATTACCAATCAGGGAGGACCTTCTGGGTCAGGGTCAGATTCTCCATCCAGATCCAGCTTACCTCAATCTAACCGCCTGGTTTCTGAGAAAGAAATTTTAAGAAAAAGGGGGCTATTAGAGAAACTTATCAACACCCTTCTTGCAAGTAGGAAGAAGGTCACCAGGGCTATTTACTTCAAAGTCTGGAAGTGTTACAATTCCTGGTGTTCCAGCAAGAACTTTAGTTTCATTAGCACTATTTCAGTTTTAGAATTTCTCCAGGAAGGAATGGAGAAAGGTTTAGCAGCAAGTACTCTCAATACACAGGCAGCTGCATTATCATTTTGTTTGGAAAAAAACCCTGTTAAGGGAACCCTTGATAGTCAGTCAGATTTTTTTAAGGCTATGGCAAAAATTAGGCCTAGGCCTCTTAGTTTTCCGAAGTGGGATTTATCTTTGGTTCTTCAGGACCTTACTAAATCGCCTTTTGAACCGCTAGAAGAGACCTCTTTAAGATTCCTAAACCTTAAAACAATTCTGGTTGCAATGATGTCTGCACATAGAATTGGTGACATACAGGCTTTATATATCAAGGAGCCCTTTATGAGATGTCTGCCAGATAGGATAGTGCTGAGGACAGATCCAACCTTCCTCCCTAAGGTGTCTTGGTTTTTTCACCGCACGCAGGAGATCATACTCCCTACTTTCTGTCCCATGCCCTCTGGGCCGGGAGAAGAAGCCTTCCATACTCTGGATGGCAGAGGGTGCCTCCTAAAGTATTTGGAAGTAACAAAGAATCTCAGAAAGACATCTTCTCTTTTTGTCCTAACGGAAGGAAGTCACAAAGGGCATAAAGCTTCCAAAAGTACCCTAGGAAGGTGGTTAAAACAGGCGATTAAAGAAGCGTCCCTGTCCTTAGGATTAGAGCCTCTGGAGGGTATATTGCCTCATTCTACATGGGCAGTGGCGGCTTTGTGGGCAGAGAGGCCCGGGCTTCACCAGAGGAGATATGCAAGGCTGCCACGTGATCCAGTTTTTCAACCTTCATAAGGCACTACAGGTTGGATCTACTGTCAGCCTCAGACCAGTTCTTTGGCAGGAAGGTTTTACAAGCAGTGGTCCCACCCTGAGGTAAGTTCTTGGTTATCGTCTCCAAGGTGCTGTCCTGAAAGGTGATGGGAGAAAACCTTAGTTAGACTTACCAGTGACTGTATTTCTACAAGCCTTTCAGGACAGCAACATACTTCCCTCCCTAGGTTATTATGTATAAGTTTATAGTCATTAGGCTCGGTAATTGTTTATTTATCTTCCAGCATGTCAGAGGAATTCTCGGTAACAACTGATGGCACGGTGGAAGCAGCTGATTTTAAAGGGGCATTGTCGCACAGTGTTCCTGTTCAGAGGTGGAGCTACGCTCTCTCCAAGGTGCTGTCCTGAAAGGCTTATAGAAATACAGTCACCGGCAAGTCTAACTAAGGTTTTTTTTTTCCCTGCCTGTAAACGCTTATGTGTGTATGGCTAATACAGTGCCCTGCAAAAGTTTTTTTTTGGCATTTTTCGTGTTTTATTACCCTCACAACCTGGAATTAACATGGATTGTTTGAATTTTGCTTCATTTAATTTACAGAACATGCCCATAACTTTTGAAGATGGTGGTTTTTGTTTTTTTTTTGTTTTTTGTTTTTTTTATTGTGAAGCAAACAACAAATGGGATAAAATAACAGAGAAAGTCAATGTGCATAACTATTCACCCCCCTAAAGTCAATACTTTTGTAGAGCTATCACAGCTCCAAGTTGCTTTGGATAAGTCTCTATGAGCTTGTCACATCTTACCACTGGGATTTTTGCCCATTCCTCCTTGCAAAACTGCTCCAGCTCCTTCATGTTGGATGTTTGCGCTTGTGAACAGCACTCTTTAAGTCAGACCACGGATTTTCTATTGGATTGAGGTCTGGGCTTTGACTAGGCCATTCCAACACATATACATGTTTCCCCTTAAACCACTCAAGTGTTGCTTTAGCAGTGTGTTTGGGGTCATTGTCCTGCTGGAAGGTGAACCTCTGTCCTTGCCTCAAATCACACACAGAGTGGTACAGGTTTTGCTCAAGCATATCCCTGTATTTAGCACCATCCATCTTTCCCTCAATTCTGACCAGTTTCCCAGTTGTGCTCCTAGGGATCATCAAAAATATATATTTTTTTTTTTTTTTTTTTATAACCTAACCCTGACTTGTACTTCTCAACAACATTGTCCCTTACGTGTTTGGAGAGTTCCTTGGTCTTCATGGCAGTGTTTGGTTAGTGGTGCCTCTTGCTTAGGTGTTGCAGCCTCTGGGGCCTTTTAAAAAGGTGTGTATATGTAATGACAGATCATGTGACACTTAGATTGCACACAGGTGGACATCATTTCACTAATTATGTGACTTCTGAAGGTAATTGGTTGCACCAGAGCTTTTTATGGGCTTCATAACAAAGGGGGTGAATACATACGCACATGCCAATTATCATTTTTTTTATTTTTGAAAAATATTTTTTTGTAATATATTTTTCTAATTTTACAACTTAGACTATTGTGTTCTGATCCATCACATATAATTCAGATAAAAAGAACATTGAACTAAAGGCTGTAATGTAACAAAATAGGTAAAAAGCCAAGGGGGGGAATACTTTTGGAAGGCACTGTATATAGGTGCTAATATACTGTATGTATAATATGGCTAATTTTATAGGTGCTTTTACAGGCTTAAAAAAAAAATTCAAACGCCTGTAAAAGTGGCTTTTTTTTTTTTTTTTCCTTTCTACCGTGTTCGAGTTCTTTTTTTAAAGTGGTAGTAAAGTCCTGATATGAAAATAAAAGAATTGGGCCTCCCCCTGCAGGTTTAAGTCATAATGTACTAGTATGCACCAATTTGGACTGCCACTCAGAAACCTTTTTAGATGTACTTTAAAGCATAGGGTCATCTTTTTGTTACATTTTTATACCCATATTCAGGGTGTAACCTGTTCGGGTCCTTTTACACAGGTGGTCTACCCGGTGGACTCCACTTTGCTCAGCGGGGGATCGATCCGTTGATCTGAGCAGTCCATCGCCTCACTGTGCAGAGACAGGCCTGCTCTCTATGGGGAGATCGTATGAAAACGGACCGCCTGTCCGTTTTTATCCGATCCTCCAGACGGATGGAAAAAGTGCATTTTTTTTTTTTTTTTTTTTTTTCTTTTTTAAATTGGGAGCCTGGAAAGCAGAGAGCGGGGGTTGAAGATCCCCCGTCGCCTGTGACATTGGGTAGCCAGTGGATTTTTAAGGCCCCTTTCACACAGGATTTTTCAATCGGGTCCACCTGTCAGTTTTTCAGGCGAACCTGATCGGACCCTCCATTCATGGCGGATGTCAGCAGTGACATGTCCACTGACACCCGCTGCTACGCCATCCAATCCTGTCCATGAAATCCAGATGGATATAAACCCTTTTTTTTTTTTTTTTTTTTTTCCCTGCAAAAAAGATGCCTGTTTATTTATTTATTTTTAAAAGGTGGACCCATCCTTTAATGTAGCTAACCGACAAACTAATCTTCCAAACTTGGCTCAGTGCTTGCCATATAGATCCAATACTTGCCTAGCACTGGTGCAAGTCAGAAAAAAAATTGGGCTAAAAATTGCACCAAAATGAGTGTTGGTGACTTTGGATGCTTATATAAAGGACTGGGTAGTCTTCCAATATCAAATAAAGATCATTGATAATGCATCTCTTTAAACTCTACTCTCTGGGTATGGCTTAGTATCGGCTATTTGTCCAAATTTTAGTCAGTGGCCATATTTTCCCAAAATTGTCCCCCCCCCCCACCTGGCATAGCTCCTTGGATTACGCCATGTGTTATTGATCAGAACATATTGCTATGTCTTCCCTCAGGTTCAGCAGCTGTTGGAGGAGACCCCAGCAGACGGACCACGCACTGAAGCTCTGCCGCCAGCCCGTAAGGAGGGCGATCTTCCTCCGTTTTGGTGGGAGTATGTGACCCGACCTCGCCTGAAACCTTTTTAAAGAAGCCCGCTGGACGTCGTGTCTGCCTGACGCAAGGGATGTGATAAACGTTTGTCAGCTCTAAACATCTAAATTGCTGTATTTTTTGCAGCATGTAATTTATGTTTCAACTCCACTTTAATCACCAATATCCATTAAACAACTCGAATCCTAAGGAAATATCGTTCCATTTACTGAGTATTGAGCTTTGATGAAAACCTGCAAGATCGATATTACAGATGCATGAAAAAAAAAACAAAAAAAACGTTTTGGGGGCTGACGGGAAGACGCAACAAAAACATAAACCTCTTACTGCAAAATAGCAGTTTGCTGAATTTAGGTAGTGAAAACCTGTAGGTAGGTGTGACACATGAGGTACACACAAAATGACCTGAGAATATTTCTGATTTATAGGGAGTGAATGTTTAAAGCTGGGAATCTCATTCACTATATTTATTTAAGTGCATTCACCAGGAAGATTCTTTTGGCAAATATAAACATCATTCTTTTACGTTTAAAAAAAAAAAAAATAAATAAATAATTCTGAGAGCTAGGCATGTATTAAGAGTAAATAAAACAAAAACAAGGTGCGCCAGACTCAGTGCAGTATTTCGGTATCCATTTAATAAGAATAAACAAGCCAAATGGCTACTCAACAACAGAGAAGTCATATCAGGCACATAAATGAAGGATCCGGGGGGGCGGAGTCACTCAGCGGTCCGAGATGCTGTCTGTATGATCGAAAGCCGGCTGGGTCACGGTGCTGTGGATGGTGAGCCGCTAGGAGATGGAACAGCGGTGTAGCCTCTGATGGTGTCCGGGAGGCTTGAAAGGTCAGCACACACTGATCTGATTGGTTGCCCAAATACCTGACTTCCGGTTCTTGTTGTTTGCGTTCCACACTGGCACGCACTTCCGGTTTCGCTTTCCGGGTTCGCTGCAGAGAACGCCAGTGTGCTGACTTTTCAAGCCTCTCGGACACCATCAGAGGCTACACCGCTTTTCCGTCTCCTAGCAGTTCACCATCCACAGCACCGTGACCCATACCCAGCTTTCAACCATACGGACAGCATCTTGGACCGCTGAGTGACTCCGCCCCCCCGGGCCCTTCATTTATGTGCCTGATATGACTTCTCTGTTGTTGAGTAGCCATTTGGTTTGTTTATTCTTATTAAATGGATACCGAAATACTGCACTGAGTCTGGCGCACCTTGTTCTTGTTTTTATTTTGTCTTCCAGAGTTTTGCTTCTACTCTCAAGGTTGCAGCCGCCAGTGTGAACTGGAACTTTTATTGGAACTATTAATTCCTGAACTGACTTTTTCATCCTTGTCCCCTTTTTTATTCTCAGTAATTTTATTCATTATTATTTTTTTATATAAGTACTACCCAGTTGGTTGTTGCTCCATCATACCCCTTTTCCTTTATGCATGTAAGAGTGTCTTAGGCTGGCCATACACCTATAGATTATCAGCAGATTTTCTATGGTTAGATGGAAAAAGTAGGAGATTCCTCCATCCACACAGTTTAGCAAACATGGAGAGATCTGTTGCACATTTTCTATGTAACCATAGAAAATCTGCAGATAATCTATAGGTGTATGGCCAGCTTTACCTTGTGAGATATTCTGCAGGGGTCCGCATATCCTGTCATTGCCCAGTCACCGGCAGTAGGAGGGACACAAGACCTGTGAACATTACTGAACTGCAGCAGAATTGAAAGCTCTGCTCTCCTTCCCTACAGCTGGGTTCACACATATGTGGCCGCAGGTCCAGTGCATCAGTCTGGTGCGTTTTCTGTTTTCTGTTCACCGGTTTAGGTGCCAATTTTTTTTACCTAAAATCGTACCTGAAACACACAGAAACCTTTTTTTTTTTTTTTTTTTGTTAAAAGCCACGGCCGCCCCGCACATGTGTAAACGGGCTCCATTGAAAGCTGGTCTGATTCATATGTTATGCGAATTGGATTCAGTTAAATACGCATTCCGATTTGCATATATGTGAACCGAGCCTTACAGACAGGGTTGTGCTGTGTGGCGCAGCTTTGTAAATTTCACAACTGGATGGACAGAAATCTAAAAGAGCCTTCATATGTATTTCATCGGCGTATTTAATTGTTTACTTTAGTTAAAAATGTAATGTTACTTGATCTAGTAAGTCCTCTCACCTACAGACGTAATAATTTACTGATGTTTTCTATGCAGGATTTTACTAGCAGAAAGATCCTGAGTAAATACATTCTCCCCCCCCATAGGGGCCTTGGTTATAGACATGTAAACATACATATGCATAAAATTCTTCATCCTCTTCTAGAGGCCAGTGTTGCAGTTTACTTGTATTTGCTCGTATATATGCGTGTAAATTACTGCACTCACACATAACATTTTCACTTCTTTATTTATTTTTTTACATGAAATTTTTATTGGAATTTCACTTTTTTCTTTAATGCACTGCTACATTAAAGCGATTGTAAAGGTAAAAAATGTTTTAATAAACATGTTATATACTTGCTCTGTGCAATGGAAATGCACAGAGCGGCTGTGAACCTCCTTTTCTCGGGGTCCCCTGCCAGCACTCCCCCTGTCCCGGTCTGGTACCCCTATAGGAAGCCGCTTACCATGGTGGTAATCATGCGTGCCCCGCTGCTGCCTCCATTAACACAGACAGCAGTACTCAGCCCCGGCCTCTCGTCACTGGCGTTGGGTGGCAGCACTGGGAGGCAATGGCTCCCGCTACCCCAGCAAAGTCAACGAGTCCCAGAAGTGAGGGGAGAGAAGAGCTGCAGGCATGCACGGTGCTGGATCCAATGAGGGCTCAGGTAAGTAAAAGGGGGGAGGAATGTATAATTTTTTTAATTTTTTTTAAATAATGCAATATGTTTAGGCTTTAGAACCACTTTAAGGATCTTTAAATAGACAATCCACAGGCCTGCATATTCATAAAGGAAGTATAGGTATATTGATGAGCTATAAGTGCCTCTGTTATCATGATATCGCATAGTTGGTGGTCCTAAAACTGTATTCCAGGTATGGATTTTATAGTGTAGTTACACGGATCCAGCTTGGACCAATAGAAGCACGCATTTACCGCAAAATTTTTTTGCTTAGAAGATAGGTCACAATTCTCGCAGTGTTTTTCGTTTTTTTTTTTTATTCACTGAAGTGTATTTTTTCCAAAAAAAATTGCATTTGAAAGACCGATGGGCAAATACAGTGTGACATAAAATATTGCAGCAATTGCCATTTTATTCCCTAGGGTCTCTGCTAAAATATATATAATGTTCCAAGTAATTTTCTTGCAAAAAATATTGATTTTAACTTAGGCAAGAAGTGTCAGAAAAAGATTTAGACTTTAAGTGGTTAAAACTTCCTGCATTTACAGTTGTTGAAAACTTGGCAGAATGCCCAGATTTTTTTCTTTACAAACAGAAGTGTATCCCTTTGATCTAAGAAGGAAGAGTTAGTTACAATGTTTCATATTAAAAACTTGGCAGACTACCCATTTTCTTTTGACAGCTGAGTGAGCAGATAAGTCTCTCGACTTGTTATATGACTGCAACAGAGATCATCAGGGGGGTTGAATTGAGATTGTGATTTTTTTTTTTTTTAACAATTAATTGTGCAGCTCTACTGAACGCCTTGCATTTTTCTCAATGTAAGGCATTCTCTGATTGGACAAGATGTAGATCATGATGTCATCGTTCCACCTTGTCCAATCAGAGAATGTCTTGCATTTACTATGAAGAATGCAAGATGTTCTGTGAGTAGCACAAGATTTGAAGGCAACGGCAATCACTGTAGTAGCAACTATCACAGGGATCCCACACATGTGGCATATGCATGCTTTCATTGGTCCAAGCAGGACCAGTGTAACTATTGTATAAAATGCATACCTGGAATTCAGCTTTAAAGTGATTGTGAAGTCTTGTTTTTTTTCCCCCTATAAAAATTACAAACATGTTATACTTACCTGCTCTGTTGCAGTGGATTTGCACAAAGCAGCCCCTATCCTCCTCTTCTCTGGTTCCTCTTCTGTGTTCCTGAGCCTTCCCTCCTGTTGAGTGCCCCCACAGCAAGCTCTGGGGGCACCTGACCTGAGTCACAGGTCCCTGGCCCCGCCCCCTTCCCCCCCTGATTGGCAAGCTGACTTTAACAGAAGCTGGAGCCAATGGCGCTGCTGCTGTGTCTCTGCCAATGGCGAAGGACGATCTTGGATGGCTGTGACACTCTTGGCCATTGCTGGACCGAGAGGGAACTCAGTCAGGTAAGTGTGAGGGAGGCTGCTGCACACAGAAGACTATCTTTATGCATAGAATGCATTAAGATATATATATATATATATATATATATATATATATATAAAAAATACCCTTCTGCTTTTACAACCATTTAAAAGTGTTACTAAACCCACAACAACAAAATCTGTCTGTATATGCAGTAAAGCCTCCTTGTTATACTCCCTGTGGAACCTAAGGGGTTAATCCTCCGCATTGTATAATAAGGCTGTTTGGTCCTGTCTTCTCGGATCCTCCCCTTCTTCCACTGTCCCCAAATCATCTCCTGATAAGACCAAAGCTAGGGGACATGCTGCACATGCTCAGTTTGGTGTGCATTGCTAGAGGTTTTTTTTTTTTTTTTTTCCTTGGGAGGGTACATGTGATCAGCACAGTCCAGACAGAGGGTCAGGGGTCCTGCGGCCTCATAGGACAGTCAGAGCGGAATGAAAACTCCTACAAGCCGACGCTGATAGAAGTCACAAGACTGCTATATATACTGCTGATGAGAAAAGGTATTTAGCCATTTATATTTACTAAAATAATCACATTTCTCTGTACTGTGGGAGACCAGATTATAGTGAATGAAGGTTCTGGGTTTAGTAACACTTTAATGGAATGCCAGTATCTAGGGATAAGTTCTCTGGCTGAAAAGAAAGAATCTAACAGCTGAAATACAGCCAGGGGTTGCAGAGAGAGAAGTGCAATTTCTGCAGAAAGGGTAGTCCTAGAAGAAGAGATTTTATCATAAATGGGGGAAATCTTTACTCCTATCCCAAAAAAGATCTTATAAATGAATAGGCAGCTCCACAAAATACGGGTACGTGTGCACACCTCTGTGAAGCACACTAGCAAAATTTGGTTTGGAAGAGCTGGGCTATGGAGAGGTGATGAGCGAGTCACTTATTATGCTACCATACAGTATTTTGGATAATTGGTAGGTCCTCTAGCAGGCCACTGTGTATGATAAATAATGACTCTGGGGGGGGGGGGGTTATTTACTAAAGGCAAATCCACTTTACACTACAAGTACAAGGAATTTTTTTTTAAAAACAGCATTGTAGCTTGCACATGAGTGGATGATAAAAACAGCAGAGCTTCCCCTCATTTCAGATCTACCCCCTCAGATCTACAGCGACTGCATTTCCAAGTGCACTTGTAGTACAAAGTAGATTTGCCTTTAGTAAATCAACCTTCAGGTGTTTCTGGCTATGACTTTGGTTTTGTTTTACTGCATCCAGCCTGTCTATAAGTAATAGTTTGGCAGGTTTTGGCTGTTATTGGTATCGGCCAGTTTGTAAAAATGCATTTTTTTTGTGACATAATAGTAACATAAACATTTTCAGACATATTTAAAGAACCTTTTATAGTAAAAAAAATACAGTAATCTGACATATACACGCTGAATACGTTTGAGGAATGCTACACTTATGCTGGGTAGGGCCTTAATTAAAACCGTAGTGATTGATTGTAAACGATCACCTTGTAAAACAACCCAATCAGCTTAAAATAGAAATGAAAGGCAAAACATTTGTATATAGATAAAAAACAAAAAAACAAAAAATACCAATATTATAAATACCCTTTTTCTCAAGTGATCATATTCCCTCTGTTCTCAGCTGCATAAGAGCTGGAGGAAGAGAAACAGCAGACCGCGATCTTCCCAGTAAATGGCTATGCAGGGGGTGTGTGTTTTCAGGACAAGTCTGATCATTGGAGGAGAGCAGGCTGAGTTCCCGCCTTACCTAGAGAACTTTCCACACTGTGCTGTCATGCCTAGTGTGGTTAGTTTTTAATAGGAAAGCAGAGGGACTGGCAGGAACACCAGGGATTTTGCACTAGGAAGCAATACAAAAAAATACAAAAATAAACAGGATACTGTTTCATACAAGTACATGGTACATATCAGGAATATGAACTGTTGGGTTTACATATTCTTGAATGAAAAATCTTTTTTTTTTTAATTTGTGACATGGATTCCATAAACATTTCTTTGAGATTTTGTCCTGTGTTGATATAATTACGCCAAGCAATTTTCCATTTTAGCATGTTTGTCAGATTTAGGCCTCTTGCAGACGAGGCATATCCGCCCGCTTAGCGAGCGATCCGTCCGCTAATCTCTGCTGAGCGAACACGGACACAGCCTGCTCTTATCCATGGGGCGGTTGGATGGAAACAAACTGCTTGTCCATTTCTGAGTATCATCCAATCCGATCTGCTGGACAGATGGGGAACGGCTCCCCATCCATCTGTTTTTTGGCGGACCGGACCGGATGCGCTGACACCCACCACTTCATAGAGAGCTATGGATGGTCTGATCGGGGACGCCTGAAAAACTGTTAAAGGGGTCTTACACTCCTGCTGTGAATCTCCTGTTCTCCAACATTCCATTGATGTTCCACTGGATTTAGATCCAGTGACCTGCCAGGACCATCTGTGTGCCTGAGCAGAAATGGAGATTCATATAACCAGGCTCTATTTTCCGGTCTTCGATCATCCACTTTTGGCGAGTCTGTACCAACTCCAGCCTCACTTTTTGTTTTGAATGACGGTAGTGGAATGCGATGTGGCTGAAGATTCAAGGTGCACTTTTTGAGTTGCTCTTCACTGTTGTAAAATTACCAAAGTGACTTTTATCAGCATTTAACCAGTCTTCTCTCTTATCAATAATTCTTTTCACAGAACTGCTGGTACTGGCTGTTTTTTATGTTTTCATACAATTCTGAGTAAACTCGATAGTTGGGTGTGCATGGAAATCACAGGAGTTCATCAGCTTCAGAAATACTCAAACCAGCCCATCCGGCACCAGCAATCACTAAGAATTTGTCCCCATTCTGATGTTTGATGTGAACAATAACTAAAGCTCCTAAATTGGATCTGCATGACTTTATGCTGCAATGCATTTGGCTGATTAAATATTTGCACAAATACACACGTCTTCCTAATGTATTGATAACTGTATGTTGGTAATGCATGTAATAATAATATTCAGTAAATAATTCCTTGTTTTATGTCACATATTTATAATTCATTTTTTTCACATTTGCAAACTGACTCCTGACAAAGCGGTGTTAGTGTTTGTCCTAACCCATCACTGTCCTGCTACTGGACAGCTTTTCTTGTGGGTAAATATGGAGAACGATAACCCTGTTAGGTTTGCATTGGTCACTCACGCTCCTGATCTGTCCTAATGATGTTGTCACTGGGAATGAGAGGCAGGGAAACTCCAACACTCTGAGTTCCCACCAAAGCAAGAACAGAGGAGAATCTCCCATCAAGGCTCCTATTCTGGTGGCAACTATCCAAGAGAGGATTTCCCCTCCCTTTGAAGAGATACTCTCCCTTCCTTTTGTTGTCTACAAGGCAGGGAGTGACGCAAAATTCTTGTGATGGACAAACCTAAAAAAAAAACCAAATACAACTACTTGCATCTGTTTACCGTTCCCTACTCTAATCTAAAAGTAAACGTTTTGGCTTTGGATACACGTGGATCTACCTTTGTTGACTTTTCAAATCGATCCTGGCATCAAGGAAACTGGTCATGAACTGCAAGTGGTGACCACCTGAAGAGTGTTGCTTCTGGCTTCAGCGTTGAGTGTTGCTTCTAAGGCCCCATACACACTATTAGATTTTTGTCTTCAGATTTACCAAAACCATGTAATATGAGGTCAAACCTTAAGAGTTTCAATTTGTACGACGTCAGGCAGGCCCTTGCACTACATGTTTTGGTAAAACTGAAGACAAAAATCTACAGAAAATCTAATAGTGTGTATGGGGTCTAAGTTGCATTTTTTTCAGGTAGGATAAGAAACACCCCATTCTGTGGATTACCCCCACCATGTGTTCACCAAGTACAAGCCTCAAAAGTTGCTGCATAAGGTTAAACCCAGCTATGCATCTGACCTTGCCCAGGACTAAGGATCCAAACCCCCGTGCGACAGTGCCTGGGCTTGACAACTGGCCATCATAATTTCTGTGAAACTCATCTTGCAACCTACTATAATAGTGGTTCACTGACTGTCCTCTCCTCCTCTTTCCATAGTGGTCCCCCAAGGCTCTTTCCTTGGACCACTTCTTTTCTCCAGCTACACCTTCTCCCTTGGTCAATTGATAGCCCCCATTGCTTCCAATACTATCTGTACACTGATGACACGCCCATCCATCACTAATTTCCCAACTGACATATCAGTATGGATGTCAAATCATTTCCTAAATTTAAACCCTTCCAAAACAGAGCTCATAATATTTCCTCCTCCCTGTACCCCCTTCCCCAACTTTTCCATAAAAATCATTAGCACAACTGTCAGTCTATCCACCTTCATACCTTTCTTAAGTCCTTTTCAGCCTCTTCCTTTAGGTTTGAGAGCCTGGACTCTAGGCAGATGGTCTCCAATCCAAAAAGAAAACAATACCCAGAGTCTCTGCAACAGATTGAGTGACCCAGTCCCTGTGCAGTACCGCACTGTCTTCTAGAGACAAGGCACTGCCTTTTGGACCCCTCAACATATGGTCTCCACAAGGGTTTAGCACTTGAGTGCCTCTACTTTCCAGCTTGGAAGGAAGTGTCCATTGCTGGATGGCCCTGTACTGCCTGGAAAGTCAGCAGGCAGAACATGCTGGGAACCTGTTGAAGGTCTCACTTATGGGCGAGAGTTTGTCCAGATGTGGGACCCGATAACCAGAAAATAGGTCCTTCCTCTGGGGCTGAACTGCACCCCTATGAGGAAACCCCCTTAGACCTCTCTTTGCTTTCCTTAATCAGGTGAGTGTGACAATAGTGTGATTATTATTCCTACCCCTCTTTCCTCAGTGGAGGATGTTATACCGATTTGGGGGGTAGGTCTTAGAATCACGAAATTGGTAAGTGATTAGGCAAGCTTTCAAATTACCACCCTCAAGAACACCCATAGGTGTTTGGTTGTAAGGTGCCCTGCTCATCCTTCCGATTCTGCTGTTCTTGTGCACCAGTCTAGGGTTCGGTAAACTTCATCCTTGCTTACCCTTTGTGCAGGTGCTAGCTCACCCTTCCCCTGCTTCTTCAGGTGGACTTCAAGGTTTTACAAACAAATTAAGATTACTGCGCTATCAAAAATCAAGTGAAAATTGTGAAACCAAGCTGCAACTTCTTGTGACGGGCTGCATTGGAGAGCCAGCCGGCTTGTTTTTTATGCTTTACATATTCTACCTAACAGTAAGTGCAATACTTTACCTAATAAATTACCATAAATATTTTACACTTTATTTCTTTATGGGTATCGTATGGCAATATGTACCTTTTGAGTGGTGTTATCCAGGAAGACGCTGAGACCATTGTTGTGTTTACCAAAAGCCCGGGCTGGGTATTAAGCCAAAAGTGCTTGTGATCTCCCATGATAGGAGATCATTGGAAGTCGGTAAGCGGCAGTGTGTGTAGTGGTGGAAGTCATCTCTATCCTATCACATTCTTTGGGTGCACCGTTTGTCAGCTTCACATCAATTTTTTTCATCTTTCATTGGATAGACTTTATTTGTGATATTAATTTTTTTTCATTATATTTGTTAATGCGTCAGGAGTTTGTACCCTTGGTTTTTCCAAGATTCTTGGGAGTCATTTTTTCCTATCCTTTGGGGTATTATACTGTGAGGATTCTCACTACCATTGTTATATTGCTGCAAGAGCATCTGATTAGACAACCTCTTTCCTCATCCTCTTTCCTCATCAAATATCCACCTTTTCCTGAATTCCAATGGTTAGGAATGCTAAATTTGAGCCTTCTATTGTTGATGGGCTGGTTATGGACTTTTTTTTTTTCCAAACTTACTTTTAGGGACCTATCTTCCTGTGGCTTGGCACAGTGCATTTTGGCATTGCCTCATGTTGGTCTCATTTTCTCCTGTTTAGGTTGTGTGTGTCCCCCATTTTTGGTGGGTCCCCCACCCTCTCAAGCTTTGATTTGGACATACAGCTTTGGAAAATTTCAGTTAGGTTGTATGGAACACCCTTGCAGTTCATCGACCAGACACTAACATTTATTGGTAAAGTTGATCCAGGGAATATTCAATTGCCTCTCAGGGGATCAGGAAGCTATTTTTTCCCCTGCTGGAGCAAATTGTATCATGCTTTGCTGGGAGGGTTTGCCTTCCGTTGGATCAACTGTGGGTATAGGATTGCGTATATGGGATTGTTGTGATTTTTCTTTTTTCCTTTTATTGTTTGAACTGGATGGACTTGTGTCTTTTTTAATTTTTTTTTCAACCAATGTAACTACAAGCCATTAGCCACAATAGCTGACAGTACTTGTCGTTCTCTCATTCACGGATCCCTGGGAATGAATGACGCGGCTGTGTGGGCAGAGCCTCACTATTTTCAAAATGTGACAGCTGGTCAGAAGAAGATGGGAGGGGCAGGTCTGAAGCATGTTTCACATTACACCCGAATTATGGGTGAAATATAGAACATGCTCTGAAAGGTGAACTTATCCATCGACCCCAGCAGTTTTCCCCATACTTCTTGTTCTGGTGACAACAGTAAAATTTAAATTTCAATTTCCCATCACTTTCTGTGCCAGTAAGAGAGGCCACCAGAACAAACAGAGGGGTGACTCTTCCTAGAAGACATACAGAGAGCAAATAAAACTTTTTTTTTTTGAGAGCAAATAAAACTTGACAAGGTTTCCAACCTCTCCATCCTCACTGTATTCAAAGCTTTAGAAGTACAATGTTCTGGGTCAGTGGCACAAAGTACTGAAGCCTTTCGCTTGACATAATGGCCAAGCAACCAGCCTTGTTAAAAGGATGCAATAAAAAAGCAACAAACTCAGGTGAACATTTTTCCATACAAGCCAACTGAAATTTTCCAAAGCTGCAAGCCAGTCCCTCCAAAACATCTTCACTGGTCAGCAGTGAATCTCAAACCCCAGTGTACATAAAGCCATCACATATTCCTAGCTGAACATTCCATGAGACACAAGTGAATGTCTTTATCCAGTTTTTCTTTATTCTTTTTTTTTATGTAGGCTGAAGCAGTCATTACAATGTAGAGGGAGGCACAATTACAGCAAAAAATGTATTGAAACAATTTGAAAACAACCCGCAAAAGGGAGAGAGAGTGAGAGATCAACTCTCAACACAAACTATCAACTAAACACACTAACATAGCAGAAGACATCTTTATTGTCATGTACACATCTCTTCTGCTAGGACAGTGCTATACAGGATGCAATAGAACACAAAGGAACAGTCCTATGGGAAAAGAGGGCATAATCCTACAGTGAACGTTAACTTTATTGTGATATATGTATTGCATAAACTGTACCGATTGCCGAAGCACTGTGCAGGCAGCCATATTGTGCGGGTGAACAAATAACCATTCAACCAGGAACTAGCAATATCATGTAGCACCAGAAACCATTGTCTACACTGTCCCAATGCGGCTAGTTTTGTTTAATCTGAATGGCATTGCCATTAGTTCCTAATGAATTAAATCCTTCCCAAAGTGACCCTACTAGATGGCAAAGCTTGGCATCGGCTTACTCAGCTTTGTAATAAATGGACAGTGTCATTGGTTGCTTCTACAAAATGGCTTCTATGTTGTCAATAGTCTCTGGTGAACTGGTGAGCAACTTTATCAGTTCAAACAAATTACTTAGTACGAGGGGGTCTTCAAAAAGTTTTTGCAGTTTTTTATATTTAATAAGGTTAAAAAGGGAAAGTGCAAAAACTTTTTGAAGAACCCTCATATGTTCACTATGAAATAGATACGCTATTTACGGGTTTGATGCACAAAATGGCCTTAGTTTTGTCACTTCCTTCCAGTGACTAAACTAACTACCGTAATTGTAAGAGAACCAGTGGCCAAGCACTAAGGGGCATATTTATAAAGCTGTGGGGGTGACATTCACTGGTGCAGATAAACATGAAGTCCACAGGAAAAAGCCAGAACTCCGATATATCAACACAAATAGATATCCTTTATTGAAAGATGGCGAGTACAGCAGATAAAAACGCCAATGCATTTCGGCCATCGGGCCTTAATCATGGCCATAATTAAGGCCTGACGGCCAAAACTCGTTGGCGTTTTTATCTGCTGTACTCCCCCCTCTTTCAATAAGGAATATCCATTTGTGCTGATCTATTGAAGTGCCAGCTTTTCCCTGTGGACTACATAATATTAGAGACTACCAGAGAAGCTCTTTTGCCTGAACACCTGGTACGTGGAGTCGTGGATATTATGGAGGTTGCAGTGCTGTTTCACATGCTTGCGTACATGGACATGAGACCGTAGCTCATTAGTATTAACAAAAAGTCTAAATTTACATATCAGTAGAAAGAGTGAGTTAGAATCATCCAATAGAACAGATTATGTTTACATGCTTGGAAAATGGAAAGCTTCACTTTAAAAGGATAGGTAAAAGACTAGTTTCATTACATGCTCTTGGTTAGCAGACGAGCTGAAACCCTATTCACACAAGAAAATACTCCTGGTGTTGTCACTGGAAATAGGCAAATGAACACTCCTATACTATTCACTCATTAGGTTTTGCATATGTTCAGCATAACAAGATGGCTCTGGTGTTGCTACTAGTTCCTGGTTCACTTTAAAACATGGCTGCCCCCACTGTGTACAGGTAAGGGGTACATTCCAAAGAAAAATCTTCCAAAGGCCTAGCTTGCGGACAGTGCCAACGCCATTCTTTGTATTTAAAAAAAGTTGATTTTCCAATACCTTTTTTTCCCCTCGTGTGGTCACTGCCCAAACTAACTGTAACCAAACTTACCATATTGACACCGAAAGGAAGCAAAATAATGACATACTTTTGAACCATGCCCTTTAATAATATTGTCATACTGTAACATAACATCTTGAAAGGAGTCACAGCGGTGTACATCTTCATATATTAACACGACAACTTCACATACTATTTTACGCCATTAACAACAGCCAACAAGAAATTTGCAGACATCGTTTCTCTGAGACTAGCACCTTTACGGTATGGATATTTTGGCATCAAACAAATTCGGTGGCTGGACAACTCACTTTGCATTTCGGCTAAGCCACAAAAATCATTGTTGTCCAATGAGCGTAGTCGGTGACATTAAATATATACTTTAATAGGTTAAACAAATGATATTGCTCTAGAAAAAATATGTATTTGTATGAACATGCCTTCTCTATAAAAGAGCATTCTGTGTGGGGGAAGATTTGTTTCTTTTTACAAAATGATTCTGGAGTTGTTACTGTGCACTATGGATGGAATATAAGCATTGTTAACACTTTGTTTATTATAATGTGACTAATAAAATGACATATGACACGGTGAACAAAGGGCGATTTAGTTATATTACAAAGCAGGAACTGGCAAAAATAAAAAGTTTCTTCCAGGTTTTGTCCAATCAGTGTTAAACAAAAAGCAGGAAGCCATTTTGAATCCGCTAGGTTAAAACAGTATATCATATTACAGTTATCCACAGCCATTTTATGTGGTGCAATATGATTGGTTATATTAGTAGCTTGTTATGTTGCACAAAATATAACGGACTATATTTGTAGAAATAACACTGTAGATTGTTGATCAAGGACAGGGAGTATTGCCTCATAGAATAAACTGGACCATGCTATATAAAGGTTTTTGCTTTTCTCTGCATCAGTTGTTGGTTTAGGATTCTATTGATGGAGGTATAAATGTGTTTGCATTTTGGTTGAACTCAAAGGACAGATTATTTGTATCATCCTAACTAGGTAACCCCTCTCCAGGCCACTGACGAGTTTCATGAAACGCTCGTTCATCTGCGACACCCACAGGTTCCAAAAAGGCAGCTTTCACTGGCACGGCTAACAAATGGCGGCCCCTTCTGTCTTTCACAAATAGATTTGTGGTTTCTGCCAGTGGTCTGCAAACTCTAATTTAAAGTCTTTGTGCATTATTTTAAGAGCCAATGATCTTAAATGGGTAAACTGGGGAAATTAGGAGGTTTAATAATGTACATATTTGTGTTCACAAGATCTTCCATTACTCTCAATGTTGGTATAAACAGCTAATGACGGTATTCATTGATATAGCCCACAAAATGGCTGTAGCCATTTGGTGCATCTTTGATGGACAAAGATACATACCTATCGTCTTTCCCTAAAATTTGCACTTTTTTTTTTTAAAGAGAAATTGATTATTATCTGAGATAAAATTATAACGTTACCCTCAAAAGTTTCTCATGGTGGAGCTGGCTTGAGGTTAAAGTAATGTAATTTCCTTAATTTATAATATAACCCAGCATTGTTCCATCTTCGTCCACAGAGGAACCCTTACAATAATTGTTATGTCTTGAGGATCATCTCTATTTATTCAAGTCAGTGGGAAGAATGCCCTTTACAGTGGTGGTCAGTAAAAATAATTCCCCTTACAGTGATGGTCAGAATGCCACTTATACAGTTAAAAAAAAAGAGGCCATTGGTGTCATGCTGCTGGCTCTGCCAAGTGACATTGCTCTGGAGTTGGCAGGCACCATCTGACAGAAGTATAACAAGTAACAGGACTCAAGCTCTGCTGCTCTGTTATCCTTGTGTTGTCGAAAACCGGTGCACCGGGCTGGGATATTCACTTCCAAAACAAGTCCGTAATGAGTAGAAGCCGGCTACTCTGCATTCCGAAATCCAAATCTTTATTTGCTACATTATAAAACTACAGTGGATACAGCCAACGCTTTTCGGCCATAGAAGCCTTAATGATATGATTAAGGACACTATGGCCAAAACACATTAGCTATATCCACTGTAATTTTATCATGTAGCAAATAAAGATTTGGATCTCGGACAGCATCGCGTAACCAGCTTGTACTCATCACCATCTGATAGGAGGTTAATCCCAAATCAGCCACATTTCACACCTAGTAACCTCTGGAGGAGCCCTAAGGTTCAGTTGAAATCTTGGTTGGGAATGTCTGGCTCTATTTCTCAGGCCCATGTAGGCCTAATAATCCATATCTGCCCTTGGTCCCATGAATCAGCCCTGCTTACTGTACATGCCAAGTGCACAATAGACAAAAAATTCCTTTACTTTAAAAAAATGACTGAAATATTTTCTTCCGCTTCTTTTTATTTTTAAATAAAATCAGAAATATTTTTGTAAAAATATACCATTTACGCTTGGCACTTCTTCCACAAATATTCAAGTACAAGAATGCCATCTTGAGTCACCTCACACCTTTGATGCTGGGTACTTCCTCTGTAGATAGCTTTAAGTACACCCCGATTTATAATACTTATTTCCCCTTACAGTATCAATTTTATTTTATTTTTACTATACAGCTTTTTTTTTTTTTTTTTTTAACGGTTATGCCTAACCGAATTACAAGTACAAAAGAACTCGGTTTAACCACATAAACGTAGGCCTCAGTGTGTGAATGAGATTCTCCTTTTCAGTCTCCACAGAGAAATCAATATGTTGCTTCCTTCAGACATTTGAGCATGCAGTTTCTATAATACCAATACTTATGTGATAATAATAAATCCGACCTGGGAAATAAGAGTTCAAATTTCCAAATAGCCATTTCTGCAGATTTCCTATGACCTCTAAAAGTGGGTATCACAGCAAAAGACAGTGTTAATTATTCACGTCTAATTTAAAAGAAAGAAAAACAAAATCTATACATTTTTCTTTTCCATCTATGAACAATCCTAAAATACATAGAATACAAAAACAAAAAGCCATTCGTGAGAATAGACTTCATAAAATGGAATTTTGTCCCTTAAAAACTAGACTGGGATGAAGTTGTGCAGTCCTACCACCCAATCAGGTTTTATCTTGGCCTGCTTGATCCGTTTACTTCACTCTAGTTTTTAAAAGCCAGTACTGACGTTCCTTCAATCGGCATATGCAAAAAAAAATTCCGTGCTACATGTTTCTAACATGGTTTAAAAATGACTTGCCTCTATGTTAATTTTAACAGTGCAGCGAACGTCTACATTAACGTGTTTAGGGGGGGTTCAAATGAGACCCAGCCAGCTAGGTCCTGTGGTGCATATGTAATTTTTTAATATACTCCCTGCTACCATAAATATAATTATATAAATTGCCTTAGCCTTTTAATGAATTATAATTACCTTTGTTATAACTATCCCTTTATTTAATTAGTGAAATAATGTGAGCACACAGAAGAGAGAAGCACAAACACAAGAGTGTTTTTTTTTTTAGGATCGAAATAAAAATACCAATCCCTTTTAAAGGAGGCAGAGACTTAAAGTGCACTATCTATGTGAGCAGTGGTGTAGCCATTTTGTTGGGTTAAAAATATTGAGATGATGGAATTTCAGCCTATTAAATTGGACCTGAACTGAAAAAGCTAAAATGTGCTTTGTTATAGAGGACATCTAGGAAGGTTCATTGTACCCAAGCAGTATCCTGATAAATGTCCCTCTGGTCTTGAATTCCTCCTGAAAAATAGCAGTGCACTTCCTGGTATGTGAGTGTGCCTAGGCTCTCCTGTAGCTGCATATCTGCAGTGTGAGACTTAAGGCACTGCTGCCTCTGACTGCTAGTATCAGAAGATCTGGGGTGAGGTTTTATGATATCAATGAGGAAGAAAAGCCCTGCCTTTACCAAGATAGCCAGGTCCACACAAAACAGTGCAGAACAAGCCATACTAAGTCAGTAATAGGGAAAGTTCAGAAGCAGGGAGACCACGGGAAATACTGGTCCATTTGTCCTCCGCTTGCCTTTTTTTTGGGCACAGCTTCCAGAGTTCAGTTCCTCTTTAAAGTGGTTGTATAGTGTTTTTTGTAACTTTTACCTACAGGTAAGCCTATAATAAGGCTTACCTGTAGGTAAAAAAAATAGCGGCTCCAGCCACTCACAGCGCTGGAACCGCGATACCCGGAAGACACGCGAGGCAACATGACAGCTCCCTCGGCGTGGACCAGGTAAGATACCGACGCCTCGTTCTAAGGTAAGTATTTCATAATGAGCTAGTATGCGGTGCATACTAGCTCATTATGCCTTTTGCTTTACAGGGGTAGGAAAAAAAACTAATTTTTGCGGGTATACAACCGCTTTAAGTACTCTGATAGAAGTTAGATGTGATGTCTCTGGTTTTGTCTACAGAGGTAAGACTGTAAAGTCTATAGCAGCCTTTCTCAACCTTTTCAACACAGAGGAGCCGTTGAAATAACTTTCCGGTCGCAGGGAACCCCTGCTAAAATTTTGTATATTTACAACTCGTGATACATTAGTGTGATGGTCAGTGGGAAGAATGCTCCTTATACTTGAGGCCATTGGAAAGAACTACTCTCTTATAGATAGCTAAAAAGATCAATGAGAACTTGTATGAGAGGGAGAAATTGCTCATTGCTCAAGGAACCCCTAGCAACCTCTGGAGGAACCCCTAGAGTTCCATGGAACTCTGGTTGAGAAAGCCTTGTCTATAGACTATACAGAGGTAAGACTGCCAAAACGGGTTCAAGATTGTATTTGTTCAGTGACAAAATGGTCTCCACCACTGATCAAAACACAAAATGGCTGTCTTTACGGTTGGTAGACTGTGTTACACTTTAAACCCTGGCTACACTGCAATACACTAGGTAATTAAAGTGGCATGCTGGTATTAAACTACAACTAAAAGGATGAGATTTAATAGCATTGAACAAAAAAAACGGGAAACTATTACTGTATGGCTTATTTAGACTGTATCACCATGGTAGATGCAAGCGGTAATGTCTAGATTACAGTGCGACAGCATGGGTCACAATGGTATTCTTCATCACTAAATCCCCCGTTACATGCTAAAACTTTTTTCAATTTTTATATTGCTCATAATTGTTAATAATTTATAATATCAGCATTAAAAAAAACAAAACAAAAGAATTTAAAATAATAATAATAAAAAAGAAAAATCTTAGCCGTAGTGTTTGTATAGGAAAAGTTAGGTTGCTCTGATGCGAAGGTGGTCTACACCTCATATTAAGTAGCCCCAAGGCTGTTCCATTGAACTGCACCCGCCCCTTGCCAAGCAGACGGGTCCATCCGTTGTCCATCTGTACAAGTCCAAAACAGAATGCAAGAGGAGGCGCAAGACAACCCCCAGTCCTTCATTCTCCGTAGGAACACTTTCTTATTCTTGCTTTTTTTTTTGTTTGTTTTTTCCTGTCCAAAGCTTTTAAAATTTACAAGGGTTTCTTTGAAACTAAAATATGGGTTTTGGCACTTTATGGAAATAAAAATGAATCTGTGAAATGAAAAGCAGGAAAAAAACATAAAGGGATTAACTATGTGCAGAAGTAAAATCACTATTTACAATTGGAACACCAACAGATTCTAAGGTTGTCTTTTCTACGCTGCTGTTTTTGGAACTATTGTAGTATTTGTTTCTTGAAGAGTTTGTCAACCCTGTGTATGCTCCTACAAAATCCTCCGATCGTAGATGTAGATTGGAATGGATTAAAGACAAGTGTCAGGGTGCAGTTCCTTGTACCCGGCTCGGAAGACACTCCGTTTTTTTTTTTCTTAATTTCTCTAGGAGATTCGAGGAGCCGAGCGATCGTTTGTGGTGGTCCTCTTCAGCCTGACCCCACGGCGAATTGCGTTGAGCATATCTTCTCCCTGCGGTGCATCTGTCGGAGCAGTATCTGCTGTCTCCGGGTCTGGTTGGCCTGTGGGTTCAGAAATGACAGGGCCATCCTGCTCATCTTCTTCGTCTTCATTTTCTGACCGACCTGGCCTTTGCTCTTCAGCAATAACACCAGGGGTTCCCGGTAGCGGGGGGTTTACAGAGGCTTGTCCGCTCCATAAAGATGCGGGTATGTCACCGCCCAGCACAGGTCCTTCTGTGATGGATGGCGAGTCGGGGCTCTGCTCAGGTGACTCCTCACTGGTGCTGCTGGGAAGCCCACCTGGAAGGTCTGGGACAGTTGGGGTTTTGACCGGGATAACTGGTGTCTTTATTGGAATGGGACCTCCTCCAATGGTGCCACGTCTCCCTGACGGCTTGGTGGACGGTGTCCTCCGGATGGTGGCCACACCAGGAGTGACTATGACAGGCGCAAAGTTGGCTGGCAATCCTGCAGTGGACGCTGGGCGCTTGGATTGAAACATCCTACGGTATGACTGACTGATGTCGCTGTTTCTCGGGATGGTGGAGGACTTGTCGAAATCCTGTTGCTCTTGCTCCTGATCTCCGCTCACCGAGAAGTAATCATAATCTGAAACTAGAAAGAAGAGGGAGGTATGAGTGTGAAGTGCATTTCCTGAGGTTCTATTTATGATGTGGCTGGGATAAATACTGTATTACTTTGTTATTTTTCACCATATCATGCAACCAGGGTTTCCCTTTCAATCTTCCAGACAAGCATAAAAAAAAAAAGAAGAAAGATTGCTATGAACAAAAGAAACTAACATAGTTCCCCCTTGACACTGATAAACGATATATATGGACTTTATCCACTTGCCAACCACATAACCTGGACATACGGCGACAGAGCGGCTCTCCTGCGCTGGCTCACCTGGCACTTTCGGGTAGGGGGCACCTGCCGCAGCTGTGCCAATAGAGGTCTGCCGGCACCCGCTGAGGAGGAGAGACGCAGAACAGAGCTCTGCCTATGTAAACAAAGCAGAGCTCCGTTCTGACAGGTGAAAAGTGATGGATTGTGTGTCTCTGGAAAGAATGAAATCAATCCCCTCCCCTAATAAAAGCAGCACACATAGTACACACAAAGACTGGCACACATTCAACCCTTTGATTGCCCTAGATGTTTAACCCCTCCCAGCTAGTGCCATTAGTATAGTCACAGTGCATATTTTTAACACTGATCACTGTATTAATGTCACTGGCTCCCACAAAGAGTCAGTTAGTGTCAGACTGGCCGCCGCAATATCGCAGACCCGCAATAAGTAGCTGATAGCCGCCATTACTTTCTACCAAAAATATGTAGCAGAACAACAAATTGGCCTAAACTTATTAAAAACAATAATTTTTTTTACTGGATATGTTTTATAGCAGAAAAATATTGTGGTGACCAAATACCACCAAAAGAAAGCTCTATTTGTGGGGGGAAAAAACCCCATAAATTTCATTTGGGTACAGCATTGCATGACTGCGCAATTGTCAGTTAAAGTAACGCAGTGCTGTCGCGCTAAAACAGATTGGTGATCATATACATCATCACCAAACCAAATATTTAGAACTAAGTGAAGAGTTCCCCTTTAGTGTATACATAATATACAAAACACATGTCAAATGAATAATCAATCCAAAAATAAAATGTTCAAAGTGATAATAAAAAGTCCATGTATAAAAAATAAATAAATCACCCAAGTGATATAAAAGTATCCTCCTGGATGATGACGTATGCCCCTGGATGATGTGTCTCTATCACGAAACGCTGCGTAGGGCAAGCACGCTTTTTTCTTCTCACAGCAAGAATTTATGTTTTTTTTTAACTTTTTTAAGATACTTTTATATCACTTGGGTGATTTATTTATTTTTTATACATGGACTTTTTATTATCACTTTGAACATTTTATTTTTTGATTGATTATTCATTTGACATGTGTTTTGTATATTATGTATACACTAAAGGGGAACTCTTCACTTAGTTCTAAATATTTGGTTTGGTGATGATGTGTATGATCACCAATCTGTTTTAGCGCGATTCAACCCCCCTTTTTTCTCATTTAATTTCACTGTGTTTGTGTTACATAGATGAATTGCGGCTTTAATTGTTATTGTTTATGTATTTCACCGTAGCGCAGTTATTCCCCTCATTTTTCCTATAACGCAGTGCTGTATTGCAAAAAATGTCCCGGTCACGAAGGGGGGTAAAACTTCCGGAGGTCAAGTGGTCAAACAGTACACGATAGACCGGTCTTAAAGGGTTGGTTCATCTTTACAAAATGTCTATGCCGGTAAGGGGTGTTTGTAGATAAAAACAAACTGTGCAGCTCTGACTAAAACTAAATAATGCTCTTGCTATAGACGTAGGCCATTAACATACCTCATGAAGTCCGATTGGACTACTCCCAGCACGTTGCTAAGTGAGACCTAGTCATTACTACTCTCCACCACTATCATTAAAGGGTAAGTTCACCTTTACAGAAAAATCTGTACGGTGAACTTACACAGGACTCCCAGCCCCCCCCCCCCCCACCTGCATGGCGGCGATCGCCCGTTCTGAGCCCCGGTATAGCCGCATCACTGTTTTGGCACTTAGAAATCCCCAGAGCTTAATCTCCTAAACGTACCCCTTCAGGAGGTACGTTTAGGAGCATTCTAATTGGTCGGCGCAGACCAATCAGAAGCCACGTAGCCCATCCTCTTAGCGGGGAACAAGAGAGAAAGCTGAGAGGATTTCTAAGCTCCGTAGCCATGAGCTGGCTATACCGGGGCTTAGAACGGGCGATCACTGCCATGCATGTCAGCAGGACCGGGGGGAGGGGGCGAGGTGGGGGTCCTGTGTGAGGTTCACCTTACAGATTTTTCTGTAAAGGTGAACTTACACTTTAAGACACAAAGGAGAGCAGTGCCAATCTAAGTGCAGCAATGCAAAAACATTTATTTCAAAGTAGACAACTGGGAACTCACAAGATAATAGCTTTGTCAGCGCATTGAAATATTAAAGGAGGTTCATCCACTCATTATGGGAAGGCGGTCGGCTCGCAGGTGGAGAGGCAGCTGGTAGTCCGGCTGACGCTGGTGGCTCTCAGACTGGGGAGGCGATACACATTACTTCCGGTTGGAAAAGGAGTGGGGAGGAGGTGACGTGTATCACCACCCCAGTCAAAGCGCTGGGAGCCACTAGCATCAGCCGGACTGCCAGCTGCCTCTCCACCTGCGAGCCAACCGCCTTCCCATAATGAGTGGATGAACCTCCTTAATATTTCAATGCGCTGACAAAGCTACGATCTTGTGAGTTACCAATTGTCTACTTTGAAATAAATGTTTTTACATTGCTGCGCTTAGATTGGCGCTGCTCTCCTTTGTGTCTTGTTTCTTGCAGAGCCCCTTCTAGCTTGTTACGAGCCGGCAGCCGTCCTCAGTCAGCACACCTGAGACCATCATTACATTATGGTGCTGCACATGAACTATCCTACATAGACTCCCTGTTTAAAGAGAGTATTTAATTACCCACACTCTCTCTGACCAGCTGACAGAGCGCACACGAGTTTGCAATTTTTCCTGAACTTACACTTTAGGCCTTCAAAATTCTACCAATGTAAGACTGAATATTTAGATTTTTGCATAAGCCTGGTTATGACTGGCTCTCTTTAATAAAACAACTTATAATAACTTTGATGCTAATTCGAGGCTATGTGTAACAGTTTTCATCCTTGATGTTTTAGAATAAGGATTGTGTCCCTTACCTTGCGATGGGATGGTGTCTTCTGAACAGCATGGGGTGGTGGTTTGTGTGCTGTATCCACTGGAGCACTGCAGGGAATCCCGACTGCTCCTCTGTGTATCCAGCTGCAGTCCTCTGCTCAGGGCAAGAGCCAGATCGTCACAGTTTTCAGTTTCTTCCCCTTGCTTGTGGGAGACACAAGAAAGACAATGAGTAAATTAAAAATTCCCAATAAAGCACAGGTTGTGATAGTGTATTTTGTGTTAAATAGATATGGGCAACCCGCAGGCCTCCAACTGGTAAAGTCCTGGAAAGTAAGCTCAATCATGCTTCAACTCAACCTCTGGAGACCCTGTGAGCAATGCCAATATGTCTAAATGTTTGCTGAAGACCTGCAGGTTGTCTCCAGACCAGAGGTGCCAGAACTGTGGATTATGATCCAGATATATCAGTTGTTCTGCTAAAACAAAACTCCTTGGAGTCCTAGAACAAAGGCAAATGGAAATTTGAGACTACTGAAAGAATAAAGTCTGTGCCTCCATGCATTTGCAACTGAACCCAGAACTGCATTTGCATTCGGGTGATCCACAGTCAAGTCAAAACGGGGGTTATCCGGTTTATGGTCAGAGCCAAATGATGAAGGGCAGTTGCCCTAAAACTGCAGTCTGGGGGTCATGACTGAATAGGCCCATCTTTTGTTTATTTACTGTGCCAAAATTGTCGGCTGATAACTGTTCCCCTGCTGTTAAAAAAATGGTGGGGCACCTCTGCTCTAGACAACAATAAACCAAATATCCATTCTGGCAAACTCAAAGTTGAGTGTCGAAAAGCATACAGAGAAGATATCAAGAATGTTAAAAGAGCCCTGTCACAGTCATTTCTATGCTCAAGGGTAGTATAGTGCAGTTGCTAAGGTATTAAGAGTTTCTAATTAAGCTGTAAAAAAAAAAAGAAGCAGTTTCCTGGAGACTGGTGTTAGCAGCTAGAGAAAGAAAAGTATCTGAGAACAAAAGGAACAAAGTGTTAGAGACATGCTTTTTGGTCAGATGACACTTTACCCTTGATGCCACGAGCAATCTTGTACTGCGGGGTGAATGAGCCTCATTAATTAGTCCGGGATGCATAAACTGGGCTCCTGAAGAAGGGTCAACTTCGCGTTTGCGTCTCTGGAGCGTGTTCATCACAGGCTGGTCGTATGGACCTGGCTTAGCCCAGTCCTGAATGAAAGGTTAGAGGCTTTGTATGGATGTTTCCAACATGACTCTTTTTAAGGAAAGGTTAGTTTCCCCAAAGTAAGTACATAGAGAAATGAGAGAACAATGGCGTATATCAGGGCTGGATTTTTCATCATGTCAGGCTCTTATTTAGTCAGCAGAGGTGAATCCAATCCTCTGCTTTAATACGTGACACTTGACTTATTGAGATGAAAAATAAAACTGCTTCCAGCTAACAAAATCTGTTCTTCCTCCTTCCTGAAAACAAAAAAAACACACAACTAACTGGCATGGGTGTCCTAGAACTAAAATAGTGAAGATTTCCTATCTAGACATCTTATTTGTGCTCTGCCAGTACCCTAAATAATGTACATTTCTTCTTTAATGCTGAAAATAGCAGTGCACTACTTGTTCCTAGGCACTCCTGTACCATTAGCTTCATAGCTGTATTTCTAATATGCAAGATTCAGAATACTTTATTAATCCCAAAGGGAAATTACTAAAGAGATCATCTAAGCACTGCTGCTTTGGACTGCTAGACTCAACAGATTTGGTATGAGATTTGGGCATGTCACTACTGTACTGCCCACTGTTCCCCTTGCTGGAGTGGAAGCTGTATCTGGGGGTCTACAGTGCAAAGATTCTATTGCTTCTGCTTCATTCTGTGGATTTGTAATTTCTGCACCACTTCTGCTGCTTCTTGAGCTTTACCCTCCCCTATCAGTGAATCACCAGTTGGGGGCAGCTCCAATTTGGGGAAGCGACATAGTTGGTAAGGTTGAATAAAAACACCAGTCCAGCCAGTTCAACCTGTGTGTGAGTTTATGTCAATATTAAATCCCATATCCCTGTATGTTGCAATCATCAGGATGCCCATCTAAAAGTTTTATGAAACTAGCGACACTCCCTATTGATACCACTGCTTGTTGAAGGGAGTTCCAAATCCTCACCACTCTGACAGTAAAGAACCCCCTAAGCATTTTAATGTTAAACTGCTTCTCTTCCAGCCTCAATGAATGGCCATGTCTTTTAAACTCCCTCCCACTGAAATGTTTTTTCCCTATGCTAGGGTCACCATTGAGGTATTTGTATATCGCAATCATATCTCCTCTTAAGCATCTCTTTTCCATAGAGAATAAGTTTGATGTCTGTAATCTTTCCCCATAACTGAGGTCCTCCAGTCCCTTTATTAGCTTTGTTGCCCTTCTCTGGACCTTCTCCAGTTCCAGCACTTCCTTCCTGAGGATTGGTGAGCAGATCTGGATGGCATACTGAAGATGCGGCCAGGCCAGAGTCTTGGAGAGTGGCAGAATTAGTTTAATCTCTGGAGCAAATCCCCTTTTTAATACATGCCAATAGGCTGCTGGCTTTGCTTGCAGCAGCTTGGCATTGCATGTCATTGCTGAGCCTGTCATCTACTAGGACCCCCAGGTCCTTTTTCCATCCTGGATTCCCTCAGAGCTTCTCCCCCTAGGGAGAAACTTGCATTCGTATTTTTAGCACCCAAATGCATTACTTTACATTCTTTAACAATAAACCTGATTTGCCATGTAGTGGCCCAACCCATTATTTTGTTATAAGGCAAAGCCCTGCCCCTAAGTCTCCATCCCTGCATAAAGATACAATGTGAGGCAAGGTAGGTTGGTGATAGAGAAAAGCGGTAGTTCTATTTTTTTTGCCCTCTGTGTGCCTTTTTTTGGGCACAGCCTCCATAGTACAGATCATCTTTAACTTGTAGCATCACTATACCCAAGAGGCCACTGGCACAATAGAGTTAATTTAAGTCTCTGTATAGTATATGCAGCCAATTCCTCTCCTAGTATTAGAATAGTTAAACTCTAAATGTAGTAAGAAGGATCCAAAAACAGAAAAGATACACGCAGAGCCCTGACCTCAACCCCACTGAACGTCTTTGGGATTAGAATGCCAATTATCGGCTGGATGTGCTCATTCAATATCAGTACTTGACCTCACAAATGCTCTTTTAGTTAAAATTGGCAAATTCTCACAGAACTAAACAAAAAAAAACAAAAAAAACTGTGAAAAGCCTTCCCATAAGAGCTGAGGTGGTTATAGCTGCAAGCGAGGAAGGGAGGGAAGGATGGAAACTCCATATCAATGCTCATGGTTTTGTAGTGGGATGTCTAACAAGCTCCTATAGGTGTGATGGTCAGAAGTCTACAAACTGAGCCGTAGAGTGTAACATCCAGTTACAGTTGTGCTCATAAGTTTACATACCCTGGCAGAATTTATGATTTCTTAGCCATTTTTTAGAGAATATGAAAAATAACACAAAAGCTTCTTTCACTCATGGTTAGTTTTTGGTGAAGCTATTTATCAATCAACTGTTTACTCTTTTTAAATCATAATGGCAACAGAAACTACCCAAATGACCCTGATCAATATTTTACATAGCCTGGTGATTTTGGCCTGATAACATGCACACGAGTTGACACAAGGGGGTTTGAATGGCTATTAAAGGTAACCATCCTCACCTGTGATATGTTTGCTTGTAATTAGTGTGTGTGTATAAAAGGTCAATGAGTTTCTGGACTCCTGACAGACCCTTGTAACTTTCATCCAGTACTGCACTGACATTTCTGGATTCTGAGTCATGGGGAAAGCAAAGGATCTGCGGGAAAAGGAAGGTGAACTGTAAAAAAACAGGAAAGGGATATAAAAAGATATCCAGGGAATTGAGAATGCCAATCAGCAGTATTCAAACTCTAATCAAGAAGTGGAAAAATAAATGGCTTCAGCCAAACGCTAACCGTGAGTGAAAGAAATGCTTTTGTGTTATCATTCATATTCTCTGAAAAATGGCCAAGAAATAGTAAATTCTGCCAAGGTATGTAAACTTATGAGCACAACTGTATATCCACTGGTTTAAATGCTAGTTGCTGAATTCAATTTACAAGTACAACTACAACACCAACAGCTAAACGTCCAACTAGGAAACTGTCTATGTTGACTGTTGCTACCATATATGGTGGGGACTTGAAGTGCTGCTGCTGAAAATATTTTATTTTGACATATAACAAAATTCCACCGTGCGTGGTCAAACAGAATATTCCGTGATATTCCTATCTGTGCTGGTACTTCATATTAAAAATATAATCAAAATGTGAAAAAAATCATCAGTGATACACGAATAATACTACACAGTACCGCAAACAAAACACTCATACATAAATATGAGAAAATATCAATGTAAAAATAAGTCCTATAAATAAAAGTCCAAAGGTGTCACACACAAGTGTTAATTCTTGCTGGAGATGATGCACCTTAAATCCACTACCAAAGTGAGAAAAGCGTGTCCCACCCCCTTTAGAATAACACTCACCAGACCCGCTTATGAGAATGAATGGCAATTAAGTCTGGTGAGTGCTATTTTAAAGACCCCTTTCACACTGAGGCGGTTTTCAGGCGCTTTAGCCTCCCATTCATTCAAGTGTGACTTTTCACACCCGGACAGTGCGCTTGCGGGACGTTCCGAAAAGTTCTGCAAGCAGCATCTTTGAGGCGTGTTGGGAGCGCTGTATTTAGGGCACCTAAAACGCCCTGCACATTGGAATGAATGGGCAGCTCTTCCGAAGCGCCTGGAAAAAGCGTTTCGGAAGCGCCTGAAAAGCTCCTCGGAAACGCCACAACACGGGAGTTTTTAACCCCTTCTTTGGGGTTGAAAGTGCCCCGCTAGCGGCCGAAAAAGCCCTGCTTAAACAGCAGTAAAGTGCCGCTAAAAGGAGCGGCGGTTTACCGCGAACACGGCCCCAGTGTGAGAGTGGTCTAAAGGGGGTGGGACATGCATTTCTCACTTTGGTGGTGGATTTAAAGTGCATCATCTCCAGCAAGAATTAACACTTGTGTGTGACACCTATATGGACTTTTATTTAAAGGACTTATTTTTACATTGATTTCTTCTTATATTTATTTGCTGAGGGTTTTAATTGCCCTACTGTGGATTAGTATCACTGACGATTTTTTCCACTTTTGTGATTATATTTTATTTTAATTAGAGGCAGTTCAAATTGTCATGAGAGTACTGAGAACATTAACTTCTTGTTTATTTCACATGCTTTTATTTGTGTGAACGAAGGCCAATATGACCAGCAAAAATCCTGGAGTCCTGGTATCTAAAGATGAAAATCCAGCCCTGCTATAAGTACAATAGAAAAATATTAATTGAAGGGGGCCATCAAAAATGACAGCATGATCTTGAAGACAACATGGACCCATGAAAGGGCCACTTTAGAGTTAGGCACATATTGAGTAGGACTACAGAATGAAATCAACAGAAGTTTAAAGTTGGAAACTTTAGATTTCAAATAATTACTTAGTTGAGGAGTTTCTTCAGTTGAAGGACCTTTGATCATGTAACTGTTTACTTATAAGTGTGACCAAAATCTACGCTGTGATGTGTACATAGTTCATGGTTTGGGTTGAGGGTCATGTTTTTTTTAAAGAATGCACTATTATTTAAAAATGTAATGTCATAGCTTAATTTGCATTACATGACTACACATATACAGTACTTTACCAGGAGAAAATCTAGAGGAAGATTAGTGGCCAAATACATAAAAAACACAGCACAATGAAATACAATTGTTTTACCTTTATAACTAGGAGCTATAGATTTGAAAATGGTTATATGACCAAAAGTCCCCATCAGATGACAACATAGGGTGAAAAAATCCCATTTAAGGCAAATAACTGCCAACTTACAATAAAGGAAGAAACAGATTACGGAACTGAATTTTAGGCAAGAAAACGCAATTGGCAGAAAGTGAGGTATGGCACTCCACAAGGCCTACTAACCTCACCATAACTGAATACTTAATTTACAGCCCATTTATGTTTCCACTTTGTATGCGTTTACTACAGGCATGTCTCATGTATGGTCATGTGTTTTTTTTTATGCATTTTTGCATTGTGTGTAAATCCAAAACAAATGCATCATTAAAACTCTAAACTTTCTGCATTAATCAATGGCTAATGCAGCATAATACTCTACTATAGTTTTGAGGCTTAGATAAACATATGTATAGTGTACATTATGCTTTTTATAAGTGTTAATATCCTTATAGGGAATGTTCTTTCTGGAATCCATGCACTAGCTTATCAGCTGCTTACTTTTGGGGCATTCAGCAGAGGGGAGGAGCCCAGAGCATCGGCGAGGGACCCGAGAAAAGGAGGATCCGGGCTGCTCTGTGGAAAACCACTGCACAGAGCAGGTAAGTATAACATGCTTGTTATTTTTAAAAAATAAATAAAGTGTTCTGTGCCCCAAGGGGACAAAGTACATGTAGTTGGTTACAGGTTCCTACATACTTTGTAAGCCTAGCTAGGATATCAGACAGGGGAGCCCCCACCTTCCCAAAGGCCATCCAACACACCCACCCAATTGCCACCACTGGTCTCAGGCAAGTTCTTGGAGCGGAGACCAGCGTCTGTTAACCAGCAGCTAGCTACGTTGTTGGGCATCTCGTCCAACCTTGTAGCTAGGCCTACAAAGCATGTAGGAACAAGGGACTAAGTAGTCCATGTACTTTGACCCCTTGGGGACAGAACAATGAAGAAATGAAGTGAGAGTTCTTCTTTAAATCTAACAAAAATGGGCAATTACTTGGAACTGCACTACAAGACAAATAAAGCTGAGAGAGACAACACAGTGTAAGTAGTATATCAAATATCTAAAAAATACTAATAATTCTATTATTTTTCTTTGATTCTGATCAACATTATTTGAATGCATAATAATTTTCAGACAATTTAGAGAGAGATGGTGAGTTCAGTAGGGTTGTGTAGTGTTACAAAATGACAGAGATTGTCAAAACTTTACAGAAATTAGGAAACCCCGGACAATGGTTCAATTAGATGACAGGAGACAGGAGATGAGACAAAGCCAAAAAAACCACACCACACAAAACACAAACCTTCCAGGAAGGGATCTTGGATGATGGCAATACGCCTGGACCAATGGTGTAATAATGATAGTCTGGAAGAGCAGAATTAGATCGGTTCCAGGGGCGGGACACTGGGAGTGGGAAATGGGTGAAATGGCCTGCCATAGGCAGTTCGCCATAGTGATGGTACCCATTAGACAGCTGGAGACAGACAACACGGAGGAGGGAGAAAAAAAAAAAAAAAAAACAGAAAACAGGGAACAAAATGCAAAATCAATACAATGGAAAAGGTGATAAAAATCAAGTTGAGATTGATCCACCTCTAAACCCAGGAGTGGCAGCCATTTTGTAGACAGCACCAAAAATAAAAAAAAGAGATAATAAAAAAAGTGTTTCTATAACAACCACATTCTGTTTTCACTTTTCTACCCCAGGTTAGGGTATGAAAGTGGACATATAACTATTCTTCTAATACTGTACATAAGGCCTATTGAGGGACGATCATAACAATCTGCCGACAGTAACATCACTTAGGCCCATTTCTTTAAATGCCTGTGAAGGTTCTCCTTTATTCAGTTCATGGTATAGCTAGTAGTAGTTTGTCACAGTTAACTGAGCTTGAGGTGGTCAGCACAGTGGCTCAGTGGTTGGTACTTCTGCCTTGAGTCCTTGGTTTGAATTCTAACCAGGACAATGCCTGCGTGGAGTTTGCATGTTCTTCCCTTGCTTGCATGAATTTCCTCTGGGTACTCCAATTTCGTCCCACACTCCAAAGACTTGTTGGTAGGTTATTTTGTTCCTGTCTACAGTATATTGACTCTAGTATGTGTATGCATGCATGGTAGGGAGCTTAGATTGTAGTTTCCAGTAGGGACTGATGTGAATGTAAAGCACTGTGTAAATTGTTGGCGATCTATAAATACCCAATGAAAAAAATAATGTTGTAATGCTCTAATGCAGGTTTACTCAACCAGGGTTCCATGGAACCATAGAGTTCCTCCAGAGGTTGCTAGGGGTTCCTTGAGCAATTTCTCCCACTCAGATTAGTTCCCACTGACATCATTAGCATAGCGATCTGTAGGGTGTTAATGCTTCCCAATGACCACAAGTGTAAGGAACATTCTTCCCAATGACCATCACACTAATGTATCATAAGTTGTAGATATAATCATTTTTAGCAAGCGTTCCCTGAGACCCGAAAGTTATTTCACAAGATCCTCCATGCTGAAAAGGCTTCAGAAAGGCTATTCTAATGTAATAATTGGAACGAAAAACATGCCTTGAATAAGCTACTAAAGGTCTTCAACATTACAGAACAAGTCCAGTTGAATGTAACCAACTACTACTAGATATTTCTTTATTTGCAATGCACTATGGGGCTTAGGCTAAATGTTCACAATTATTGTTTTAGCTCACAAAATAGCTGCCTTTACCCAAGGTAATGATGGGTCTCTGCAAAATAAAAAATATGATAAATCAACATGAAATGACAGTAGGGTGTGATAAAAAAAAAAAAATACCATTAAACTGAATAACAATTTAAATGTGAAAGTATATGGAACCAACAGCCTCCACATCCAAAGTATCTTCACAACAAATATACACATAAAGCCCAGTTCATGATCATGGAAAATAAAAGAAAAAATTAGTTGCTTCAAAACCAAACAATGCATTGCCAGAACTTAAACACATTTTTATTAAATAGTAGAAAGGTAAAATGTTGGAGCATAAACAGATAGTATGAGATAGCAGATATATAGAAAGTTTAAAGTGGTTGCAGAACTGTACATATACCTAGTGACTAGCCTCAACTTCACATTAGGTTAGGTTCACCCATTTTGGGTGGTGCGGCTCGCGCTTGTGTCAGCACAACAGAATAAAATGCCGGTCATTGCAATACTTTGTCACACCGTATTTGCGCAGCGGTCTTACAAGCGCACTTTTTTTGGAAAAAAATACACTTTTTTTAATGCAAAAATAAGACAACAGTAAATTTAGCCCATTTGTTTTTTATATTGTGAAAGATAACGTCACGCCGAGTTAATTGATACCCAACATGTCACGCTTCAAAATTGCGCCCGTTTGTGGAATGGCGACAAACTTTTACCCTTAAAAATCTCCATAGGCAACATTTAAAAAAATCTACAGGTTGCATGTTTTGAGTTACAGAGGAGGTCTACAGCTAGATTTATTGATCTCGCTCTACCGATCGCGGGGATACCTCACATGTGTGGTTCGAACACCGGTTTCATAAGCGGACGCTACTCACGTATGCGTTAGCTTCTGCATGCGAGCTCAGCGGGACGGGCCGCATTTAAAACATTTTTTTTTACAAACTTTTTCTTATTTATTATTTTACGAGATCCTTTAATTTTTACACTGTTCTTTTAAACAAAAAAATGGTGTCACTTTTATTCCTATTACAAGGAATGTAAACATCCCTTATAATAGAAAAAAAGCATGACAGGACCTCTTAAATATGAGATCTGGGGTCAAAAAGACCTCAGATCTCATATTTACACTAAAATGCAATAAAAAAATAAAAATGAAAAAAGATTTGTCATTTAAAAAAAAAAAATGTCCTTTTAAGAGCTATGGGTGGAAGTGACGTTTTCACATCACTTCCGCCCTGCAATGGTAAGGAGACGGGTGGGGGCCATCTTCCCGTCACTCATCTCCATACCACTTATGTGAGAGGATCCGATCGCCTCCGCTGACAACTTCGGTAAGCGGCGGAGGGCACCAGAGCGCGGCGGGAGGAGTGCCCTGCCGCCGATAAAAGTGGTCTTGCGGACCGCCGGCCGAAAAAGAGGATACCAGGGTTATGGCAGCTAGCTGCTGCCATAACAACGATATTCCTCTTCAAAGTTAGGGCGTATATCGGCGTGCGGCGGTCCGGAATTGGTTTACAAACACAGCCACATGGAAATGGATGGTATTTTTGCACCCAAAAGGCTCTGCTTTTCCGATTCTTGGGGTTCCATTAAAAATTAATGGCACCCCTGTGCATCTGCAAAAGAGCAATGCACTTTGCCTGCTGGTCAGGAAACAAGTGTGATTTGCATACGTTCCCTGACACTTGATATTGTAAATTTAGGTTTAATTGGGATGGATGGTTCTCAGAAAGCAGCCCCATGCTTAAACAAGTTGTAAAGGCTCAAGGTTTTTTACCTTTGTGCATTCTATGCATGAAGGTAAAAATCCTTCTGTGTCCAGCGGCCCCACCCTAATAGTTACCTGAGCCTCGGCTCTCTGGGGACTCTCTCACCCCTCATTGGCTGAGACAGCCCTGTCAATCACAGCCAATGAGAAGAGAGAGGGGGCGAGGCTGAGCTATGGCTGTGTGTGTGAATGGACATGGAGAGCTGCGGCTTGGAAACATGCCTGCTTGCTGTGAGGGCACTTGGCAGGAGGGAGGGGCCTGGAGTGCCGCCGGGGGACCTGGACTGCACTGTGCAAAACCACTGCACAGAGCAGGTAAGTTTAACGTTTGTTAAAAAAAAAAAAAAAAAAGAAGAAGAACAAGCCATTACCATCAATCCCAAAAAGATATTGATTGTAAACACATAACCATATGTAAAAAAAAACAGCACAATGTCCTTATTATAAATAAGCATAGAGAAGTCTCTGTAATCTGCTGCAACAAAATAACCAACAGTGCGTGGGGGAGTGTTGAAAAATTGTAATTATAGTTAATTTCTCAGAATCTTCATCCCTTCACCACACCTCGTGGGACATCACTCCCTTAAGATTTTACAATCACCAGAAATCAGGTGAAAATAAGCCTTAAACTCCACAAATGAACGGACTTCCTCCTCTGCTCTGATGAAGTCTATGACGATACGCGTTAGAGTAGAGTAAATCAACCTCAAAGCGATCTACAATTGGACAAGGTGGAGAGTGTGATGTCACTGCCTTGTCCCTCCACCTCGCCCAATCAGGGAAGGCTTTGCATTAATTCAGAAAATGCAGGGCGTTCTCTTAAGGACACCTGTGCCAAGTGGCTGACCTCCTGTGTTCAGAATGCAGTGGGGCAAACAGGACCAGGAAGCAATTATAGATCACTGGATTACCAATGTCTACTTCAGTGATTTCCAGCTTCCAGGGGCATCCGTCAGGAATGGCATTAACTGTACATAGTTACATTGGTCCGAGATGGGCCAATGTTATGTATAAAATGTCCATACCTGGAAGCCATCTTTAGCATATTCCAGTGGCGGCCTGTCCATAGAGGGCGCACGGGCGCTGCCTCCCCTATCCATGCCTCCAGCCCCTTGATCTACAAATCGGTGGCGCCAGACCATAAATACCAATCCAGGGGGGTGTTTTATTTGAAGCACCTGATTAGAGCCAGAGGCTCTAATAGGCTTCAAAAAAGGGTGGCCTCAGAGCATTGCGCTCCAAGCCCAGTTGTGTGACCATAGCGAATTAATTTTTGCTATTATTACACTAAAGTTCCTCCCTGCCATTCAGGAGGCAGGTCTGTTAGACCTGTTTCCTGATTGGCCAAAGCGTCAGGCGATCCTACTGGATGCCTATCGCTTTGGCAGAAGAGGAGACGCACGGTGGAGGAAGCTGGAGGAGCGCACTCCAGGAGAGGACTACACAGCCCCATCACACAAGCGGGTAAGTGCCAGACCGCCCGCGAGGGGGGTTGTCCTGTTTCAGTGCCATGCTGCGCTGCTGGGGGGGGGGGGGGAGTGGTGGTGTTTGTTTGCCGCCCCCCCCCCCCCAAAAGAAGAAACCACCAGCTGCCAATGGCATATGCTTTCATTTTTGTTCTCTATCTATGGATGATTATTATTATCGTCATTTTCTTTTCACTCCGAGCAAGTAATAGTTTTGTTCTACTTATACCAATATCTTCTTTACTATATTCCACATACTGCCATTTCATTTTTCTCAACAGACTAGTGACCTCTTTTTTCCTACGAAACATATTATACCTATAAATACTTCAATAAAAAAAAAAAAGAAAAAAAAAAAGAACTATCCCAAAATCTGTACAGAGCCTGCCTGTGTTTATTAGTATGTTTTACACAAGGGAATTCTTTATTGTGATTTATTGGTTCTTAGATCATGTGACCCGTAGAGAATTCAATTTAAATTTTAGCTGGATTACAGATTATCTGAGATTGTAACAGTGCAAGAAACAATCAGAAAAGGTATTCATTTGGATGCTAGGAAATGATGGTTAGTTTCCAGGTCGTCGTCAGCTGTACATATCGGAATGTAGGAACACTTCAGAGGCTGAAAAAACCCCACAATATTCACCTTGTCGGTGGAGGCCCACGCTCCCATGGTGGACCCGGAGCTCACAGACGTGGGAGAACTACACTCACTGACCGACTGGCAGGTCTCAGACGCTTCGGAGGAGGCAGAGCTGGACGAATTCTGGAAACAAGGGAGATGTAAGAACAGGATATTGTGAGCAATCAAGCACAGGAAAGCAAAGAAGAGAGGCAGCTGAAACATCACTGTTATTAGACTGTACGGAACATCTATAAACTCTCTCAGTTTTATATTGAATGTGGAAGGGTTAGATCAGGGGTCTCAAACTGGCGGCCCTCCAGCTGTTGCGAAACTACAAGTTCCATCATGGCTTGTAACTGTCAGCCTTGCAATGGCTCATGGGACTTGTAGTTTCGCAACAGCTGGAGGGCCACCAGTCTGAGACCCCTGAGTTAGATCCTCTATCAAGTTTTTATTGCTCGAAGCAGGAACACCAGCCCAACCAGCGCAGGAGTCCAAATTGCTTTAATTGTTTATGATATGATCACATAAAGCCAACGTGTTTCAGAGGCCAACAACACTTCCCCCTTCATCAGGGCTCAGTGAACTTTAACAAGGTCTAGGCCAGTGATAGTGAACCTTGGCACCCCAGATGCTTTGGAACAATATTTCCCATGATGCTCATGCAATGTGCATCATGGGAAATGTAGTTTCAAAACATCTGGGGTGCCAAGGTTCACCATCACTGGCCTAGATGGATATACTAGTAGAATTTTGCTTAATTTTTTTTGTTTTAAGAACGTTTGATCGTTAATTAATCATTATTGGGGTCGAACTGATGTTTGGATTTTAACTATAGTGCGGGGAAAAGCAGATAATGCAATGCTCAAATGCATCGTAAGTCCTTTGCAGGCTTCTAATAAAATCCAGAATGGGTGCTCTGGCTCTGATGCTCTCTCACACCAGTACAGACATAAATACAAAGAGTAGAGCCGGTTTCTTGCCGAGAATGTTCCCTCGGCGGATAAGTTCCCCCCCTGTACTGGGTAGGCGCAGCGCCTGCGCGGTACGGACTACTGTCAGCCGCCGGAGATAGCTGAAGCTCAAACGCTTCAATCAGCTGTACACGGTGCCTGCGCTCTGGGTTCAGGTTCCTTCCCCACCATCCAAGTGGACCTAGAGGGAGAATCTAAAAGCCGAGTGAAGCGAGGCCGTGCCCGAAGCGTGGCGAGCGAAGCGAGGCCGTGCCCGAAGCGTGGCGAGCGAAGCGAGGCCGTGCCCGAAGCGTGGCGAGCGAAGCGAGCCCGCGAGGGGCCCTCTTACAGGCGCCGTGTACAGCTGATTTTCAGCTATTCCGCTTCGGCTATTTCCGCCGGATCCTACTGCGCAGGCGGAGGGGGGAACTTAGCCGCCGAGTGGAACTTTCTCGGCAGAACACCGGCAACTCCAAAGGTCCTTGTTGCTTCTTTATTGGTGCATAAAAAAAGTGAGTAAAAACATACAGGGACTGACGCATTCCGGCTGAGCACAGCTGTGATCAAGGCTTGCAAGCCAGAACGCGTCAGTCCCTGTATGTTTTTACTCACTTTTTTATGCACAAGAAAGAGAAGCAACAAGGTCGTTTGGAGTTTCCGGCTCTATTCTTTGTATTTATATAATGGGGGAAAAATTTGAAGAAGCAGGATACATTTTTTCATGAACTAACAAATTTCAAACTATGTATGTTGTTTTCATTTAGGAAATACAATTTTATTGCTGTCTGTATCTCCATTTCATATTTTCCTTCAAACAGAACTAAACCAATCAATTTATTGGTTTAAAAAAAAAAAAAATTAGATTGCCGGCATGCCAGGATTGCTAACCGTTACATTTGCGTGTGTCCTCAACCAAACTGGCAAACCATCAAATGGTTGGCGTCATAACTGATCACATGGGCAGCACCATGGCAGTTGGAGATCAAACAGAGGCTAAGATGGCAGCTTCCCTGGCTGAAAAGGATAGGAGGGTTTAGTTCTGCTTTCAATTCCTGTCTGATACAAGTTGTCACTGGGACAGGAAGTAAGGAAAAATCTCCCCAACAATGCCTCAGACAGCAATAAAATCCCAATGGGAGTTCTGACAATGCCCAACTCTATTAAGAAAAGGTTTCAGTTCGAGAACCAAGGTTTTAGCACATACAGTCCAATAACGGTGTTGGTGAGCACCAAGAACGGGCTCGGGCGTATTCGGATCGTACCCGCCAGGAAGCCGGCACTGCACACCACCAATCATAGGCAGCGTGTGTATGTGCAGCTGCCAGTCGGGAAATGCCTCATTGCCTATGATTGGCAGTGTGCAGTGACAGCTTCTTGGCGGGTTCGATCCGAACACGCCTAAGCCCATCACTAGTGAGTACCATGACCAATGACACTTCACAGACCCAAAATCACACAGACTTCCGGCTTACCTGGTTGACAGCTTCCGGCGGCATAGGGGATGGAGACTTTGACTGAAAAGCATCTTGGGAAATGAAGCCAGAATCGTGGGAGGAGACGCTGGACAGCCTCATCGGCGCCTGCTGGGGCAGATTGGAGCTGCGATAGCGATAGTGTGAAGTGGGTGAGTGTGAGTGCGAGCCGCTCGACCTCGAGTCACTACTGTTAACGCTGTTCAGACTGCTGTGTGAGACAAGGGGAAGGGGGGAGAGGAGAATACGAGGGGGGTAGCAAAAATGTGGGGGAAGAGGGGTGAGGGGAATGAAAAAGAAAAAAAGGGAAGAAGGGGAGGGAAAAAAATCAAGCACCAAATTATAACTCCACAAATTTCCAGCAAGCAGGCAGCAAGACCGACAAATGACACACAGACACACTTAGTACAATGACTGCAGTATCCCACGTTTCAGGCTGTTGGGGACGCTTCTTCAGGGTGCCGGCTACAAGCTAGTGCTGCTGTATTGTGGTCAGAGGAAATAAATGAAAGAAAGCTGCACCTCTCTTGTATTTTTAACTTCAAAGAACTTTATTGCCAAATTTACATCATTTCTAGTTATATATTGGGCAGGTTTTCCCCTTTATACTGTATCTGTACAGCACATCATCCAAATTTAGCAGAACCGGCATGCGTCAGCTAACTTAACAAAAGATTTAAGACTAATCTTCCTACCTAAATCAATTTTATATTTTTAAGGATATATGACTGGGCAATAGTGGGGATTGACAATCCGCATCTGCACAAAGCATTGGCTCATGGCTCTCAAAGAGGGGAGGGTTTAGAAAATTTATTCCCCACAATGGGCATAGTGACTGCAGATGGGAAGGAGTTTAAAGATAATAAAAGAATTAAACAGGGTGTTTAATACACAAACACTTGCTGCTAGAAACACGCCATCCCATATGTTAAAATTTCATGGAATGAATGCAAGGTTTGAAGAACCCCAAGTGTACATGGGCCCTACAAATCTAAATTTTAGCCACAAGGTGGCACTGTAGTACAGACAAATGCAACCCTGCAGACTATATACAATGAAACGGACATGAGCTACAGTAGGAAAACTCCCTCCCACTTACAGATAAAAATTGATTTAGTATATATCATTTCCACATAAGCCATTCTGTATTAAGTGCTGGTTCACAAATGTGATGCGGGAACCAGCGTGATTCCAGTGCCGGTTATCGCATACAACTCGCCGGCAGTTCACACTGCCCTATGCGAATCACTGCGGGTGTCAATACAAAGGTAATGACACCCCCAGATCGGATCGCATATCGCAGTGCGAACTGTGAATTCGCACAGGAATCGGATTGCATGGGTGTTAACACCCATGCGATCCGATTCTGGTGCAGACAAAAAAGGGTCCTGCACGATTTTGGTCCTACAAATTCAGCCATACAATCTGTATGGCCGAATTCGCATGGCACAGACATTGCATGTGATCCGCACACCAGTGCAAATCACATATGATGTCAGATCGCAGCAGTGTGAACTGTCCGTAAATGCATTTCCACAGATACTATAATTTTCTGAAATCATCCAAATTTAAAGTGGTCACTTTCATGAAATATGGAAGTGTTTTGTACATGCTCATAAAAATCTAATTGGCTAACTGCTGAGATACAAATCAAAATTCCAGGCATTCCCTGCCACAGGAGATTCATTTTTGTTGCGGTTCCTCTATTGTAAAAGGATGCAGACACTGCAGCTTTTCTCATTAAAACATTGAGATTGCACCAGGTGTTCCTTCTGAAGACAGGTCGTCCCACAAATCAATTTGAGAATTTTTATATATATATATATATATATGTATGTATATTAATATATATATATATATATATATATATATATATATATATATATATATATATATATATATATATATATATATATATATATATATATATATATATATATATATATCGAGATATATATATATATATATATATATATCTCGATATAGATATATATATATATATATATATATATATATATATGAGATAGAGAGATATATATATATATATATATATATATATCTATATCTATATATCTATAGAGATAGATATATCTATCTATATACACACACACGTTTATACACATTTTATTTTTTTTTAAACTGGAGTTGCGTTTGTGCTCAAGATACAAAACCTGTAGGATACTGCATGTACAATATCTGTATATATCTCGTCTATGGCTCATTCTCTGAATATATACAGTGCATATGTACATGAACACTCACATCACACAAGATGGACACAAACTTGCTGGATTGTTCATGCTGCTGAAGTTCCTATAAACAAACTCCATAAGACATTGGGAGGGGAAGATGCACCTCTGGGAGAGACATGGGAAATACCTACCAGAATAATAACTGGGGGCTCAAAAACCATTCAGTATTCAGGCCAAAGACAGCATGCTATTAAAAACTGTTTCAGAGATCCAAAACAGTTTGCCGGATGGTGAATGCGAGGACATGAATTCATTCATTACACACAGGGGTCTGTGTAACAAGCAGGCAGATTCTTCTTATGTACATCTGTCAGTCTCTACAAAGACTAAAATTATTCATAATGAAAGACTTCAAGGTGAACTCTAGGAATTTTGTAAAAAAAAAATACTCGATTCCCCCCGCCCCGATTCCAGGGGTTATCCTGCTTGTGAAGTGCTGGAAAACGTTTGTTGATCAGCGGCTGCAGCCAATCAACCGCAGCTGCTGATCAGTGTATTCCGGCAGAGTCCAGCTGTCAGAGGGGATTCCTCCATCCACCTCGCTTGTGTAGACGGAGGAATCTGTCTGTTTTTCATTCGGCACGCTAGCTCATGGAAAAAAAACCCCAAAAAACAAAAACACCCGTCTATGGTCAGCTTTACCTTATTCTTTGTCCAGCCAGTGTTAATTTTAGTCTTGGGACTAAAATGGCATTTTAGTTTTGGTCCCATTTTAGTCTTCTGCAATTGTTTTCGTTTTAGTCGTATTTAGTCGACTAAAATCTCCAGTACATTTCAGTAATTGCAATTTAGTTTTAGTCCTAGTCTTAGGACTAAAATGGCATTTTAGTTTTAGTCTCATTTTTAGTCTTTTGACTAAAATGGCTTTTAGCTTTAGTCGTATTTTAGTCAACTAAAATAGTATTCATTTAGTCGACTAAAGTGTTTTAGTCATTTTAGTCGACTAAAATGTTTTAGTCGTTTTAGTCGACTAAATTAACACTGGCTCCAGCAGGATTCCACCACTCTGACCATTCCCTGAACCTCTTTCTTTTGGCACTCCATCCGGCAGTCGTACTCGGATGTCATCGGATACAGTGCAGGGCCAATAGACTTGCATTGTACATGAGGATGACGAGGGCTGCCCACAAGTTAGGAGTCAGAGAGAAAGGAGAGCTATGAAAGAGTGCTAGAGCGAGAAATAAGGCAAGTATAAAGCCCCATACACACTATCAGATTTTCTGCGGATTTTTATCTTCAGATTTACCAAAACCATGTAGTGCAAGGGCCTGCCTGATTGCATACAAATTGAAACTCCTAAGGTTTGACCTCATATTATATGGTTTTGGTAAATCTAAAAGGAAAAAAAAATCAGCAGAAAATCTGATAGTGTGTATGGGGCTTTACAGCTCATCTCTCTACCCCCAGACCTAATGAGCAGTCGACCCTGCAGGAAATGGGGGGCGGGGGGGGGGGGGGGGGGTTGGATGACTGCATGGGTAGTTTTTTTTTTTAATTCCCAGAGATAAGCTTTAAAGAGTAACTCCACTCACAATAAACAATTCATTCCCCTGTTTGGGCTTCTATGCACATCAGAACCACAGCGGGGGTAAAAACCTCTCACCATATTATTTTTGGTTTGCCTTTTCCATATATTTCTAATGCAGAATGCGCCAATGGCGGTGCATTTGTGTGTCTTGTACAATCTACTGGATTCTACATAAAGAAATATATGGAGAAGGGATCAGGCTAATCCCAGTAGCAGTATTTTGCTGTGTGTTCAATAATCATGTGGGGGGAGCAGATGGGCATACGTAATATTTTTTTTAGGGCACCAGGCCCTGCACTGCATATCAGCCGCTAGGGAAAGTGTGGAAATGATGACCAGCTCTATTTAGGTTACTTCAATAAAGCATCATTTTTCCATTAGACCCAAGTTGGTCTTTAAATGTATGATACGTTTAATATTCTGCACACTATAGTACAGAAGATTACATACGAACACATGAAATACACTATATAGCCAAACGCATGAGGACTCCTGGCCAGAACACCTATATGGGCTTGTTGACATTTCATTACAAAACCATGGGCACTAATATGGGGTATTGCGCACGCCCCCCCCCCCCCCGGGGCTATACCACCCTCCTCCCTTGGAGGTATACCACCATACCCCTTTGGAGCTATACCTTCCTCCTCCTTTGGCGGTATACCAACCTACCCCTTTGGAGCTATACCACCCTACCCCTTTGGGGGTATACCACCCTACCCCTTTGGGGGTATACCACCCTACCCCTTTGGGGGTATACCACCCTCCTCCTTTGGGGGTATACCACCCTACCCCTTTGGGGGTATACCACCCTACCCCTTTGGGGGTATACCACCCTCCTCCTTTGGGGGTATACCACCCTACCCCTTTGGGGGTATACCACCCTCCTCCTTTGGGGGTATACCACCCTACCCCTTTGGAGCTATACCATCCTCCTCCTTTGAGGGTATACCACCCTACCCCTTTGAGGCTATACCACCCTACAGGCTTCTAGAATGGTTTTCCACAAAATTTTGAGTGTGTGTGTGAACTTGTACCCAATTCAGCCAAAACAGCATTTGTGAGGTCAAGCAATGACGTTGACTGAAGACCTGGCTCATAATTGGATTAATCCCAGAGGTGTTCACAGTGAGGTTGAGGTCGGCGCTCAGTGCAAGCCACTCGAGTTCCTCCACACCAAAACTCACCAAACCATGTCTGTTACCATAAGGTTGGAAGTGGACACTTATCTAAAATGTCTTTGCATGCTGTATCATTAACACTATTCTTCACTGGAAGCACCTGAACTCAATCATTTCTCCACATACTTTTGGCCATATAGTGTACTTGGTATTGGGTAAGGTAGCCATTACTGGTCTGTTGGGGTCAGGTAACATCAGTAATAAGGCCTCATGAACACTGGACAGTTTTTCTGCCTCTCCTAGGGGTGTCTCATTTTTTTTCCCTGCCTCTTTAGGCCCCTGCATGTTATCCTATGTTTCCAAGCACACATAAGGGTTTAAAGGCAGAAAGAAAAAAACCCACAGCCAGCAGGTCCAGGAGCAGCAGAGTTTTGGCAGGAAAAAACCCTTGACACGCCTAAACGTGCATAAAAGCGCCTGAGCGCTAGCCACAATTAGCACTTGAGTTTAAATTAATTTTAATGGCCAGGATAAATTATTATTCTGGCCAATGAAATGAATTAATGCCCAAGCGCTTGACGTGTCTAAACACATTGCACGAGTTTACAAGCATGAAAGGTTTTTATGCCAAAAACTCTGCTGCCAGGACAGGAGTCTAGGAGAGACAGCAAAACATCCTGTGTGCATGAGGCCTATACGCTGCAAAATAGATGTCCGTCTGTCTTCAAGGACTATATTAAGAATCTTTCATTCAAAAGTGCATGTGGGGGGTTTCTACTGGACCTCAGTTGCTGTCTTGGACAAATGTTTTTCAGATAGGTGGTGTAGACAAGGACTTACCTGCAGACGCTGGACTTGCGAGACATGGTGGTACTGGGAGAAGATGGAGGGGTCTGATAAGACCAGTTATAGTCTGAGCCCTTCAAATCATGGATCACCTATTTAAAGAACAGAGATCAAAGAGAATGTCAGGCCTACAGGAGGAACACTATCTGTAGGCAATAGGTGGGTTAATGTAAGTTTCTGAATATCATGGTGGTTGTGCTTCATGTACATTGTATTTGTTACTAGATGGGTTTTATGCAATAACGTTGTCGTTTTTAAACACAATGAATGGTCTTCAAGTGCCTAAAAAAAAATCCCAACCAATACTATATCTGTTTTCATTATACAGATGGGAATGTGGCACTGCTTTATCAATCTGAGTGCACTAGTATTTTCAAGATTCTGAATAAATCAGTCTAAAATCAAAACCAGAAGCTAGACTCGTGCCCTGTTGTGGCATTTCACAACAATGACATACATTGTTGTGAAATGATTTTACTTCTCATCCTTTCAGCCAGTCTTCATATTACCTCCACACCTTAGAAAACAACCATGACTTCACTTTTCATCCACATCCTATATTTGGATAGTGAAAGAACAATAGCACATTGGTGGGATCAACTTTTCTGTTCTCTTTTCTCCGATCAGTAAGTTCCCTTTGTTAGACAGACAGCACTACAAAATGCGGTAGGATTAAGGCAACACAATTGAAACAAACATCACTGTTGTTGGAGTTGCATTCTTCAGGGTAAGACTTGGGCATCAGAGATCACAGAGCTCACACAGTTGTAACTTAGTCAGATATTCGACCACTTACACTATGAGGCTGATTTACTAAGAATTTCCACAAGAAAAGATTACCAAAACAGAAAATACACAGTAGAGGATAATAACCAGAATTATTGTGGTTTTCCATCTTGAGAAAGGCACGCTAAAGATCAGACCAGATGAGTGGCCATAGCTCCATACCCTGAGCAAGACCTGAGCTACTACTTCTGCCTCTTATTGAGTCCTCCTGTTCAGCCTGGACAAGAGAGCAGGTTATCTCGGGTCACCATGGACGCCAGTCTATACCATCAAAGGCTGGGTGAGCGTAGCTGCCAGTCTATGATCTGTTTTTCTAGTGTTATACCTACTTATCCACAGTGAACTGATGGTAACATGCAGTTTATCAGTCTTATGCTGTACTTTGGGCCAATATCGGTGCTACCGAGACTGTGCTAACAAACCCGATTTCATTGAGCATTTGTCTCCATCAGTGTTAATTTCGTCGACTAAAACATTTTAGTTGACTAAATGAATATTATTTTAGTCGACTAAAATACGACTAAAACTAAAATCCCATTTTAGTCAAAAGACTAATAGGGCGTACACACAGTCGGACTTTGTTTGGACATTCCGACAACAAAATCCTAGGATTTTTTCCGACGGATGTTGGCTCAAACTTGTTTTGTCTACACACGGTCGCACAAAGTTGTCGGAAAATCCGATCGTTCTAAATGCGGTGACGTAAAACACGTACGTCGGGACTATAAACGGGGCAGTAGCCCATAGCTTTCATCTCTTTATTTATTCTGAGCATGCGTGGCACTTTGTGTGTCGTATTTGTGTACACACGATCGGAATTTCTGACAACGGATTTTGTTGTCAGAAAATTTTATCTCCTGCTCTCCAACTTTGTGTGTCGGAAAATCCGATGGAAAATGTCCGATGGAGCCCACACACGGTCGGAATTTCCGACAACACGCTCCGATCGGACATTTTCCATCGGAAAATCCAACCGTGTGTACGGGGCAGAAGACTAAAACTAAATTGAAATTTGACTTCAAAATTAACATTGGTCTGTAGTGCATGTTCATACCTCAATGCCATAATAAATAACATATTCGATTTTTCACACCAGCCTTATTTTAAAAAAATGTAAAAATATATAAAAAAAATAATTTAAAGTTACAATCAAATTAGTATTTTTAATAATGGAGCTGTAGCTGACATATACACTATTAAATAGAAGGCACTGTATATGTACACTGCAGCCTGAAGGCGGCAGTGTTCATCTGGAAGATGAAGTCTTTCAAATATCTGACAAGGAAGCCTTCAGTTTGCATCTGATCACTATTTCAGGGCTGACAGTGACCACATGATCAGGAAGAACTGTGATTGGCACCTGGGACTGAAAGCCAGCAGCCGCACAAAGTGTCAGCTTCAAGCTCTCAAAGGATTTGGGGTATGTTTATTAGCTCGTCCTTACATAGTTACATAGTAGGTGAGGTCAAAAAAAGACACAAGTCCAACCTATGTGTGTGATTATATGTCAGTATTACATTGTATATCTCTGTATGTTGCGGTCGTTCAGGTGCTTATCTAATAGTTTCTTGAAACTATCGATGCTCCCCGCTGAGACCACCGCCTGTGGAAGGGATATTCCACATCCTTGCCGCTCTCACAGTAAAGAACCCTCTACGTAGTTTAAGGTTAAACCTCTTTTCTTCTAATTTTAATGAGTGGCCACAAGTCTTGTTAAACTCCCTTCCGCTTAAAAGTTTTATCCTTATTGTGGGGTCACCAGTACTGTATTTGTATATTGAACTCATATCCCCTCTCAAGCGTCTCTTCTCCAGAGAGAATAAGTTCAGAGCTCGCAACCTTTCCTCATAACTAAGATCCTCCAGACCCTTTATTAGCTTTGTTGCCCTTCTTTGTACTCGCTCCATTTCCAGTACATCCTTCCTGAGGACTGGTGCCCAGAACCTTGTAGAGAGTCTTGTAGAGCGGGAGAATTATTGTTTAATCCCCTTTTTAATGCATGCCAATATTCTGTTTGCTTTGTTAGCAGCAGCTTGGCATTGCATGCCATTGCTGAGCCTATCATCTACTAGGACCCCCAGGTCCTTTTCCATCCTAGATTCCCCCAGAGGTTCTCCTCCCAGTCTATAGATTGCATTTATATTTTTGACACCCAAATGTATTATTTTACATTTTCCTGCATTAAACCTCATTTGCCATGTAGTTGCCCACCCCATTAATTTGGTGGGGAATCTATTTAGTAATTGGTTTGGAAGTGTTCCGACTAGGATCTGAACCCACATGTTTGAGCCTGCCACCTGTACCGGGCCAATCATCTGCAGTGGAGGCATTCCCCGCCCTGGATGTATACAAGGGCTGTGTATATGTGTAGCTGTGGGATGGGGAATGCCCTGGCCACAGATGATTAACCCGTACAGGTGACAGCTTCCTGTTGGGCTCACACACATGGGTTCAGTTCCTAGCCCCAACATGCCCAAGCTAATTACTGCTCCTATTATCCATATCAACTAGATTTTCTCCACACTGCACTGGAAAGGAGATATCTGACCGTCAAGAGGACGGTCAGATATCACCCGTAACCTTTCTTTCTTCACCGATAAATAAGACCTTATGGGTACTGGAAACAAACCTATGACAGTCCAACAATGCTGATAATCTGGCTTTCATTGTATATTGTACTGCATACAGAATGCCTGCCTTCTCTCCAAGTCTTCAATACAGACCAGTGACCACCTTTTACTCCTTCTGTAATGAAGCTCATCTTCTAATGCTGTCATATTGCAGTATATGATATATCTGGTCATCTCTTATACCAACCTGCTCACTGGCAGAAGGAAGTTTGTGGGGATCCATGGTGAGAGTCTTCAGGTCCTCAGATATTGTCTGTAAATGGGTGATCTCCCCCAGCATGGAGATTTCCTCTTCCTGTGGAAGGAGAGGACAGCATGTCAGCATCAGAATAATGTTACATATGGATCTAGATAGATCGATTTTAATCAGAGCATGTCTATGCTTATTTGTTAGTCATTGTAAACCATTTTTGTAAAATAACAAACACGCCATACTCAACACTTATGCCGCGCACACACGAACGGAATTTCCGACAGAAAAAGTCAGATGGGAGCTTTTCATTGTATATTCCGACCGTGTGTATGCCCCATCTGACTTTTTACGTTGAAAATTCAGACGGACTTAGAGAACATGTTCTATATTCTTCCGACAGAACAAATTACTATCGGGAAAACCGCTCGTCTGTATGCTGTCCCGACGTACCAAAGATGACGCATGCGCTGAAGCAAGTACAAGACGTCGTACGTGTTGTCCCGTCGTACGTGTTGTCCCGTCGTACATCACTGCATTCTTGACGGTCAGAATTTGGTTTGTATGCAAGACAGCCTGAGCGGAATTCCGTCGGAACAACCTTCAGAGTTTATTCCAACGGCAAAACCGGTCGTGTGTACAGGGCATTACTCTGTGTAATGGTTTTGCACAAAGCAACCCCGATCAGGTGCCCCATCGGCGCTCCTGGCTCCACCTCTCTGGTGTGTAAGCCGCTTCCTATGGGGGCACCCGTGCAGGTTTGATCCCAAGCTGTACTGCCTGTTTCTATAGACCAGTGATGGCGAACCTTGGCACCCCAGATGTTTTAGAACTACATTTCCCATGATGCTCAACTGCACTGCAGAGTGTATGAGCATCATGGGAAATGTAGTTCTAAAACATCTATGGTGCCAAGGTTCGCCATAACTGCTATAGACCTAGACAAGCAAGGCTCGGCCCCGCTTTCTGCTACCTGGTCACAGGATTTGATTGACAGGAAAAGAGAGATGCAGCTCACAAACACTCTTGTTCTGGAATGACACCGCCCTAGTGAGAACTGGTTCCAGGTGCTGGCTTTGCTAGGTTGCAATGAGACGACAAGAAATCCTGGATAGCCGCACTCTGGGATAAGGACATCTTTATTGAAGTGAAATCCAACAATACAGGCAAATGCAGAGAAGTAGAAGCAGTTTACCACCCTGTACTTCTCTGCATTTGCCTTTATTGTTGGAATTTTCTTCAATAAAGATGTCCTTATCCCAGAGTGCGGCTATCCAGGATTTCTTCTCGTCTCAGGATTTGATTGACATTGGAGGGAGAGTGCAGAGAGAGCCGTTTCTCTTGGGAACAGTCCTGGATCAAGATCGGGCTCAGGTAAGTATGGGGGAGCTGCACTCAGGGTTTTTTTTAAAAAAAAACTTCTACCTTTAGAACCACTTTTATGTAATTACCGTAACTGCATTAACAGTTTTGTTGGAATGAATAAAGATGAAACGTACCTTTTCTAGAGAAATTCTGCACTTGGCTCCTTCTTGTGCTGGTCAAGGCTGGGCATTTAATTACATGGTGTCTGCTAAAGGGGAGAACCCAAGAATTCAAACTGAAATCTGTTCCTCCCCTTCACACGGCCAATATGTCATCTGACCAGCACTGGAGGGAGACCGGAGCATTATTTCCTCCTGTCCTACTGTTATTCAGAGGTTTATAAATACCAGGGAGTCTATTAAAGGAGAAGTATGGCCATAGCTCTTTTGGCCATACTTCTCCAGGGAATCACAGGAGGAGATCTTTTATTTCTGCATTCCCATAACCCACAATCAGCCAACAGCGGGCTAAAGCCGTGGCTGACGTCAGAGCAAATCCAGGCTTTGCAGGGATCCCAACATTAATGTCGTATCCACCCAGATGCCTGACCGCCAGCTGGCTCAGCCTCTCAGTGCATCACTAAGAGCCTGAGCCAGCCTGTGACTGGCGTGCGCCCCTCCATAGTCTGGCACGCCAGACACAGCGGACCCAAGAACTGAGCAATCAGTGGTCTTTGATTGTTCAGTTCTCAGTGTAGGAGTGAGGGGGAACACCCATCAAGAGAGTCTGACTATGCCTGCCCTTCCCCGCCCAACTCCTACATTCAAAGAAGCCATACTACAGCTTCTATGAATGAAGGTGGCAGACCTATCAATCATGTGCCCCTCCTCCATTTATAGATCCGGTTTCATTCAGACGCTGTAGTATGGCTTCTTTCAATGGAGGAGATGGGCAGAAAGGGTGGGCATAGTGGGGCTCTCTTGATGAGTGCCTGTGACAGCTCTTTAGTTGTATTAACCGCCACTTCACCAGAAGATTACATCACTAACAGAAGAGACATCAGCACAAGAGATACATCCTATTGATTAATGCTGGCCATACACTATAAGGAAAATCGGCCGAACCCATTTTCGAAAAACGAACATTCGCCGTGAGCGCAAACGATAGTGCCATCATGTAATGACCGATAAATCGTTCAGTGGACATAAATGAATGCATTTTTTTGTTTGTTTTTTTTACATATACCTAGTGCAGACAGGTCGGACGGGAAACACATTAACCTTTCAATTTATCATTCGTTAGGAAATTTCCAAACTTGTCCTTCGTTTTTTCGGCTCAAAAACGTCCCAACCGATTTTGTGCCTGTTAACTGGCCGAAAAATGAACGAACTGTCTAAATGACCGAATTTCGGCCGATTTTTCGTATAGTGTATGGCCAGCAAAAGTTATGTCCCTTGTGCTGATTTTTATGTTTTTCTCTTTTTGCTACACTTTAACCGCCTCACACCCGCCGGCCATCAAATGACAGCCAGTCGGCGCGGCTCTCGTTCTCGGCGGGCTTCATATGACGTCCAGAACGGGTGCGCATAGCGGCGATCAGTGGTGTGGTGTGTCAGTCAGACACACCGCTACACCGATCTTGGTAAAGAGCCTCTGACGGTAGTTCTTTACCACTCGATCAGCCATGTCCGATCACGGCTGATCACGATGTAAACAGGAAGAGCCGTTGATCGGCTTTTCCTCACTCGCATCTGTCAGACTAGAGGAGAGACGATCGACTGCTTTCCTGACAGGGGTTGTCTGTGCTGATTGTTTATCAGCGCAGCCCCCCCTCGGATGCCAGCCCAGGCCCAGCAGGATGCCGCCAGAACCACCAGGGATTGGCACCACTCCTGACCACAATGTATGCCACCCTAGACCACCAGGGAAATGCCAATCAGTGCCCAGGCAGCTGCCTATCAGTGCCCAGGCAGCTACCAATCAGTGCCCATCCCAAGCGCCTGCCAGCGCCATCAGTGATGCCTATCAATGCCATTTATCAGTGCTGCATATCAGTGCCGCCTTTCAGTGCCACCCATAAGTACCCATCAGTGCAGCCTTTCAGTGCCCATCAGTGTTGCCTATCAGTACCCATCAGTGCCACCCATGAGTGCCCATAGTCAGTTCCACCTCATTGGTGCCACCTTATCAGTGCCGCCTTATCAGTGAAGGAGAAAACTTATTTACAAAACTTTTTTTTTTTCAAAATTTTCGGAATTTTTTTATTTGCTTAGCAAAACAAAAAACAAAAAAAAAACAAAAACGCACAGGTGCTCAAATACCACCAAAAGAAAGCTCTATTTGTGGGAGCAAAATGATAAAAATTCTGTTTGGTTACAGTGTAGCATGACCGCGCAATTGTCATTTAAACAGAGACAGCGCTGAAATACTGAAAATTGGCCTGGGCAGGAAGGGGGTGTAAGTGCCCTGTATTGAGGTGGTTAAAGATGAACTCCAGACAGCTAAAGAAGACATAAATTAATGCAGCTTGGGACTCATTAAAGTGGGGTTCCACAGAAAAAAAAACAAAACTACATGATAAATCCTAAAAAAAAAAATACAAAAAAAAAAAAAAATTTTTTCACTTACCTCTAAATGCCTGTTGCTAGGGGGTCCCTTGTAGTCTGCCTCTTCCAGTGCCTGGGCTAGTGACATCACTTCCCCCTCGGCACAGGAAGGGCTCAGCTCTGCTCCCTCCCTCCTGTCAATCATCTGGGACCCATTACAGGTCCCAGGTGACTAAGCACCCAATCACGGCGCGCGGCGCCGCTCGCGCATGCGCAGTGGGTGCCAGGCTGTGAAGCCACAGCCCGGCGCCCACAGTTGCAATGCCGGCGCCACTGAACGGAGGGGGAGACGAGCGGGGCTTCGATCCCCCGCATCGCTGGACCCAGGGACAGGTAAGTGTCCAATTAAAAGTCAGCAGCTGCAGTATTTGTAGCTGCTGACTTTTAATTTTTTTTTTTTTTTGACTGGCCCTCCTCTTTAACACATCATATTATGTATTTTAATCACAAGCAGAGTAAATACCTGAATGTGACAAGGTATCACCATCTTCCAGCCCCTGTGTAGCAGAGCTCGGATTGGAAGAAGGAGAAGCAGCACAAAGTCAGCCAGATGTACTGTAGTGCTCATATGCCAACTATGAGCTATCTGAGCTAAGGGAGGAGAGAGTAAGGTAACGAACAGATGAGCTCATCAGTCTGCTGCTTCTCCTTTCACTGTCCAATCAGAGGCTGGGGGAGTACAAGACCTGTAAGTGTTGCCTAATTGCAGCAGAGAATAATCAGGTCTTCTGCCCCGCCAGACAGAGCTTGTTAACTCTTAGGACTGGATGGACAGAAGTACAAACCACTACTATATACTGTAGGTATTTCATCTGTGTGTTTAGCCATGTGCTTGGAGTTCAGTTTTGAACCGCTCAGTAGAAAGAGATAAAAATAAGAAAAAAAAATCTCATCCACAATAATATACAAGCCGGTACACTATTGTTTTATTCCATTCATTTTGAAAAAGGTTCACATGACAGAAGACATCTCCTCTCGGTTCTGCACTCGCGAATGGAAGAAATAGAATTACACGGTGCCTGTGTACATAAATTCCAACATGATGAGGACTTACGATGACAGGCCGCAGCATGGAGATAAAGGAGCAGAAGCGGCTGCGTTCTTCGATCAGGGCTTTCCTCACCGCCTGCTTCTCCGTTTCTTCCAGCAATAAGTATTTATCATTGACGTCCTGCAAGGCGCTGTCCAGCTGGGGCTGAATGTCTCCTCTCCCTGCAAAAAAAAAAATTATAGCTCTAAAACCGGCCATAGATAATAGCTGCACTTAGAAGGGAAGGTGTGACCCAACCATCCAAAGATTTTATTTTATGAGATATTTCCAGAGATGTGCCTGCTAGGTACACCAAGGGGTGCTTATGTCAACGGGGGGGCGACAACAGGCAGCCCTATCGACAGCCTAATTTCAGAAGAAGCAACGTCTTAACCATAACTTTAAAGCATTATTTGAGAATGCTTTTAAGATCCCTTTCACGCTGAGCTGCCCCGGGCGTTGGTGGTAAAGCGGCGCTATTTTTAGCACCGCTTTACTGTCGTTTTAGCGGCGCTATTCGGCCGCTAGCGGGGCCGTTTTAACCCCCGCTAGTGGCCGAATAAGGGTTAATTACGCCCTCAAAACGCCGCTGCAGCGGTGCAGCCCCATTGTTTTAAATGGGCAGGAGTGGTGGAGGAGCGGTGTATTCACCGCTGCAAAGAAGTCGCTGGCAGGACTTTTTGTGACGCCCTGCCAGCGCAGCGCCCCAGTGTGAAAGCACTCGGGCTTTCACACTGGGATTGCAGCTGAGGCTTTTTTCAGCCGCTATTTTTAGCGCCTGAAAAACGCCTCCAGTGTGAAAGGAGTCTAAATGTCAGTAGTCACTTGCAGTTTGACAGCTGCTGTCTTGTCAAGTACCTGTTGTCATAATGTCTCCCAACCCCCGAGTGTGCATAACCGTTAAGGTAACAGTAGAAATGATTATGGTTATTGAAAGCTCACGCTCCCGACTCAATTGCCAGACAAGGTCAGCCAGCTCCTGAACTCTGTAAGATTCCTGTTTAAAAGTAAAGTATCATATTTTTTAAAGTTTTTCTAAAAAGGTAGAACTTTTTTTTTTTTTTAACCGTAATGCATTGTATGCATTAAGGTTAAAAAAAAAAAACTTTCTGCATGCAGTGCAGCCCTTCCTTATACTCGCTTGAGCCTAATCTCGATCCAGCGATATGCACGAGAGCAGAGGTTCTCCCAGCTCTCTCCCTCCTCATTGGCTTTTGCTACTGTCAATCACAGTCAGCGAGCAGGTAGCAGGGCCAATCCCGACACTGCTTGTTTTATGGACACACCACACAGAGGAGGGCTCGGAAGCAAGAATGCATGAGTGAACCCATGGCAAGCAGCTTGCTATGGAAGGACTCGGCGGGGAAGGGTTGGGGGAGGAGCCAAGCAGTGGTGGCAGAGGGGGGGATATGGGCGGCGGAGGAGCCTAAAGTGATGGCAGGGGAGGAACCAATAGTTCAGGATCAGGCCTGCTCTGTGCAAAACCATTATACAGAGCAGGTAAGTGTAACACGTTCATTATTAAAGAAAAAAAATTAAACCTTTACAATCTCCATTATTTTTATACGACATAATGTAAAGGGATGAGCTTGATGTAAGTTATGTTACGAATGTAAGTTAATGTTTAAAAAAAAATTTAAAAAAATAAAAAAATTTCCAAATCCACACCAAACAGCATGGATGAAGGAATATTCCTCGCAAGCTATTGTATTCTGACAGCCTTTGCTCCCGTGGCGGTCAGAGTACCCAAACAAGTGACTACAGTCTGTGGCTGAGAATTTACCGCCCGACTCCTTTGACCTTCAGACTGACGTTTGTTGAGCCGGGTGGTGCCAACAGAGCCACTCAGAGTTTCAGCCAATTTCGGCAGGAATTGAGCTGTGTATGGCCAGCATTAGAGTCGGCCGAACCACAGAAAACGATGCATCGCCTGGGTGCTTGATATCTTAACACTTGTAAAGCAGCCCATAGATAATCTGATTTGCTTTCCTTCCATCATGGGTGGAAGGAAAGAAAAATTGCTCGATTCTCCTATCAACACAGTCAGTGTTGACGAGGGCATACCTCCCGCAGCACTATTGTGTTCTGGCTGAACACAATGATTACTGCTAGTTGCTACAGCGGTTAAATCCAAGTCGATGGATAGATCAATCAGCCTGCCCATACATGGATCGAATCTTGACCAGTCCCTGCTGAACCAGCCGACTTTCGATCCATTTATAGCCGGCTTAAGAAGGGAATTGAGTGTATACCAAACTAAATCTCTAGAAGTTAATCTACAAGTTACAATATTCAATACACTAACAAAAAAAATATGGAATAAGCAGCATTAAAAAAATGCAACGTCATGAATGATCATTGGAAGTCCTCTATAAAAAAAAAAAAATCACTTTACAGGTAAATACTACAGCAATCACTCTTCTTACACACACTAAACCATAGAATCATCAACAAGGCAACCCTAGGCAGGAGCCTGTGGTTTACAGTTACAACCTTTATGCACTTATTCTTATTCAGGATTTAGATAGAACCAACAGTTTGCATAGTGCTTTACAAAATAAAGGGAGACAATACAGTTTCAATACAAATCAAGACAACAGGGTTAGGGGGGGCCCTGATCATGAGAGCTTACCATCTAAAAGGGAATGAGAAGTGATGCAAACATGGGTAGGATAGGTTGGTCAGAAGAGACAAATTTTCAGGGAAAGCCTACAGACCTAAAAAGGAGATTACAGAGATTTAGGAGTAGGAGATAGCTGGACTGATTAGGGTAGGGGATTCCAGAGAATTGGAGAGGCTCTGGAGAAGACCTCAACAGGAGCATGGTAGGAGGTGATGAGGTAGCTAGAGAGCAGGAGGCCTTGTGAAGTGCGAAGCAGTTGATATTTTGAGGTGAGTTTGATGATGTAACTGGGGGCAGAGTTATTGATGGCTTTGTATGTTGTTGAAATTTAGAATTTTATTTGTTGGGCGATAGGAATCCAGTGGAGGGATTGGCAGAGAGGAGTGGCCGACACTGAGTGTTTGGAAATGTGGATAATTCTGGTAGCAGTGAGACTGAAGGGGTATAGCCTGTGTAGAGGTTGACCAATGAGGAAGGAGTTGCAGTAGTTAAGGGGAAAGATAACAAGAGAGAGTGAACTTGTAGCTTGGTGGTGTTGTTGGTTAGGAAGAGGTGCATTTTGGAAAGAGGTGGCAAAATTTGGATAGTGATTTGATGTGGGGCTGAAAGGAGAGGCTGGAGTCTGGGGATATCCCAAATGGTCAAAGCTTTACCCTTGCCAGGCACTGCACAATGGAAGGTGCACGTGTACGCGGTTGGTATTAGATGGAGTGGGCCATTCCAGAACAGACCATGCAAATGGGTAGATTTTGGGCCTACTGTAATTAATATTAATGTGATGTCAATCATAGAGGGGGGATGTGGCAAATCTGTTACTTTACCAAAGGCCTAATTTGGCCTTAATTGAACTCTGCACTGTATTTTCCCTTTAAAGCACACATTCCTCCATCCCATAGTTTGAATCCTTGTCACATATACGCTCCCTTCTCAAACATTATACAACTCAAACATGACAGATAAAGAGCGTCTGACACTTTCTAAATGTACTCTCCCAGAATGCTTTGCAAGTCTTTTCCCGTCACTCTATAAAATGAAAAATGGCAATCAGCTTGAAGGTGTAAATCCCTTAGGATCAATTATCCTAAGCTTCGATTGCCTTTTCAGAGGCTAAGCCAAGCTATTCCAATTTGCAAGAGGCTTCCTCTATGATATGTATCGTGCATCTACAAGAGACAATTGGATGGATTAAAGATTGTGTAAAATTGGACACAGACAAGCACTGGAAGGATTTTTAATTGCTCATCAGGGTCCCTTATTTGATGTCCTGTAAATAGAGAGCATTTTCTTCACATAGCTGAGTGGAATTGATCTTCTCAGAACTGAAGAGAACAGAGATAAAATTCTGATCCTGGTATAATGCATATTCCTATACACAGCTGACTTTCTAAATCCTGCTGAAGGACCCTGCAGGCGGTCTGTTGTAGTCCAAGGCTGGCCACAGATGGCTCAGATTTCAGCCAAAATTTGAGCTGTGGATGGCCCTGAAGGCACCACTTGGCTCATCAAAATTGATTTAGAAACCAACTGAGCCAGGTGGAAAATTATTGGTTGAACACTGCATCCTATCAGATGCAGTCACTATTTGGCTTTACCATTATAATTATACAGTCGCAGGTGCCATGGATACTTGAACACAATAGTCAGCAGCGAAGATTCCTCCCTCCATGCTGTTAAGGTGGATGGGGGGGAATAGATAGATTTTTCTCTACAAGAGAAATGGGGTTGTGTAACATGGCTGCCAACATAAAGTAGGCTATTTTAGATAACAGATGCCATACAGATTGTATTTTTTACAGAAGATATAAAAAATTTTAGACTATCCTCTGCTAAACTATGTTTGAGCAATATCAATTCAGTCATTATGTACACGCCTGTAGGCATCTGTATTTCCCACTGCAGGTGGCACTCGACTGCAGCGGAAATGCAGATGGGGGAGGAAGTTGAAAGGAACTTGGTTCCTCTAAGATTTCCTCAGTCACAGGGAGGCAGCTATCCAATTGGATGCTGGCACCCCATGCGACTCCGGAGTCTTAAATTGACTCTACTTGACCCAAGAGAACGAAAAAAGTATATATATATATATATATATATATATATATTATTTGTTTATAAAATAGAAACAAAGGGGCAACTAAAGCCCAAATATATGTAGAGAGCATATCACACATATATAATATAGTATCACATGACTTGTACGGGATATGCCATATAAGACTCCGGCTCTCGGGCTTGGCCTGCTTAATGCGAGTGGCTAACTTAGGGAAAGGCTCCCTGCCTGACAGGAACCGTGCTTAGAGATGGGGAGAGGTTCCAGAGGTGTAGAGATAGGGAGAGGTTCCAGAGGACTAGAGATAGGGAGAGGTTCCAGAGGACTAGAGATAGGGAGAGGTTCCAGAGGACTAGAGATAGGGAGAGGTTCCAGAGGAGTAGAGATAGGGAGAGGTTCCAGAGGAGTAAGGACAGTGCCGAGTCCAAGTCTACTGCTACCTCTCAGGAAACCTTCCCTTTTGGGTGTGGACCAGCCCGGCCATATTCCACTCCTTGTGGCAGTTGCCGTTGGCATCTTTCATTCTGCATATTGCTGGTCCACTACTGTCTCTGTTGCAAGTGTCTCCGGTCAGGTGTGCTCCCCCACTGGGCCTGTTGTATTTTCTGAGCCTTTCTACAATATATTGTTACTGCCAAACGTGGACTATGTGTGTTCACTGCCCGCCGCACAACGCTGTACCTAACCCACACGCACATCTTCTACAAAATGTTGAGCCGCCAAGAGCAATTCCACTTTAGATTTTTTCAGCCTGGGTGAAATGATGCATGGTTTGATGCCCGCCAGATCTTACCACTATCCAGGTCCTAGCTTGGGAGATTCTCCTCCATTTGCAGCAATGCCATGATTAGCTGGCCATTGCTAATTGACATCAAGAAGAAAAGAACAGATAACACAGCAATTCTATGTCCTGCCCTTCGCAGGGACTTGCTACAGAAGCAGATAGAAAACACACCTAGGTAACAGTTTGCAAAAACTTGGGCTTGTGGTTAATGGGGAGGATAAAGACTCACCCTCATGAGTAACCATAGGAGAAAAAAAATGAGATAGGCGCAAGACCCCTATACTAAAGTATGCAATAAAGTACAGAGTATGAGATTGGAAAAAAACTAAACAGTAAAGGATTGGTATGGCTTTCATCAGATGCAGTTGGGTGTGACCAAAATAAAATGGTAGATGCAAGCTGAAGACGGTGCTTGTGGAGAATATGTCTGTCTCCATGCGTGTGTAGGGATTGTCACACACAATGCTCTGGGACTAATCCTAGGTCCACTTCGGGGACATCAGGATGGTGGTATGGAGCCCGTGTGAACCAAAACAACCTGAAAATAGTCTTGCAGGAGGTGTCCGTTGGAGGGTATCATGGAGATGTAGTGGACAGTAAAGAAACATCCCAACCAATCTTGTTTCGATTAAGTCATTTTTATATTTTAATGACACCCACGCTGCGTTTTGTGACAACTTGTCACTTCGGATAGCAGGTGTGTAACACTGTGTAGCTAGGCGGCAGAGTCCTCTACCTCCAGCCAAGCTCATCACTGAGTGCTCGGCTTGTAGATAGCTACTCTGTTATGCACCTGCTATCCGAGGAAATGACAAGTTGTCACAAAACACTTCACTTGTGTGATCAATAAACGTTTCTTTATTATAAGACTGGTTGGACATTTCTTCCTTCAAGGTCCACCACTACCCTCCAATGTGTGCCTCTGCAATATCATTTTATTTTTATTTATTGACCACACTGACTAGGTAACAGAATAGCCTGAAACATTATTGCTGGAGATCTTGGCATACTGTATGAGACCCCAGGAAGCCAAGACACTTGGTCACATGCCATCAGTTGAAAGAACCAAGGGACTCATGTTCAGGCAAAGCCAGCAGGTCTTCTGCAGCCTATGATCTCAATGGAACTTTAACTGTTCTTACCCTTTTCATGTGGTCAACCTCAGCATCATCAGCGCATGAAATACAATGTTATAATAAGCTGCAGGTCTTATGTCAATCACCCTACTGCAGGGATCCTCAAACAACAGCCCCCCAGCTGTTGCAGAACTACACATCCCATGAGGCATTGCAAAACCCTGACATTCACAGACATGACTAGGCATGATGGGAATTGTAGTTCCTGAACAACTGGAGGGCCGTAGTTTGAAGACCCCTGCTCTACTGTCTACCTCAGCTTTAATTATATTATGGTGGGCAGGCATTGCGTTTGTCAGCCTCGTATAAAATTAAGGTAAGGTAAACACAGTATCTCACAAAAGTGAGTACACCCCTCACATTTTTGTAAATATTTTAATATATCTTTTCATGTGACAACACTGAAGAAATGACACTTTGCTACAATGTAAAGTAGTGAGTGTACAGCTTGTATAACAGTGTAAATTTGCTGTCCCCTTAAAATAACACACAGCCATTAATGTCTAAACCATTGGCAACAAAAGTGAGTACACCCCTAAGTGAAAATATCCAAATTGGGCCCAAAGTGTCAATATTTTGTGTAGCCACCATTATTTTCCTCTTGGGCATGGAGTTGACCAGAGCTTCACAGGTTGCCACAGGAGTCCTCCTCTTCCACTCCTCCATGACGACATCACCGCTGTATGGTCTTGGCCACCGTGCTGCAGCTCAGTTTCATGGTCTTGACAATTTTCTTATAGCCTAGGCCATCTTTATGTAGAGCAACAATTCTTTTTTTCAGATCCTCAGAGTTCTTTGCCATGAGGTGCCATGCTAAACTTCCAGTGACCAGTATGAGGGAGTGAGAGCAATAACACCAAATTTAACACATCCGCTCCCCATTCACACCTGAGACCTTGCAACACTACTGAGTCGCATGACACCGGGGAGGGAAAATTGGGCCCAATTTGAACATTTTCACTTAGGGGTGTACTCACTTTTGTTGCCAGCAGTTTAGACATTAATGGCTGTGTGTTGAGTTATTTTGAGGGGACAGCAAATTTACACTGTTATACAAGCTGTACACTCACTACTTTACATTGTAGCAAAGTGTCATTTCTTCAGTGTTGTCACATGAAAAGATATAATAAAATATTTACAAAAATTTGAGGGGTGTACTCAATTTTGTGAGATACTTTATGTCTTTTAAAACAAATTGACAACTGCACATACAATGGATATAAAAAGTCCACACACCCCTGTTAAAAATGTCAGGTTTCTGTTCGGTAAAAAAAATTAGACAAAAATAAATAATTTCAGAACTTTTTCCACCTTTATTGTGACCTATATACGTACGTAAGTCTATAACTCAATTGAAAAACAGACTGAAATCTTTTAGGGGGGTGGGGGGAGCAAAAATAAATAACTAAAATAACGTGGTTGCATAAGTGTGCACACCCTCCTATAACTGGAGATGTAGCAGATGTGTTCAGAATTAAGCAATCACATTCAAACGCGTGTTAAAAAGGAGTCAGTTTCCAGACACTATTCTCTGACGTGGTAAAAAAAAACAAAAAAAAAAGGGAGTCAGTACACACCTGCCATCATTTAAAGTGCCTCCGATTAACCCCAAATAAAGGTCAGCTGTTCTAGTAGGTCTTTCCTGACATTTTCTTAGTCACATCCTACAGCAAAAGCCTTGATCCGCAGAGAGCTTCCAAACCATCAGAGGGATCTCATTGTTAAAAGGTATCAGTCAGGAGAAGGGTACGGAAGAATTTCCAACACAGTGAAGAAAGTCATCATTATGTGGAGAAAATATGGCACAACAGTGACATTACCAAGAACTGGACGTCCCTCCAAAATTGATGAAAAGAGGAGAAGAAAACTTGTCAGGGAGACTGCCAAGAGGCCTACAGCAACATTAAAGGAGCTGCAGGAATATCTGGCAAGTACTGGCTTTTTGGTACATGTAACATCAATCTCCCGTATTCTTCATATGTCTGGGCTATGGGGTAGAGTGGCAAGACGGAAGCCTTTTCTTACGAAGAAAAACATCCAAGCCCGGCTAAATTTTGCAAAAACACATCTGAAGTCTCCCAAAAGCATGTGGGAAAATGTGTTATGATCTGATAAAACCAAGGTTGAACTTTTTGGCCATAATTCCAAAAGATATGTTTGGCGCAAAAACAACACTGCACAATCACCAAAAGAACACCATACACACCATGAAGCATGGTGGTGGCAACATCATGCTTTGGGGCTGTTTTTCTTCAGCTGGAACAGGGGCCTTTCAAGGTAGAGGGAATTATGAACAGTTCCAAATACCAGTCAATATTGGCACAAAACCTTCAGGCTTCTGCTAGAAAGCTGAACATAAAGAGGGACTTCATCTTTCAGCAAGACAACATGCCAAAGCATACATCCAAATCAAGAAAGGAATGGCTTCACCAGAAGAAGATTACAATTTTGGAATGGCCCAGTCAGAGCACAGACCTAAAAACCTGTGGGGTGATCTGAAGAGGGCTGTGCACAGGAGATGCCCTCACAATCTGACAGATTTGGAGAGTTTCTGTAAAGAAGAGTGGGCAAATATTGCCAAGTCAAGATGTGCCATGCTGATAGACTCATACCCAAAAAGACTGAGTAAAAAAGGAAATGCAGCTCACAAACACTCTTGCTCTGGAATGACACCGCCCTAGTAAGAACTGGTTCCAGGTGCTGGCTTTGCTGGTTTGCAGTGAGGTAGAAAGAAAACCTGGATAGCCGCACTCTGGGATAAGTATCCCAGAGTGCGGCTATCCAGGATTTCTTTCTACATCACTGCAAAAAGACCGAGTGTTGTAATAAAATCGAAAAAAGTATTAATTTAATGGTGTGCACACATTTTATTTTTACTTCCCTCCATGTAAAAGATTTCAGTTTGTTGTGAAACTGAGTTGTACATTTTAGAGGTCACATTAAAAGGTGGAAAAAGTCCTAAAATGATTTATCTTTGTCTCATTTTTTTTTTTTTTTACATCACAGAAACCTGAAATGTTTACAGGGGTGTGTAGACTTTTTATATCCACTGTATATCAGTTTAAAAAAAAGGCCTTCAATTATATTTTAATCAATACATCCAGGAACGAATAAATAGATTCTAAGATTGACTTGTACAGGAAGTATATTGTTAATGTGTAATTAAGATTTCTATTCTTGGTTTTAGATTTTTTTTTTTTTTTTGGAGAGAAAATAAAACCCAATAAATTGCAGAGCTAATATTGGCAGTTCTTTCAGACGCAGTCTGTTCAGATGGCGGGTTTTTGCAGTGTGAGAAGCGACCGCGGATCTCATCATTAAATGCAGGCCATGGTTGCCATAGAAACTACAGAAGTTCTTTAAAGAGCTATAGGGGAGGATAATGACTTACTATACTACTGTCTGTGAGAAGTCAGGCAAACATACAAATGCACTTCTTTAACTTCACTGTCAGCCACCCCTGGGGTACAGTCAGCAGTATAGAGAGGCATACCGGTACTTATTATAGACATAAATCTGGAAGTAGAAAGGACTCTCCTCTGCTGGCAATAAAAGGATTATTATTTTCATACAGGAAATTAGTGAAATAAACCCTAAAGCCCATCTGGAATTTGGCAATAAACATATTGCTTGCTGCGAAATGAAAGGAGACGCGTGCGGAGAAAGTGATTAGTAAACTTCAGATGCAGACAGGGGCTCTTTACTGCCCCAGCCGGGCAGCATTCCAGTATCCATGGCAACCCACGGCATTCATCACAGGCAAATCAATACACCTTACTGGAGCCACAAGCATCAGCACCATAATCAAGAGGATTACTGGCCATGCTTTGTTAATCAAAAAGGTCCATCTAATACTGATTTCCTTTATTACTAAGGGGTTGACTTCCCAGATTTTGGGACGGAGCTCCATTCACCAAATGAGCACAGGGAATTAAAAGTAGATAGTGGGTGAAATGACGACAAGGAGTGAATAGTGGGACATGGGCCGGGGGACGCGGGCAATGACAAGGGGCCCGGGAGCGCAATGACAAGGGGCCCGGGAGCGCAATGACAAGGGGCCCGGGGGCGCAATGACAAGGGGCCCGGGGGCGCAATGACAAGGGGCCCGGGGGCGCAATGACAAGGGGCCCGGGGGCGCAATGACAAGGGGCCCGGGGGCGCAATGACAAGGGGCCCGGGGGCGCAATGACAAGGGGCCCGGGGGCGCAATGACAAGGGGCCCGGGGGCGCAATGACAAGGGGCCCCGGGGGCGCAATGACAAGGGGCCCCGGGGGCGCAATGACAAGGGGCCCCGGGGGCGCAATGACAAGGGGCCCCGGGGGCGCAATGACAAGGGGCCCCGGGGGCGCAATGACAAGGGGCCCCGGGGGCGCAATGACAAGGGGCCCCCGGACGCAATGACAAGGGGCCCCGGGGCGCAATGACAAGGGGCCCCGGGGCGCAATGACAAGGGGCCCCGGGGCGCAATGACAAGGGGCCCCGGGGCGCAATGACAAGGGGCCCCGGGGCGCAATGACAAGGGGCCCCGGAGCGCAATGACAAGGGGCCCCCGGAGCGCAATGACAAGGGGCCCCCGGAGCGCAATGACAAGGGGCCCCCGGAGCGCAATGACAAGGGGCCCCCGGAGCGCAATGACAAGGGGCCCCGGAGCGCAATGACAAGGGGCCCCGGAGCGCAATGACAAGGGGCCCCGGAGCGCAATGACAAGGGGCCCCGGAGCGCAATGACGGGGTGAAATGCAGACCGAAAATAGAAGGTGGACTGTGGCTGGTACATGAACAGGAGGTGGTACATGGACAGGGAAGGTTTAAGGCCATTTTCCTAATCTGTATAAATTAGAAAAATTAGCAAACTAGAGTGCGTTTAGTTGTTTGTTTAAGTTAAGAGAGGCTGCACTGAACAGACAAGGTATACCATGAAGCATATGGACGTTTCATCAGCACATCCATAAAGGTGCCCCAACTCATGTGATGGGGAAAGGTGTTCCAAAGGGCAGGAGGGACCAATGGGCTTTCATTATGAGTGACAGATGATAAACCTGTACTGGTTATCCAAAGTAGTCAATCTGATACCTCCATCAGTGTTACATCCCCTACCCAACCACATACACATCACAGCCTAGATCAGTGATGGCGAACCCATGGCACGTGTGCCACAGCTGGCACACAGGGCCCTCTCTGTGGGCACACGAGCAGAGCCGCCATCTTTTTCTCTTGTGCGTAAGAGAATAGGAGTGCCTATTAAAAAATATGCTGGTGCCCAGGCTACTGACTGAGGATTGGTTTTTGTATATGGCGTCCCCGTCGCCCCTCCTGTCCAAGTATAAAACAAAACATGATGGACCACACGGGCCCCCTGGAGCATGGGACGGGGGTTGCCATTGTGACCCCTGATGTTACACATTAGTGGTTGCGGGTTTGTGGTAAAAACATCTTTGTGGTTTTATCGCCTCCCAAACAAAGCAAATGTAAACAAACTTTTACTGTCTTGAGCCTCCTATAAGGTTTCTTTTACACCGATGTGCTGCAATTTACCTGTGTGTGAATTAGCTGTGCTTTGCCATAGACTTCTATTATATCTTGCCGGCGCCAGCTCTATGCACTCTAATGCTCTGGGATGGTGGGTCAGCAACTTATGATCTGGGCTTGCTGACTCACCACCCCAGAGGATGGGGTCGTGGGCCAAATCGGAGGGCTTGGGCCACGGGGTTGAGCACCCCTAACTTACATGATCAAAAAGAGGCTCCCCAACAAAGTAATAATTTTAAATGTAAAATCTCCAACTTTAAACTTCTGTTGATCTCTGTAGCGTTGCTCAATATCTGCAGGATTGTTAACTCTACAATGGTCTTTTTATGGATTCATGTTGATCTTTTATGCTGTCATTTATTTGGATGCCCCTTCAATGAATACAGTATGTCAGCTGAATCTAAAGTTAAGCTTTAGGTGATTATTATATTATGGTTTCCTCCACTTTGGGCAAAGGCTCTCAGTTACAGAAATGGCAGGTAAACATACCTTTCTTGGCCTTTTTCTGAAGTTTAAGAGTGTCTGATGACTTTTTCTTGATTTCTTGACGGGCCTTTTTGTATTCTGAAAAAAAAAAAACACACAATTAATATTAGCAACACACACAAATAACAGTCTGCAGGGTAACAATCTTTTGCAGGAAATGTATTGTACATGCATTCCTATTCTAGAAACAGGAGTGTTAACTATAATGGACCTAAAGACTATTCTATACATGGATAATGTCAAGTGAAAAATAAGGAATTCCCCGTATGCCCTGTAAGGGGCTGGAGATAAGTGGGGATTTTAATGTGCCTAAACACCAGTAAAAAACGTTTTTTTTCATATTAAAGCCGACACATTATAAAAACATACTGTATGTCATCAGCTGCAATTTCAACCAAAAAAATATACAATGGGACAAACTTAATACAGAACAGGTGGATTAAGAATGTTTCGCACAAGGAAAGCTTCTTCAGGACCCACTTCGTTGTTCAGTGCAGACCAAAAATATTGATGCTAAAGGTAAAAGAAAAAAAAAAAAAAAAGAAAACCACCAGACTAGCAGCATTTGAGGAATGTAACTCTACATGGCGACATTGTGTGGCTTCTCTTCAGTGCATGGTTTTGCCTTTTTACAGATACACCCCCTCAAAGTGGATGTAAAGGCAGAAGGTTTATCTTAATGCATTCTAGACTTCTGTGGGCGGCAGCAGCCCCAACACTTACCCAAGGTTCCTCTCTCTCCGGGCGATGTCCACGAGTGTCTCAGCCTTCCAAGATTCTCCCTCCTGATTGGTTGAGACAGAGCAGCGGCGCCATTGGCTGACGCTGCTGTTAAGTTCAGCTAGCTAATCAGGGGAGAGGGGCGGGGGCTCCCTGTCTGAATGGATACAGGGAGCTGTGACTTGGCTTGGGTGCCCCCATAGCAAGCTGCTTGATGTGGGAGCTCTGAACAGGAGGGAGGGGCCAGGAGCACAGAAGAGGAACCCAAGAAGAGGAGGAACCAAGCTGCTCTGTGCGAATCCACTGCAATAGAGCAGGTAAGTATAACATGTTTGTTATTTTTATATAAAAATTTTGACAATCACTTTAAAGCAGAAGTACAGCCAAAGCTTGTTTGGTTGTACTTCTCCTGTGGATCACAGGAGTGTAATTCATTCTGCACTCCTGTGACCTGTTTTTAACAGACAGCTGAAACCCGCCTAGTCCAGGCTCTGGTAAGATCGCGACAATGAAATCAGATCCGCCTACATGCGAGCTGCTGAAAGCCTTAGCTGGGCGCTAACACCCTCTCCACAGCGCAGCTCTCCAGTGAGCGGGGGGGCAGAGCAGACAGCGGTGACTGACAGTCAACAGCTCTCTGCTCAGGGAGTTGTGAGAACCGAGCGATCGGAAGCGTTTGATCGTTCGGTTCTCAGTCTTAAAGCTGGCGGGAGGACCGATGCTGCATTCACGAGTGAACTATAATTCTGAAAAAAAAACAATTCCATACTCTTAAGCATCAGCTTACTCTATAGAGTACCTATCACTGCCTATTGCTATCACAGGGGTGTAGCATCATCTTTTAAACTTTATTAAACAAGTGGGTATTATATTGTGCATTACATTTTTTAAAAAGTGTATAATTTTTAAAAAAAATGTGCGTTTGAAAAATCGCTGAGTAAATACAGCGTTACATAAAACGCAACACCCACCAATTTATTCTCTAGGGCTTCTGCTTAAAAAAAATATATAAAACTGTTTGGGCGTTCTGCGTAATTTGTTTAGCAAAAAAATACTGATTTTTATATGTGAAAAAATAAAATAAAAATTGGGCTTTATACACTTTACTGAGTTAAAGCAGAAGTGTACAAACTGGTACTTTTTGAAAAAAAAAAATCTTCACTCACACCTCAAAAAAAAAAATAAAATAAAAAAATCAATAGCATTCAAGTGGGCCCGGGAGGGATTTCAAACATTTTCTCCATCATCGGAAAGCTCCTTTAATGGCAGACCTTTTATTGATCTCCAGTGATTGCTACCTTTAGCATGGTCCTTGTCGAGCTGATTAGCAACCTTCTTCCATTCTTCAACTTGCTCTTGCAGTGGATTGATCAGACAGTCAATCAGAGCGCTGAGATGGAAAATAAACATAAAAAGTCATCAACATCATCATTCCCCAATAAGGGTGAAAAAAAATAATGCATGATACATAATACAACAAGCACAGGTAGGCGAATGTTTCCATAGCTTTGTCTTTTGTCTCAGTAATTAGAAAATACTAAGTGAAATGTGCGTTCCACAATCTAGTGATTGAGCTCTGCTGAAATTGTAGAGACGGACAGGAAGTCCGCACAAAATAGAGATATGCTATGGAATGTAATTTTTCAATTTATAAAGTGGTTGTAAAGGCTGAAGGTTTTTTACCTTCATGCATTCTATGCAGCCCCCCCAAATACATACCCGAGCCTGATCTAGCAATGTGCGTAACAGCAAAGGCTCCCTCAGCTCTCTCCCTCCTCATTGGCTCAGAGGCAGCAGCAGAAGCCATTGGCTGCTACTGTTAATCATAGCCAGTGCTGGGGGAGCGGGGGCACGGCCTAACCCCGCTTTGTGCATCTGATGGACACACAAAGTAAGGCTCGGAAGCGAAGATACAGGAGTGTCCCCAGAGCAAGCGGCTCGCTATGGTGGGCACTCGACGGGGGGTGGGGGGGTGCAGGGGCGGGAGGAGCCATGAGCACTGGCAGGGGACCCGAGAAGAAGAGGAGGAGCTGCTGGCTCCTTCTCCTCAAGTGCCCACCATAGCGTGTCGCCAAAAAGAAGCTCCTGCTCCTTTTTGGGCAACCAGCTTTGCGCTATTTATAGAAGTCCAGAAGTCCTATGGGTCACAGGAGTGCAATTCGTTTTGCACTCCTGTGACCTGTTTTCAGAAGAGAGAGGACTGAAGTCCGTTCTCTGCTGACATCACAGGAATCAGTCCAGGCACCGCGTCATCCCGACAATAAAGTCTGGATCCGCCAGGTGCCTGGACTGATGCCCGTCTCACCCTCTCCTTGCAAGAGACTGAGACGGCCGCTCCCAGCCCCTCCACAGCTCAGCGCTCCAGTGAGTGTGGAGAAGTAGAGAGGAGAGCTGATGATTGACAGGCAGCAGCTCTCTGCTCGGGGAGATGTGGGAACCGAGCCATCGGCGATTTTCAATTGCTCGGTTCTCATGTGCTTTGAAAAGGAATGCGGTGCGATTCCCATTCAAATCAAATGTGGTTTCCCACACCGCATATATGTGAACCCAGCCTTAAAGCGGCTTGCTATGGTGGGCACTCCATGGGGGAGGGGGGGCACCACAACAAGCCACTTGCTCGGGGGACACTTGTGAGTGCTCGCTCCAGAGCAGGTAAGTATACTGTAAGATGTTTGTTATTTTAACAAAAGAAAAGAGACTTTACCATCACTTTATATTTGCAGGCTATGCTTCAAGGTTTGCAGCGCTATGCAATGGATGTGCTTTACTGCTTCACCTTCTAATACTGGCCTATGAGTCAGGCTGGAGATGAAAGCTAGATGCCAGATGTCCTCCAGTCAGGAAATGAGACGGGCTCTGTGCAACTTGGTGGAGCTGCTAATGCACATGGAGAGAAGCTCACAGTGTGCAGCATAATTAGAGTAAGCAACTCCGGTACCGAAAAGAAGCTTTTATATGGTAAAGAACAGCTTTAAACCGGCAGAAGAGAAAAGTAATTGCACTAAACCACTGGGAGCCCCATCTATTGGCAAAGCTGGGAATCTCCACATTTATTACAACAACAATATAAGACACATATTAACCCCTTAAGGGCCAGAAGACCCCCCCCCCCTATTTTTTGAGATACGGCACTGTGCCGCTTTATCTGACAAAAATCCACGGTCGTGTGGCGCTGTACTCAAACAAAGATTGCTGTCCTTTTTTCCCCCCACCAATAGAGCTTTATTTTGGTGGCATTTGATCACCTCACCTTTTTTGCGCTATAAACAAAATAAGACCGACAATTTTGCCCAAAAATTTTTTTTACTTTTAGCGATAAGAAATATCCAAAAGAAAGAACAGTTTAGGCCAATATGTATTCTCCATATTTGTCCCCAGAGAACCCCCTTTACATCAGGGTCCCCAGAGAGGCCCCCCTTTACACCAGGGTCCCCAGAGAGGCCCCCCTTTACACCAGGGTCCCCAGAGAGGCCCCCCTTTACACCAGGGTCCCCAGAGAGGCCCCCCTTTACACCAGGGTCCCCAGAGAGCCCCCCCTTTACATCAGGGTCCCCAGAGAGCCCCCCCTTTACATCAGGGTCCCCAGAGAGCCCCCCCTTTACATCAGGGTCCCCAGAGAGCCCCCCCTTTACATCAGGGTCCCCAGAGAGCCCCCCCTTTACATCAGGGTCCCCAGAGAGCCCCCCTTTACATCAGGGTCCCCAGAGAGCCCCCCCCCCTTACATCAGGGTCCCCAGAGAGCCCCCCCCCTTACATCAGGGTCCCCAGAGAGCCCCCCCCCCCTTACATCAGGGTCCCCAGAGAGCCCCCCCCCCTTACATCAGGGTCCCCAGAGAGCCCCCCCCCTTACATCAGGGTCCCCAGAGAGCCCCCCCCTTACATCAGGGTCCCCAGAGAGCCCCCCCCTTACATCAGGGTCCCCAGAGAGCCCCCCCCTTACATCAGGGTCCCCAGAGAGCCCCCCCCCTTACATCAGGGTCCCCAGAGAGCCCCCCCCCTTACATCAGGGTCCCCAGAGAGCCCCCCCCTTACATCAGGGTCCCCAGAGAGCCCCCCCCCCTTACATCAGGGTCCCCAGAGAGCTCCCCCCTTACATCAGGGTCCCCAGAGAGCTCCCCCCTTACATCAGGGTCCCCAGAGAGCTCCCCCCTTACATCAGGGTCCCCAGAGAGCCCCCCCCTTACATCAGGGTCCCCAGAGAGCTCCCCCCTTACATCAGAGTCCCCAGAGAGCCCCCCTCTTTACATCAGGGTCCCCAGAGAGCCCCCCTCTTTACATCAGGGTCCCCAGAGAGCCCCCCCCTTACATCAGGATCCCCAGAGAGCCCCCCCTTACATTAAGGTCCCCAGAGAGCTCCTCCCTTACATCAGAGTCCCCAGAGAGCACCCATTACATCAGGGTCCCCAGAGAGCCCCCCCTTACATCAGGGTCCCCAGAGAGCCCCCCCCTTACATCAGGGTCCCCAGAGAGCTCCCCCCTTACATCAGAGTCCCCAGAGAGCCCCCCTTTACATCAGGGTCCCCAGAGAGCCCCCCTTTACATCAGGGTCCCCAAAGAGCCCCCTCTTTACATCAGGGTCCCCAAAGAGCCCCCTCTTTACATCAGGGTCCCCAGAGAGCCCCCCCTTACATCAGGGTCCCCAGAGAGCCCCCCCCCCCTTACATCAGGGTCCCCAGAGAGCTCCTCCCTTACATCAGAGTCCCCAGAGAGCACCCATTACATCAGGGTCCCCAGAGAGCCCCCCCTTACATCAGGGTCCCCAGAGAGCCCCCCCCCTTACATCAGGGTCCCCAGAGAGCTCCCCCCTTACATCAGAGTCCCCAGACAGCCCCCCTCTTTACATCAGGGTCCCCAGAGAGCCCCCCTCTTTACATCAGGGTCCCCAGAGAGCCCCCCCCTTACATCAGGATCCCCAGAGAGCCCCCCCTTACATTAAGGTCCCCAGAGAGCCCCCCCCCTTACATCAGAGTCCCCAGAGAGCCCCCATTACATCAGGGTCCCCAGAGAGCCCCCATTACATCAGGGTCCCCAGTGAGCCCCCATTACATCAGGGTCCCCAGTGAGCCCCCATTACATCAGGGTCCCCAGTGAGCCCCCATTACATCAGGGTCCCCAGTGAGCCCCCATTACATCAGGGTCCCCAGTGAGCCCCCATTACATCAGGGTCCCCAGTGAGCCCCCATTACATCAGTTTCCCCAGAGAGCCCCCCTTACATCAGTGTCCCCAGACAGCTGCCCCCCCTTCCAGAGGTTTTCCTGCACATGGCTGGTCTGCGCTGTCTGTGCACCTCCAACCCCCAGCACATCTCTGGGGGGAGGGAGCAATCAGCAGCTCTATGGTGCTTGTGGACTGCGGGATCTCCCTGGGGCTTGTAGTTCTCCTCCCGAGTGTATACAGTGGCGAGGGGAGGGGCCTCTGACCCGAGCAGGTATCAGTAACAGTGTACAAGCAGAGCGACTCACTTGTACACTGAAGAGTGAAACTGATACCTGCCCGGGCCAGAGGCCCCTCCCCTCGCCACTGTATACACTCGGGAGGAGAACTACAAGCCCCAGGGAGATACCGCCTCCCACGGGCAACATAGAGCTGCCAATCGTCGCCTCCCATCTTCCCCCACTGCATCCCAAACTGACAGCCAGAGGTGCAGGGGGAGATGCTGGGTCTTGGGGCCCCCCCCCCCACACACACACACACACACACACACACACACACACACACACACACACACACACACACACAGCGGCAGAACGGCAGTGTTCGATCGCAATTGCGACCCTGAAAGCTCCGCCACTGTGTAAAACAGATCTCGTTTAACACATTGCAGTAGTGACCTGTCACCGACACCTCCACACATGAGAAGAGGAGGGGATGGACCGGCCCCCTTGTTATTAAATTCTTACCAGACAATGCTGGAAAATAGACATCAACACCAATCGTTCGCTCTGAATGGATTATACCCAATACTTAATCGCAGACCAGGGGATGGATCTCATGCTAATTGGCTCATTCCAAAACAAAAAGTTCCATAGTGTAATTCCTTAAGTTTTATTAAATTAAAACACGCTTTTAGGAATTGCACTTACGCAAAACCTACATCATATCAGACGGGAAAAAAAACAAAAAAACAAAAAAAAAAAAACACACTTTACGGTTGTGGGTTTTAGTAACACTTAAAGCAGAGTTCCGTCATTTTTTTCTTTTTCTTTTAAAGTCAGCAGCTTCAAATACTGCAGCTGCTGACTTTTAAAACATGGACACTTACCTGTCCAGGGCGCCCTCGATGTCGGCACCCGAAGCCAATCTATCCCTCAGCTCCGGGTGAAGGCACCGCCATCTTCAGTAAGGGAATTAGGAATTGAAGCCTTGCAGCTTCACAGCCTGGTTCCCTACTGCTCATGTGTGAGTCGCGCTGCGTGTTCTGACTGGTCCCTGCTGTCTTCTAGGACCTGTGCTTCTCCCAGAAGACAGCGGGGGGAGAGGCGCCGGATATAGCATAGATAGCCCCGCAGATACTGCGGCTGTCTATGCCCGGAAGTGGGAGCAAATACCTGGATTATACAGATATCTTCTCCCCCTTTCTCCTGAAAGGTACCAAATGTAACAGCGGAGGGGGAGGGGGATTCCGAAAAGCGGAAGTTCCATTTTTGGGTGGAACTCCACTTTATATGGTGTTTTTGGTTTGTGGGGCTCAGATGCAGTGAAGAGCCTCTTTAAAATGTTGGATCACTATGTGCTACCTTCGCTTTCTGTTCTGGTGACAATGGCTACCAAGGTAAATGGAGCGGGTGAATCTACCTAGCTGTGACACCGACAGCAATAAAACCTGACAGGGGTTCTAACCCCCCATTACTCTTTCCAAAAACGAAGAATAGAAAATAATCAAAAATGAATGAATGCATTGCCAGACCTGGAAAACTGCCTCAGTTTGGACTCTATGCTGCGATGTCTCATACACATCCGGGTCAAAGCAGAACCGACTTCTCTTGTTGCTCCTGAAAGACACAAAGTTTTAGAGTGAAATAAACTATACAAGGTTTTACATGTTACTTAAAGCCCAACTCTACCCAAAACCGCTGTCAGCTTTGCATGCTTTTACACTTTGTCATCACCACCCTCTTGAAGATTCTGGGAGATCCTCTCATTAGAAGTTCCAGTTCTGCCCGACCACAATGGTCATCACAGAGCCACACGATGGCATAAGTGACATCATCATTGTGGGAGGGGCAGAGGCACACAACTAAACCATGCAAAATATAACATCTACGCCTAACTAAAACCAAGAACAAAATGGAACATATTGCAGATTACAGTCCTTAAGATGTGTTGGCTGCATTTGTTTTCTTTTCTCCAAGCTAAGAACATTTTCAGCAAGTACAGGAACAGTTGAGTACTGTAATACTTTAGATTTGCATTAACATCCACATTTTCAGGACAAGCTTTCAGGGTTGTTCCCCCTTCTTCAAGGTCCAAGCCGTACTGCACAACCCAAAAGCTTGTCCTGAAAATTTGGATGTTAGTGCAAAGTAAAAAAATTAAAAAATTTCCGTGGACGGCACTCCACAATCACATCCCAGCAAGTACAGAAAATACCAGTTTGATCCTGAAAAGAAATGCTGTTTCCTGGTCACTTCTTGTACACTGAATAGCTGTAGCTACAAATTGCCCTGCCCACCACGTAATAGACACAGACATGTTTGGATTCCATATCAGAGGGCGGCCTAGGGTGACAACCATGGCACCCTCCATGGATACAGTGGAGGAGCAACGTAGCCACCTAGTGGCAGGAAGGAAGTTATTTGAAGGAAACTTGAAAAATAAATGCAACCATGACACCAATGATTAGCAAGATACACAGTGGTGTAGTGGATAGCACTTTCACCTAGCAGTAAGAAGGGTCGCTGGTTCGAATCCCAACCATGACACGACCTGCCTGGAGTTTGCATGTTCTCCCTGTGCAGGTTTCCTCCGGGTACTCTGGTTTCCTCCCACACTCCAAAGACATGCTGGAAGGCTAATTGGATCCTGTCTAAATTGTCCCTAGTATGTATGAATGTGAGTTGGGGACCTTAGATTGTAAGCTCCTTGAGGGTAGGGACTGATGTGAATGTACAATGTATATGTAAAGCGCTGCGTAAATTGATGGCGCTATATAAGTGCCTGAAATAAATAAAATAAATAAAAATAAATATATGGAATTTTTGGTTTGAATACACTTTAAGGAGGGCGGGCCCTCATGGGAAGCCAATCAGGTTTCACTGCACAGAGCTGTCAATCTAACACTGCAAGCTTGCGTCATCTTATATCTATAGGAACCTTTAAAGAGGACCTACACTCCAAAAATAAAGAATATGTAAAGCCAACATTTCATATTCCTGATATGTGCCTACTGCACCATGTACTTGTATGAAAAAGTCTCCTGTTCTCTTTGTATTCCTTCTTTTGTGTGAAATTCCTGGTGATCATGCTAGTCCCTCTGCTTTCCTATTAAAACTGACCACAGTAAGCAGGAAAACACAGTGTGGTCAGTGTTCTAGCTGTGCTGGGAGCTAATCTAATGATCAAGCTTGTGCCGCCCCCCTGCACAGCCAATCACTGGGATGATCACTGTGCGGCTCTTTATCCTCCCCCAGCTACTATTTAGCTAAGAACAGATGTGATCTCTTATTAAAAAAAAAAAAAAAGGGGGGGGGGGTATTTACGATTATTTTTTATATCTATATACACATTTTTGCTTTCCATTTCTATTTTAAACTGAACGTGGTTGTTTTACAAGGTGATTGTTTACATCAGGGGTCTCAAACTGGCGGCCCTCCGGCTGTTGGAAAACTACAAGTCCCATAAGGCATTGCAAGGCTGACAGTTATAAGCATGACTCCCACAGGCAGAGGCATGATGGGACTTGTAGTTCCGCAACAGCTGGAAGGCCACCAGTTTGAGGCCCCTGGTTTTTAAAGGAAATCTGTATAAGAAAATACATAAACTGTCATTGTTGAACCCTTTTTTTTTTTAAATGGTCATCTTAAGGAGATTAATGACAATCTTTACGTCCCAAAGTAAAAGTTAGCTGTAACTAAATTATTTTACCAATCTATAAAGTCTATCTTTAGCTGAAAAGACAACTCCGGTTTCCTCCAGCAAGGCGCTGGTCACAGGAGTTCTGCTAAATGGGTTTTGTGGATTGAAGCGTAAAAACTTTCCCAGTAGCAGCAGCCATATAACCAGCCACCAGAGGGCGCCCATGGTCCAGGCTTCTCAATGTTTTTCAGGCCCTCATTTACCTTTCACTTCCATCATTCAGTAGGATTATTAAAATATCTCCGTATAGGTCTTCTCTAATGACACAATGAATAACATTTCAAAAACACAGAGGTGTTTAACATTCCTGACATTTTCTTTTTTTTTTTTTTTGGAGGGGCAGAGCAATTAAATGTCTCCTTGTACTACTGAACACAAACACAAGGAGGCACTGTTGCATCGTCCAAAAACACACCAAATGTCAATGCATGTTCGATGTGTCCAATCCCATCATTAGGAGTAGAAGGCTGCGTTGTCAGAGGATTGTTATTGTGATTATAATGTAATATGCCACCGAGACCGCTGAAATCGCATGACACAAAATGATTTGTGACATGTAAGGATAGGTTGTTAGGATGGGTTATAACATTGTGTCCAAGCCCAGGGCAGAGAGCTTTGTCCATCATGAGACAATCTGCAGCAGTGTCTTGCGTAATTCGGAGTACTTCAGGCACACAATGAATTTTTTTAGTAGTATATATTTAGCGTTTTTTTTAACATTTATCTTATATTAGTGTTTATTTGTAGATTAGCATGTCAATGTAGATAAGAGAATTCTAAAACCAGTGCACCGTCAATGTGGGTTATATACCTCTATGGATATCCACCATCAGGAGCCACTGGTGAGACCTGAGGACAGGTTTGGGATATCCAAGTATAGTCCAGCTGAATGCTATAGGTGGGGGGTCCCCAAACTTCTCAGTACATGGGGTACATTGTATATTCTACTGATATTTGTGGGCTGAAATATATCAATTTTAAAAAAGAGTCCGCTCCTTTCATCCAGGAATGCCCATCAGGGTCCCCCCTTACATCCAACAATGCCCATTAGAGTCCCCCCTAAATCCAGTAATGTTTATCAGAGTGCCCCTTATATTCAGCAGTTCCCATTAGAGTACCCCCTTATATCTAAGAAAGCCTATTATAGGCTTTCCTTGCATTCAGGATTGCTCAGAGTCACTCCTTAGAGACAGGAGTGCCTGTCAGAGTCCCCCTTAACATTCAGGAACGCCCATCAAAGGCCACCCTTATATTCAGGATTGCCCATTAAAGTCTCCCCTCAAATCCAGCAGCGTCCCACCTTACACCTAGGAATGCCCATCAGAGCCTCCCTTACATCTAGGATTGCCCAGTAAGAGTCCCTCCTTACGTCAAGGATTGCCTATCAGGGTCCTCCCTTATATCCAAGAGTGCTCAGCAGAGCCCCCCGCCCTTACACCCAGAAGTACCAAGCAAATCCCCCTTTACATCAGCGAGTGCTACTGAATGTAGGAGAGAGGACATAGGCATTCCTGGGTGTAGGAGGGACATTTAATGGGCAATCCTAAGTGTAAGGGAAGACTTACTGTGCACCCAGCATATTCCCCCTACCATGAAGGTGTTCTCAGCAGAGCCCCTCCTCTCCCACTTAGATCCAGGAGCACCCAGCAGAGTACCCCCATACATCCAGGGATGCCCAAAGAGTCCCTCTTACACCCAGGAGTACCCACCAAAGACCACACTTATATTTAGAATTGCCCATTAGAGTCCCCACTCACATCCGGCAAAGTCCCTCCTTAGACCCAGGAGCACCAAGAAGATCTCTTACACCTAGGAATGCCAATCAGAGCCCCCCCCCCCATACCTAGTATTGCCTATTAAGAGTTCCCCTTACATCCCCAGGAATGCTTATCAAAATCCTCCCTGACACCTAGGATTGCTCATTAAGGGTCCCTCCTACATCCAGGAATACCTATCAGAGTCCTCCCTTACATTCAGAAGAACCCAGCAGAGTCCCTCCCTACATCAGGGAGTGCTCAGCAGAACCCCCCTTACACCCCAAAGTACTAAGCAACCCCCCCCTTACATCCAGGAGTGCTCCTGAATATAAGGGGGGACTCTGATAAGCATCCCTTGTTGTAGGAGGGACTCTTAATGGGCAATCCTAAGTGTAAAAGGGGTGGGGGGAGGGGGGGCTGCTTGGTGCTCCTGGGTGTAAGGGAAGACTCTCATAGGCATTCCTGGATGTTGAAGGGACTCATCATGGACAATCCTAATGCCGCGTACACACGAGCGGACTTTACGGCAGACTTTGCCCGGCAGACGGGATTTCGTCGGACAATTCGATCGTGTGTGGGCTCCAGCGGACTTTGTTTTCTCAAAAGTTGGACGGACTTAGATTTGAAACATGTTTTAAATCAATCCGTCGAAATCGAGTCCGGTCGAAAAGTCCGCTCGTCTGTATGCTAGTTCGACGGACAAAAAGCCACGCTAGGGCAGCTATTGGCTGCTGGCTATGAACTTCCTTGTTTTAGTCCGGTCGTACGTCATCACGTACAAATTCGACGGACTTTGGTGGATTGTGTGTAGGCAAGTCCGTTCATTCGGAAAGTATGTCGTAAAGTCCGTCGAAAAGTCCGCCGGGCAAAGTCTGCCATAAAGTCCGACTGTGTGTACGCGGCATAAGTGTAGGGGTGGACTCTGTGCAACCAGAATATTCCCCCCATCATGAAGGAGTGCTCAAAAGAGCCCCTCCTCTCCTCCTTAAATCCGGGAGCATCCAGCAGAGTCCCCCCATACATCCAGGAAAGCCCAAAAGGATTCTTCTTACATCTAGGTGTGCCCAGCAAAGTCCTCCCTAACATCCAGGAGTGCCCAGCAATGTCCTCCCTGACATCCAGGAGTGCCCAGCAAAGTCCTCCCTGACATCCAGGAGTGCCCAGCAAAGTCCTCCCTGACATCCAGGAGTGCCCAGCAAAGTCCTCCCTGACATCCAGGAGTGCCCAGCAAAGTCCTCCCTGACATCCAGGAGTGCCCAGCAAAGTCCTCCCTGACATCCAGGAGTGCCCAGCAAAGTCCTCCCTGACATCCAGGAGTGCCCAGCAATGTCCTCCCTAACATCTAGGTGTGCATAGCAAATTCCTCCCTAACATCCAGGAGTGCCTATCAGAATTCCCCATCATATCCTGGAGCAGAGCCGTCCACGTCCACCCCCCCCTTTTACATCCAGAAGCCCCCCCCTTTTACATCCAGGAGCGCCCCCCCCCCCCCCCCAATCTTACATCCATGAGTTCTCTCCTGCATTGACTGACAGCCATCACCTACTGTCTGAGGGCCTCTGTTCATCTCTATGATGTGCGCAGGTAACCCGACCTCTGTGCAGTTCCTCATTTTGGCAGCCTTGTCCTTTTGTACCCACAAATCTGCAGGTTTGCCGTAAACTCTTCATCATGGGGATGAATGGCGGCCAGAGACAGCTGCTGATGGCTGTCATAGGAGAGAACTTGGCCAGGGAATCCTACAGATGTGTGACAGCTGGACAATAATTGCCAGATATTCCCTATATGAGAACTAAATTAATGAAAACAAAGAAACTAAATACTCTTATGCTAAGAAAACCAAGTCCATCACTATTTGGGTAATTGTTGGGGGTCTCTGCGGCTCACCCACAAACCTTGTATCACCCCCCCCCCCCAGCTCATTCCTCCTCTCGGCATCATGTACGCTCAGTGATGACAGCATTACATCGGGCTGTGTGTACAAAGTGCTGAACAATGTCATTCTGTTCACTGGGAACATTCTACCCGGCCAGGATTCCAGGAAAACAAAAACTGCTCTTTGCACAGGTGCGCCCTGCTTATATAAGCTTCCATCTTTCTCATGAAACCATTTGGCAAACGTGTCGTAACGTGAAGGTTTTATTTCTCACTCGACAAAACCGTTCCCTCCAGGTGAACTATATACACTTATATAACCTTGCCTGCATCTGTCCTGTAGATACCGATATGAACATTGTCATGGTTCTTCCCGAATGCCGCTTAGGCCCTATCCTATCACACTACTGCATGGCGGGAACGCACGCAAAACAGCGCTCTTTTCCAACACACAGAATCGCACTGCCCTGTACCAGACACCCCATGAATTTGTGTGCTAAACTGCACGGTGCTGTACGGTGCGGGGCGTTTTTGGAAAAAAGAGTTAGGGACGTCTTTTTGGCATTTCTTGCACGTAATGCATGGGCTGACGCTTGCTTATGTAGGAGTGAACCAGGCCTTAGAGACAAATTCTCTGCATTTTTCGCACATAGGGCAGCCCACTGAAATGAATAGGTTACCCTACACACCAGGCATGGAAACCTGCTCATGCTCAGTCGCAGCTGTAGGAAGTGGAGGGATACTTTCACTGCAATCAAGATGACCAGCCTCAGGGTTGTATGCATGCGTTTACAAAAATTACAACAAAAAACATAGGATTTTTGTGCTCACCGTAAGCCCTGGTCCACACTGACTGTGGCTTTGAAATCGCGCGACTTCACGTGAAATTGCACGATTTCAAAGCCGCATGTCAGTGCGACTTCAGGTGCGACTTGGCTGACATCTGTGCGACTTCATGCACAGATGTCTATGCAAGTCACACCAAAAAAAATAAAAATAAAAAAATCGCCAAAAGATCGATGTTTCATGCTGCATACACCGGGTGGGTTACCGGCTTCTTTCAAATGTACTTACCTGTGAACATCTTCTGTTATTATTGGCATTGTACTGTACTTTCCCTTTTTCGGAAAACAATAAATTTATATTTGGAAAAAAAATAATAATAAAATAAAAAAAATTAAAAAATGGCCAAAAGTAATGCAGGAAGTACAGTGTGCCACCGCACCGCTTTGAATGGTTTCATTGCCAACAATAGGTGTGACTTGCCATGCAATCTGACCTGTCAAATTGCGTGACAAGTCACGATGATGTGAACAAGGGCTTAAACCCCTTTTCTGTAAATTTTTTGGAAGATGCACTCTACTTTAAATAATCACCAACAGGGTATAGTGTGCCACCTGCAGGACGATGATAATAGGTGCACTACAAAAAAAAAAAGAAAAAAAAAAAAGAAAAAAAAAAAAACCCAGCCCCTGCTGTTCGCCAAATCCCCTTCCACAAGTCTTTTGTCTTTAAAGTGTAATCGCTTACATATAACCAGTGCAGCGACTGGCCTCAGGTGCTACACAGAGATGAAACAAATCCTCCTACATGAGTTGTACCTGTTCATCTATAGCCATTCAAAGGGCATAATTTATAAAGCTTGGCTGAGAGTTCAGAAAAAAGGGGGCAGAGAGCTGAAATCACACTCGGCAGAGCTCAGTGAGGAGAGCTCTGAGAGCCGATTGGAGGGGTGGGGAGGGGACTGGATGGGAGGGGACTGGACGGGAGGGGACTGGACGGGTGGGTACCCCCCCCCCCCCCCCTCTTCACACAGGAACAGAGCAATCAGCTGGAGGTCCCTCCTCTGTCACTTTTTTTCTATTGACGTTAGAAATACTTGTCAGAAGTAGTGACTCATGCTGATAGCAAAGGAAGGAAGCAGCAGACAGAAATAAAACGTAGTGCTCTTAACTGAGACAAGTACACACTCTAGGGTTGCCACTTTGTCTTCAAGCCAAACCTGAACACTTTAGCGGCGCACAGCAAATTTTTTTTTTTGTATACACTATAGGATAACAGACCTGGGACAGCTTTGGGCATGCCAAAGAGAATAGTAATGCAGCCCACATAGTGCCCCCTCACTCTCCTATCAGGCCCTGTTCCGAGCTACATTCATGTCTGAATAATGTGTCCGGGTTTCAGGGGGACTGAAACCTGGACACATGATTCAAAACCCGGACTGTCCCGGTGAATCCTGGACAGGTGGCAACCCTACTATAGAGGGATATGCTTTGTTCATATTTCATGTCTGAGGTTTACAACCACTTTAATGCACAGTGTCCAAAGCCTGCAGGGTGCACTATAATCCATCGGGAGAGCAGAGAAAAGGATTTCACAGCAAGTACAAACAATCCAATTTTTTCCCAATACAATATTTTTTGTAAAACGCATGTGTACAATACTGAGGCTGGTCATGCGCTGTGTCCGCCAATGAATGAAAGACGTGAGGCTTTATAGCTGGGAATGCCTACAAATTGTGCTCAAACACTGCACAGCCTTCTGGCAAAAGCAGTGAGTCAATCACATAGGCAGAAGTATGAAAATCCTATGAATTCCTGCAATGAGTACAGTTGCCTTGGCGGCAAGGGAGATCACTTTTAATTTTTGGATAACTAACATAAAGAAGGGTTAAAATCAGTGCAAGGGAGGAGTTGCCTGGGCTGCAAGGGAGGAGTTGCCTGGGCTGCAAGGGAGGAGTTGCCTGGGCTGCAAGGGAGGAGTTGCCTGGGCTGCAAGGGAGGAGTTGCCTGGGCTGCAAGGGAGGAGTTGCCTGGGCTGCAAGGGAGGAGTTGCCTGGGCTGCAAGGGAGGAGTTGCCTGGGCTGCAAGGGAGGAGTTGCCTGGGCTGCAAGGGAGGAGTTGCCTGGGCTGCAAGGGACGAGTTGCCTGGGCTGCAAGGGACGAGTTGCCTGGGCTGCAAGGGACGAGTTGCCTGGGCTGCAAGGGACGAGTTGCCTGGGCTGCAAGGGACGAGTTGCCTCGGCTGCAAGGGACGAGTTGCCTGGGCTGCAAGGGACGAGTTGCCTGGGCTGCAAGGGAGGAGTTGCCTAGGCTGCAAGGGAGGAGTTGCCTAGGCTGCAAGGGAGGAGTTGCCTGGGCTGCAAGGGAGGAGTTGCCTGGGCTGCAAGGGAGGAGTTGCCTGGGCTGCAAGGGAGGAGTTGCCTGGGCTGCAAGGGAGGAGTTGCCTGGGCTGCAAGGGAGGAGTTGCCTGGGCTGCAAGGGAGGAGTTGCCTGGGCTGCAAGGGAGGAGTTGCCTGGGCTGCAAGGGAGGAGTTGCCTGGGCTGCAAGGGAGGAGTTGCCTGGGCTGCAAGGGAGGAGTTGCCTGGGCTGCAAGGGAGGAGTTGCCTGGGCTGCAAGGGAGGAGTTGCCTGGGCTGCAAGGGAGGAGTTGCCTGGGCTGCAAGGGAGGAGTTGCCTGGATTGCAAGGGAGGAGTTGCCTGGGCTGCAAGGGAGGAGTTGCCTGGGCTGCAAGGGAGGAGTTGCCTGGGCTGCAAGGGAGGAGTTGCCTGGGCTGCAAGGGAGGAGTTGCCTGGGCTGCAAGGGAGGAGTTGCCTGGGCTGCAAGGGAGGAGTTGCCTGGGCTGCAAGGGAGGAGTTGCCTGGGCTGCAAGGGAGGAGTTGCCTGGGCTGCAAGGAAGAAGTTGCCTGGGCTGCAAGGAAGAAGTTGCCTGGGCTGCAAGGGAGGAGTTTTGCTTCGGGTGCAAGGGAGGAGTTTTGCTTCGGGTGCAAGGGAGGAGTTGCCTTGGCTGCAAGGGAGATAATTTTTTTAATTTTTGGATAACGAATATAAAGAAGGGTTAAAATCAGTTCAAAACCAAGTTAGGAAAAGTTTGCAGTGAACTGAAAATATTTTAAAGTCATGAGAAGTGAAGTTTGTGCCGCCGCCCATATGGTGAGGTTGACAATTACAGGCCTCTCTGTATAATGAAATACACTGACCACAAAAGAGAGGAAGGATTGCTCTGGTTTCTCCAAATGACAGGTGGGCAGAGGCGTTCTATAAAAAGTCATGGGACGAAGGAATCTGGAAATTACAGGGCCTGTGGCGGAGCTGCCTTGGCGGAGAGTGTAGCGACATGCCAGGGTGGTGGGGTCAGCCTAGGGCTCCTCTCTAGCTGTGACAGGCGAATTTAACAGAGATTGCGAAATTAAACTAACGAGGATGGAATGTTTAACAAATGCCGTGCTAAACTGGGCAGTGAGCAGGCAGATATTTTGACAGAATTTGTCACACTCCAGCTGCTGCAGTTACCAAAAGAGATATTAATCTACTACCTTGTAACAGCCCGAGTCCTCTAATATCAACACAGGCAGTGCGACGCACGCTGTAGGTGGCCTGATTAAAAAGCGAAACGCTCTTGATTTACTTAGGGGAAGATTATGTTCTATATACAAATTTTTTTTGTAAACCAGAATAAATGTTGCTTTGTTCATCTCCTATCATAATTCGCAGGACCACCAGGAGTCCAAGTTGTCATATACATACCATCTAATAACATTTACAATGATGATACAAATAACATGTGCAAAAGTTTCCATACCTTAACTGAACCAGATTTATATTTGCTATCCAAATTATTGTTCATGCGGATCTTTTTTGATTTTAAATTTTGACTTATGTGTTAAAGGTTGTAGCTATTAGATCTAAATAGTTCCAACAGATTTTTTTCTTACTATATCTAAAGCCCAATTTTTTATCTTTTTAGTTCTGAATAAAGTATTAAATGGTTAGATACCCCACAGAGTTTTCTTTTGGCTCTTTTTGTGACTTTGTAGCATTTTCCCCTTACTTTCTGTCCCAGAGACAGAACAGGAGGTGACGAAATCGGTCATTGGAATTGGTATCCCCTGTTGGATGGATGTATAATGAATCGTTAGATTACCATCAATCTGCTAGGTGGGCCATTTCCATTGGATACCTCTGTAGACAGGTGCAGTGTATTTTCTACACTGCAGGTGGCGCTCATCCGTAGCGGTAATGCAGGTGGAGCAGTGAGTCGAGAGGAGCCCCATTCTTCTATGATCTCCTCAGTCACAGAGAGGCAGCATCTGATTGGATCAGGCAGAGTCTATTTAAGACCCTGGCTCACGGGCTTGGCGCACATTTTGTGTGTGGATAGAGTAGGGGTAGGTCATTCTTCTGTCAGGGTCAGGTTCCAGACGAGAAGGGAAAGTGCAGGGATAAGCCATCCTTCCAGGAAACCTCCTCACTTGGGTAAGAACCAGCCAGGTTGCATTCCGCCCCTCGGGACAGATGCTGTCGGCACACCTGAGACCTACTGCTACTACACATCGCTGAATAACCTATGAGTGCGCCTAGTCGGGTTGTCTTACTGCTGGGCTTGTTGTGCATTGCTAAACTTCAATTTCAATACAGTTCTGTCTTCTGTAACTGAACTCTGAGTGTTTACTGCCACCGCACTACCTGCACCTCTGGTTAGAGTTCTGAAAAGGTAGCTACCCAGTTATTTGTGCTGTGCTATTTTTGGAGGGCAAAAAATAAAACCATACAATGGGTCTTTGGAGCCAAGAACATCTGGCCTTCACCGTCTCAAAAATTGGTGTTCTCCCACACAAAGCTGAGATCTGGCATTAACCAACTCAAAAATTGGTGTTCTCCCCCACAAAAAGCCCTACAATGGGCCCTTGATGTGGAAAACATCTGGCCCTCACATTCAACCTTATTCAAACATTGGTGTTTCTACAAACAGAACCCTACAATGGGTCCCTGACAATGTCTGGCCATCACATTCACCCGATTCAGAAATTGGTGTTTGCCCATCTCCATGTCACATTCACACGACTGAAAGATTGCTCTTCCCATACACAAAACCCCACAACGGGCCCTTAAAGCTGAAATCATCTTGCCCTCACCTTCAACTGATTCATTTTTCCCCATGCACAAAACCCTACAATAAGATCTTGAAAGTGACAACATCTGGCCTTTACATTCAGCTGATTACAAAATTGGTGTTCACCCACACAAAACCCTACAATGCGCCATTGAAGTTGAGAACATCTTGTCCTCACATTTACCCAGCTCAAATATTAGTGTTCTCCCACACAAAACCCTACATGAGCCCTTGAAGCTGAGAACATCTCTGTCACATTCACAGGACTTAAAAAGGAGTCTTTCCATACACAAAACCCTACAATGGGCCCTTAAAGCTGAGAACAGCTTATCCTCAACATTCCTTGACCCAGAAACTGGTGTTCCCAAAACACAACATTACTGCCAACGAGGTGAAGCATTGAATACCTGGTGCATAGCAGCTATACCTGGATGAAAAGAAAGGTAGAAGTGTCACCTGAATGCATTTCATGGCTTTAGATTTAGTTTTTTTCCCAAATTTAAGTGGGCAACAGGCACACTCCTCACATCCCAGAGTGCAATGCTCAGCACTTTTAAGACCCAATTGGTAGGCCTGGGTATGGCCCTGTGGGAGGTCTGGGCCATGTCTAGGCAACAACTGACTTTCACAATGACGGTACATACACGGTTAACTGGGAGGACTCCAGACAATTCTGGGGGCATGAGGATAACATTAAAGGGACAACTGGTATTTGTGGGGGGCTATTAGTCGTGTCTTGTGTGTGTGTGTGTGGGGGGGGGGGTTCCCCACATAACACCATTTACTAGAAGTCGTTTCTTTTTCAGTTAAGCTCCCAAAGCCTACATAAATGTATCCATGAATGTTACTAAAAGCTCTTTTACATAAACCAGCTTGAAATGTATGTTTAGAGGACCTTTAATAACAAATGTAGGAGCTAAAGCTGCTTAGTCGTGTCCACAAGTCTTCTACGGTCCGGTCTTCTAAGGTCCTGGTGACACTGCAGTAAGACTACTCTGGGAGCTTTGACTGTGCCTTGGCTTAATACTTGAGTTATTTAACATTAGGTAGGGATAAAAAAAAAAAAAAAAAAAAGAAAAGGAGGTGGGGGATGAACAGATGAACACAAGCTGGATCAGATCACGCAACTTAGCGAGGGCAGAGAAATGAAACGGTGGCTTTGTGAAATGCCTCAAGGATGTCACGCACGATACATTTCCTGCCACCATTCGGCCTCCATAGTCATAGGTTTTCTTTTAAGAATTTAAAATTAGCTAGAATGTGCAAACCCCATCTTTTTGTCAACTAAAAGTAAGGACTACGTTAAAAAGAAATCAGAACCTTAATTAGTTACTTGCTGCAAACAGCACAAGACTCGTGCAATAACCAAGAAAGCAGATGGCCACTTTCATCTTCTAGACTGGGTTACGAATGCTGCTTGGAATGGGACTGAAGACTGCAGCATGTTATTGAATAAAGCCAAATTATCTATGCTGTACAGCTCTTCATCTATTACAGCGTGCAGGCCCCCCTTAGGCTGGGTGTACGAGGTTACCATGACGACTAGTGCGGCAACGGCGGATAGGACACGCTAGGTCTTTATATCAGGCACAACAAATTCAAATGGAACAGTGGGCCAAATTAAGTAGAATTAACCCGAAAGGGGCCACATCCAGTGCTGCACTATATAAATTCCCCGAAAAATGCTACAGAACTTTGACAATTAACATAATAATCACTGCAATGTTTAATTCTTGAGAAAAGAACGTCAAAAGATTTTTTTTTTCCCTTTTGAAATATTCAAATTCAGTTTTTCAAAAGAAAACATAACTTGCATCAACTATAGAACAGCCAATGCCATTTTCAGTTTAAGTGGTTTAAAGTGAACTTTCAGTTTAATTCCATTAAATATATTCCAGGTACAACAAAACAAAAAAAGGTGTGCCAAGTCTCAGTTCATTTTCTTTGGAAAGTAGCAACAGCCTGTGTAGAAAAAGCCTGTTCTCTGCCAGCCTGCTAGAGAGATAGAGCTTTGATCTCTGTTTGGAAGCAAAGGTCTCTCTGCCGAGGTATGACCCAACCCCTGGTGAGTCAGACTTCTGTTCCTTGCTGATGGTGGGGAGCTTTACCTACAACTCAGCGGGTGGCTTCAGACCACTGCAAAGACAACTGCTTCCACATAGAAAGCAAGGGTGCTTCTCTGCAACATGCTGGCAGGGGACAGGCTTTTCTACTCCGGCTATGGTTGCCTGCTAAAGAAAATGAAAGGATGTTCATACAGCTTTCAGCTGCAGCAAGCTAAGGTGCCAACTTTTTTTTTTTCACTTTGAAGTGCACTACACTAGCCGGTGCATTGCGCTGCTGTGTATTGACATGTAGTGCCTACCTGTGCACTGCAGTAAAATAATATTTGTCTGCTACATGCCGCAGCTCACTGCACCACAGCTTTGATATGTTGCAGTGCAAACAGGGCATATAGAAAACAATTGTTTTCCCATTTGCCCCATCGGTGACTAGTGTTTTTTTAGTGCAGAAAAATTCCAGTCATGGCATTATGTGAGTACGGCCCCTTAGGCCCCTTTTACACGGGGCAGACTGCAGGTGGGATCTGCTTGCTCAGCAGGGGATCTCTCCACTGATCCCCACTGGGCAGGTGGATGACAGGTCCGTGTATGTTCCGCTCATGCAGAGCAGACCGCCCTCCTCTAGGGACCGACGGATGTAAACGGACCACCTGTCTATTTACACCTGACTGCCATCCGATCCGCTAGATGGAAGGGGAACGGATCCCCATCTGTCTCTTTTTGGCGGATTGAATTGGATGTAGGCATGTCCGTTTACACCCGCTGCTCCATAGAGAAGAATAGAGCTTCTGATCGGGTTCTGCTGTGAAAGGGGCCTAACACTTTGAATATCTTTTGTTTTCATGTACTATGCCTGTCACTTTGTGATTGAAACTGAAACTTAATTTGGACTTTAAAATGCCCCAGGGTAATAAAGAGTGAAAGGGCCGAGTGTGGGCCTAAAAAGTGCAAGTTTACCATGCCCACCTAACCTGGCCCACTTCAGAAAGAAAAATGTCCTGGAAGTGAAATTAATGCCAATCAGGGGATGAAATAAAGAGGCATGAAGGACCCCAGACATGAGAAGTGATGAATTAAAGCAGAGCTCCAGCCCCGCCCTACAAAGAAAAAACAAGTTTACAGCTACAAATACTGTACTATGGTTACTATAGAGCAGGGATATGCAATTAGCGGACCTCCAGCTGTTGCAGGACTACAAGTCCCATGAGGCATAGCAAGACTCTAACAGGCACAAGCATGACACCCAGAGGCATGATGGGACTTGTAGTTTTGCAACAGCTGGAGGTCCGCTAATTGCATATCCCTGATATAGAGGAAGAGTTACTCTACCAACATCTGAAATTCGAACAACCTAAGTTAATAAAAAAAAGCTTTGCATTCAGTACAGCCCTTTGTATAATTGGCTACCAACATTAATAAGAAATAACACTGCAGAAGATCTAGAGAGTTATCCGGTTAATTTTGGGGATCAGTATCTCTCCCATACATCTTCCCAAGACTTTGTAAAAGCCCATACAAAAAAAAAATGGAGCAATGAACCATTGTCAGTTGCTTCTAACATATCATTTTCAGTATAAACCTTTCACATCACCATTGTGATGTCCATGGTGGGGTTGCCAATTGTCCTTTAGTAGAAGAAACATTTTAAAAAGGAAAACGTTCCCGCATTTTCCTCAACTATATGCTCTTTTTTTCCCAAAAACCGGCTTGGTTGTTTTTGCTATGGGAGTTACATCTCCAGACATTTTCTTATGCACTCCGTTGATGTAGAGTTTTACTAACCAATAGTGAATTGCAAGGTGGTGTTGGGGCCAAGGGAGACTTCAATTTCTAAAGTCAATATTTGACTACAAAGATCATAAATGCAAACCTCTACGGCGCCTGCTTTACATCTCTGCCGGTGAATTTCAAACTTTACAATTACACAGTCAAGGGAGCTGACCTGGAGATAGAGCGAAATGAGTGTACAGAGTTTATTCCTTCATCTTGTTTGTAGGACACCATGCCTGGAAGGAAAATTATTTATAAAAGCTTACAACTATATATTGACTTCAGCCTGTAAATGGTACTATCTATGCTTTCCTATTCATCTTTACTTTAAAGAAAAAATAAAAATGTTGCTCGCATAAACCCACAATTCTTACTCTATACAATGCTGTTTCAATAGCATTTGCCTTGAAAAGGAAAGCTTGTCGTAGACATAAATCTTATACTGTAGGCCACAGGTCATCTCTTACTCTCTGTGCTGCAGTAAAAGTTTAAGAAACACTTAGCACATTCCTGGCTTGTTACGGTCAAGTACCCAGAAGTATTTTACACAAGTGCCATCCACCGCCAACAAGCCGCGGTATACATCTGTCTGCCGAGGCAGATGGATAAACTTTACAACGCTGACAGTGTTTACCATCTAATGGCTCATTATGATAGGGGCTTTCATTAATACTTTATTACTCTCTCAGATTTAACCTGCCTTTTCATTAACACAAAGCATTGCTTAATCTAATATGTAAAAGCATAAAAAAAAAAAAAGAAGAAGAATAGAGAGGCAGTCAAGATGGATAGACAGAAAGCCTACACACAGAAATAACATTGGCCTTGAAATTGAGGACCATAAAAGGTTGAGTTGCAAGTATTGCCCTCTGTAACTCTAAGGCCAGCCATGGATGGTCTGAATCTTGACCGGTTTAGTGGAAACTGGCCACGTGTGGGCAGGCTGAATGTACCAATAATCACTGTCTTCGCCTGGCGGAGACGGCTTGCCCCAGCCGTGAGCATACAATTGCTCAGCGGGAGAGATTCCAGTCACCACAGTTTGTGTTGATGCGGGAATGGAAAGAAATTTGCAGTCTATGGCCTGCCTTAGAGAGGGGAAAAGTTGTCATCCTCTCCTCCTAATTGGCCTTATAACGAAGCATATGAAAAGGCCAGAAAAGGGTGTTCTTGGGTTCAAGGCACAGCCCCCTGTAACTCTTATGCCGCATACACACGATCGGAATTTCCGACAACAAATGTTCGATGGGAGCTTGTTGTCGGAAATTCCGACCGTGTGTAGGCTCCATCGGACATTTTTTGGCGGAATTTCCGACAACAAAAATTTGCGAGCTGGTTCTCAAATTTTCTGACAACAAAATCCGTTGTCAGAAATTCTGATCGTGTCTACACAATTCCGACGCACAAAATTCCATGCATGCTCAGAATCAAGCAGAAGAGTCGCACTGGCTATTGAACTTAAATTTTCTCGGCTCGTCGTACGTGTTGTACGTCACCGCGCTCTTGGAGGGGATGATAAGGGGCTATATAGAAGATTTTACTAATGAAAATGGTAGCATTAGCAGTAATCAGCATGGATTCATGAAGAATCGTTCTTGCCAAACCAACCTATTCAGCAGCTATTACGGAGGTGAGTTGCCATCTAGATAAAGGAAGGTCCGTAGACGTGGTGTATCTGGATTGTGCAAAAGCATTTGACACAGTTCCACATAAACGTTTACTGTACAAAAAAAGATCCGTTGGCATGGACCATAGGGTGAGTACATGGATTGAAAACTGGCTACAAGGGCGAGTTCAGAGGGTGGTGATAAATGGGGAATACTTAGGGGAATGATCAGGGGTGGGTAGTGGGGTCCCACAGGGTTCTGTGCTGGGACCAATCCTATTTAATTTGTTCATAAACGACCTGGATGATGGGGTAAAAAGTTATATCTCTGCATTTACGGATGATACCAAGCTAAGCAGGGCAATAACTTCTCAGTAGAATGTGGAAACCTTGCAAGACCTGAACAAAATTAATGGGGTGGGCAACTACATGACAAATGAGGTTTAATGTAGAAAAATGTAAAATAATGCATTTGGGTGGCAAAAATATGAATGCAATCTATACACTAGGGGGAGAACCTCTGGGGGAATCTAGGATGGAAAAAGGACCTGGGGGACCTAGTAGATGATAGGCTCAGCAATGGCAAACAGAATATTGGCATGCATTAAAAAAGGGATTAACTCCAGGGATGAAGCGATAATTTTCCCGCTCTACAAGACTTTGGTCTGGCTGCACCTGGAGTATGCTGTCCAGTTCTGGGCACCAGTCCTCAGGAAGGATGTACTGGAAATGGAGCGAGTACAAAGAAGGGCAACAAAGCTAATAAAGGGTCTGGAGGATATTAGTTATGAAGAAAAGTTGCGAGCACTGAACTTATTCTCTCTGGAGAAGAGACGCTTGAGAGGGGATATGATTTAAATTTAAAAGGGAATTTAACAAGACACGTGGCTACTCATTAAAATTAGAAGAAAAGAGGTTTAACCTTAAACCACATAGAGGATTCTTTACTGTAAGAACGGCAAGGATGTGGTCTCACAGAACGGCAGGGTGGTCTCAGCGGGGGGGGCGGCATCGATAGTTTCAAAAAACTATTAGCTAAGCACCTGAACGACCACAACATACCGGGATATACAAGTTAATACTGACATATAATCACACACATAGGTAGGACTTGATGGACTTGTGTCTTTTTTCAACCTCACCTACAATGTAACTTGATACACTGTATCATCAGCTGCTGAATTTCATCATTATGTAATACTGTATTAGAGGTACATTGAGAAGAGTAGATTAAAATCATCAGTTGAAATTAGCCAAGTGAGATGCTAACCATTCAAGTCAGCAGATGGCTCATCCGGTCAGCATGCCTATTCAGGAAAGATGTGTTGTTTTCAGTAGGACCTGTCCACATTACCACAAGGAGCTTTTGCACTGTTGCTTCCATCCTACATGCAATGAGAGCTCCAATATTGGCTACAGAGGAGCTCATAGGTTTGTAGGATAGGGGTGGGTGTTGCAAAGCTTGGAATTGTTGCTGGTGTAGTTACTAGGGTATGCAAGCCATTCTATAAAAAAGCAACTTACATATAACCCCAGGGTTATGTTGAAGCGTTCAGGACTTGTATGATTCTTCTACCAGCACTACATTTCAAAGCTCACTAGGTCTGAAAGAGGGGAAGAAACTCTACTCAAGAGACAACAGAAGCTTCCCATCTGATGCTTCATGTGTCATTAATGATGATGCAATGGTGGAGTGGCTACAGAGCAGGTAGGACTCTTAGGTTGCCACCTGACCAGTAATTGGACTTGTTGCCAATGTTATTGAGAAAGATAGCATAAAGCCAGTATTTTCCCCTAGAAAAGGTAGCAAACTTAGGACTCCTACTGATCGAAAATCGGGATGAGTGAATATATCTGGTTTCCTGGTTTAGGAGATCAGTCCATCTGAACATGCAATCAAGGGGTTAATATGGCGCACAATGGAGGTAGCTGAGTACATATAACTAAAAATGGTGGGAGGAAGGGGGTGGGTTGGGGGTTCCCGAGAGGGGGAATTCGGTGGTGGTAGACCAGCTTTGCCTGATGAAGGAGCACGCATGTTCCGAACGCGAAGCACCGCCCGCCTCACCCCGCTCCCGAAAGTGAAGACGCAGGTCAGCACTGCGCTCCACGGAGGATCCATGATCGACATCCTGGCCGTCCGGAGGCTCTGAGGACCCTCGGCACCACTGAAACAGCTACCAGGACCCAGGTCACAGGACTCACATCCCAGGAACCCCCCTACTGGTCCGTGACACCCACATCCCCCGAGAGCACGCGGATGAAACAACTTTACATGCTGGTTTTTAGCAACTCAAATGTGAGTGCTTTTATCTATTGTAATAAATATTTTTAACATACATGCTGCACTTAGAGGGCGCCGTCCTTCTTTCTTTTTTATTCATCTGAACGTGCACAGTCCTCCAGGGCTGTTAAGTTTTATTTACAGATCTTAACAACTCAACCATTAGAAACTATTAGAAGAATTCCAGTCTAAACTAAAACTTTTTATTAGAGGAATCAGCTCTAGAATTCCTGGACTCTCCACAGTCCGGCTTTAATAATACAACCCCAGCTGCGTACACAGAAAAGCTAATGAGCCCTGACTCAGGACAATCCATGTTTGCTAATACTTCAAGGAAAATAATTACCACACATTGCAGCAAACTGTTATCTTTCTGCTGATGCAAACCGATGGTGCTCCGTGTACACAAAGGCCTGTAACAACTGGCTTGTACCAACCTAACTCCATAGCATTGCAGCATTCCAACTTGAGCATGTGAGACAGGAAGCTCACCGAGACCAATGTTTTACTGAAGAACATCATGAAAATGAAGAAAACATTGAGTTCAATTATACGTACGGTCAAAAGTCATGGACTCAACTTTCAATTCAGCTATTTAACGACCTTAGGTGTGTTTCCTCAATTTAAACGAAAGGAAGAGGTTTGCTTTACTCTTCCTATATATCCACAGCATATACTGACCTTTCCATCAACGCCCCACTGCTCCATCCACCTCCATGAGCTAGGGAGTCCATAGCCCTGTATTCTAGGACTCCAGCATCTCCTAGGTTACTCACAGTTTTCCCATTTGCTCCCAGCAATAGAATATAACAGCAGAGAGATGAAAGGAAAGATGGGCACTGTAGGAGATCTGTACTGAAGCTTAACTCCATTTTTTCTCTGATAAATTTAAATATGCTGTGGTAAAAGCAAAGCAGCTTGCATTGCAAAACCCACCCCATCTACAGTGCCTTGCAAAAATATTCACCCCCTTTGGCATTTTTCATGTTTTGTTGCCTCACAACCTGGAATTAACATGGATTGTTTGAGGATTTGCATCATTTAATTTACAGAACATGCACATCTTACCACTGTGATTTTTGCCCATTCCTCTTTGCAAATCTGCTCATGCGCCTTCAAGTTGGATGGTTTGCACTTGTGAACAGCAATCTTTAAGTCTGACCACAGATTTTCTATTAGATTGAGGTCTGGGCTTTGACTAGGCCATTCCAACACATTTACATGTTTCCCCTTAAACCACTCAAGTGTTGCTTTAGCAGTGTGTTTGGGGTCATTGTCCTGCTGGAAGGTGAACCTCTGTCCTAGCCTCAAATCACACACAGAGTGGTACAGGTTTTGCTCAAGAATATCCCTGTATTTAGCACCATCCATCATTCCTGCAACTCTAACCAGTTTCCCAGTCCTGACTGCTGAAAAACATCCCCACAGCATGATGCTGCCACCACCATGTTTCACTGTGGGGATGGTGTTCTTTGGGTGATGTGATGTGTTGGGTTTGCACAAGACATAGCGTTTTCTTTCATGGCCAAAAAGTTAAATTTTAGTCTCATCAGACCAGAGCACCTTCCTCCATACATTTTGTGAGTCTCCTACATGCCTTTTTTGCAAACTCAAAATGTGCCATTTTGTTTTTTGCTGAAAGTAATGGCTTTCTTCTGGCCACTCTGCCATAAAGCCCAACTCCATGGAACGTACGGCTTATTGTCATCCTATGTACAGATACTCCAGTCTCTGCTGTGGAACTCTGCAGCTCCTCCAGGGTTACCTTAGGTCTCTGTGCTGCCTCTCTGATTAATGCCCTCCTTGGCCCGTCCATGAGTTTTGGTGTGCGGCCGTCTCTTGGCAGGTTTGCTGTTGTGCCATGTTCTTTCCATTTGGTTATGATAGATTTGATGGTGCTCCTAGGGATCATCAAAGATTTGGATTTTTTTTTTTTATAACCTAACCCTTACTTGTACTTCTCAACAACATTGTCCCTTACTTGTTTGGAGAGTTCCTTGGTCTTCATAGCAGTGTTTGGTTAGTGGTGCCTTCTGCTTAGGTGTTGCAGCCTCTGGGGCTTTTCAAAAAGGTGTGCATATGTAATGACAGATCATGTGACACTTGGATTGCACACAGGTGGACATCATTTCACTAATTATGTGATTTCCAAAGGTAATTGGTTGCGCCAGAGCTTTTTGTGGGCTTCATAACAAAGGGGGTGCATACACACGCACATGCAAATTATCATTTTTTTTATTTCTTAAAAATCGTTTTATGTATATATTTTTCTAATTTTACTTCACCAACTTAGACTATTGTGTTCTGATCCATCACATATAATTCAGATTAAAAAAATATTGAACTAAAGGCTGTAATGTAACAGAATAGGTAAAAAGCCAAGGGGGGGGGGGGGGGAATACTTTTGCAAGGCACTGTATTTCTAGTGCTGTCTCCCACAGATACACTGCTCTGCAACCAAACACCAATTCTCAGCAGGTTGAATGAAACCCATTGCATTGAAACTACTTCCTGTAAACCAAAATGTCAAAGGACCAATCCCCATGGGTGCCTTTCCTCAAGATACCCTGGACTTACAAGGAAATGCTGCAGAGAATGGAGCCCCTAAAGAACTCACCACCCAGTGTAATGATGTTTAATCCAAAGATCAAGCAGAAAGTGGCCAATGGCTTGTGGCCTATGGAACTGTCAAGTCTGATAAGTGTTGTGGATTCAAAGAATATTTTTTTACAAATATTTTCCAAGTAAATCCTTTGCAACACTAGAAAACAAAAGTGAGAAAATAAGGTGCCCCAAGTCAATGGTCTATGTATCCTTTCCACAAGTCTGGTGTGAGAATGTTCTCTGGTAATCTAAGGTTCAAAGACAAAAGGGGCCAAACATGTGGTCTACAGAACTGTTGGGTCTGATAAGGGTTTTGGATTCAAAGAATATTGCTTTACAAATATATTGCAAGTAAATCTTTTGCAACACCAGAAAACAAAAGTGAGAAAATAAGGTGACCCAAGTCCTTTCCACAAGTCTGGTGTGATAACGTTCACTAGTAATCTAAAGTTCAAAAATAAAGGGGCTGAGTGTTAGGGATGCAAAAAATATTTATTTTTTATCTATTATAGGTATTTATATAGCGCCAACAATTTATGCAGCGCTTGACATGTATATTGTAGATTAACATCACTCCATGCCTTCAAGGAGCTTACAATCTAAGGTCCCTAGATCAGATTCCTTACATACATATAGTAGGGCCAATTTAGACAAGTTTAAATTGACACTAAAGCTTTGGATTTTTTTTGTTTTAAAAATAACAAACATGTTATACTTACCTGCTTTGTGTACTTGGATTTGCACAGAGCAGCCCGATCCTCCTCTTCTCAGGTCCCCTGCTGGTGCTCCTGGCTTCTCCCCCATGCTGAGTGCCCCAAAGCAAGCTGCTTGCTCTGGGGGTAGTTGCGTATACTCCCTCCCTGTCCACCTGTGCGTCTAAGACACAAAAAGTGTGGTTTGGCCCCACCCCCCACACTAGCTGTGATTGACAGCAGCGGGAGCCAATGGCTTCTGCTGCTCTGTCTTAGCCACTGAGGAGAGGGAGACACAGGAGATCTGATGCTCCCATGCACAGCACAGGAATCAGGCAAGTATTGGGGGGCTGTGGGGGGAGCAGCAAGGTAAAATACCGTCAGCCTTCACAACCAATTTAACCTACCAGCATGGCTTTGAAGTGTGGGAGGAAATCGGAGTACCCCCAGGAAACCCAGGCAGGCACAGAGAGAACCTACAAACTCAGGGCAGGTAGTGCTGTGGTTGGAATTCGAACCAACAACCCTACTGCTGCCAAGCAGAAGTTCTAACCACTTCGCCACTGTGCCGAATCATGCTTTACAAATATTTTCCAAGTAAATCTTTGGCAACGCTAGAAACCCAAAGTGAGAAAACAAGGATAGTTTGGCTCCTGAACGGCACAACCCATGCATCCTTCACACAAGTTTGACCTGGCCCCATCATAGCCCTCTTAACCCACGTTCTTTCTCCCTAAAGTTCGTCCCATGCTTGCACTGTAACGTAATCGCCATGCAGATATGAACAAAGCATGTATATACAGATGTCTGATCTCTTTTTATCTCATACGGTGAAAATGTTTACAAGAATTAAGTGTGATTCAGATTTTACTTGACACAATCCTCAAACAGCCCCATAAGCTCTCTGCACGTTGATGTGACCTTCCAGCTGTTTAGCTTGTAAGTTTAAATAAACACTTCTCAGAAAGAAAGACATTCCATACTTTCTAATAATTCAGAATAATCTCTATATAAAAACACTCACTGCAGCAGCAACACCCTGTATTAAAGTGAAGAAAGGGCGGGAGCCATTTTGTGACGGAGCCAATGTTCCAGAGTGTACGGTTTACCCGTTCTAGGATCCCTGTCTGGAGGCACACTGCTCAGCTCAAATCAAACGTTCTACAGGTATGATGAAAGAAACATAAGCCAATTCAAAGTAGAATATTTTAGTTTAATGTGGATATCAGTGATTTTTGCCCAATTGATACATTCCAGTCAAACCTGAAAATGAAGCTGAATATAGGGAAGTCTCCAGGTTTTCAGCTTCTCTTTTTCATCCAGGCATGGCTGCTAATACACCAGTGGCCACCCATTCTATTTTGTCTGGACTATGGCGATCTGGGAACCCGTTTTGGTGACATGCTGCAATGCTAGAGTAAGGGTGTTCCCAAACATGCCCCCTACGGACTCCTTGCTTCTTCTTACATACATACAGATAGGTATATCACCATGCCAGAACAAAGATGTTCCATACAGCTGACAATCAGTTTCAACTTGACATTTGGGTGTGATACTTTAAGAAACCACTCAGGAAATACCCTCCCACAACACGTGTGAGCAGCTGTGTGTAATATGTCATTAACCATTCATTGATTGGTTTCAATTGTTGCCTAGAATTGCTTTTTAAGATCCCAGGTTCTCCTGACACAACAAAAGGATCTTACTCTCCGGAATAAATCCATTATAAATCTTACATTATAAAGTAAGATTCTATAATGTGAGGCAGAGTTAGGAATTCTGGAGACACAAGTCAATGAGAGGATTTAAGTAAATCCAGTAACAGAAATAACTCAAATTGAAAGGCTTATTGAGCTCCTCACATAAAGTGCTAGATTTAAAACCAAAAGTATAAGGTAAGTGACTACCAATAAAGTGCAAATCTAGTGCCACTAGAAAGTGCAGAGTGCAAACCAAACAACAATTAAATAAATTCATAAAAATTCCAATAAAAGTCATAAATAATGTGAATGGTGCTAAGCGATATTTCCAAAATAAAGTGTGGATTACATAAGACAATTCACAAATTCATAAAATGAAAAGATCATCAAGATTTTATGAATTTTTGAATTGTCTTATGTAATCTGCACTTTATTTTGGGAATGTCACTTAGCACCATTCACATTTATGACTTTATTGGAATTTTTATGATTTTTTTTGTAATTATGTGATTAGCACTTTCTAGTGGAACTTTTGCTTTCCACTTTATTGGTAGTCTCTTACCTTATACTATTTGGTTTTAAATCTAGCACTGTATGTGAAGAGTGCGATTGGCCTTTCAATTTGAGTGATTTTTCAGCTTTTCTAGCTGTAAGACATGCAGCTCTTCTTTAGAGGTTACATTTTATATATTTTTTATTTATTTAGGTAATTTTGCACAGGTTTTCCTTATTACTTACAGAGTAACTGAAATAAACTGATTTGGGTAGATGGTCCAGCAAGCTTACTAAAAGCTCTTTTTATAATGAGTCAGAGTGGGGACAACGCATGGCAGCTCACCATGTGACTCCTGAGCCCAGGACACAAGGTCGAGGTGCTGTAGCCTGGAGCTGTGCTATAAAGCCAACAAGGTTATTGGGATACAGCAATCCAAGTAAGATGCTGTGTGACTATGACACTGGAAAGGACAAAAGAGTCTGCCTCACCGCAGCAAATAGAAATGCCCTTCACAAATATTAAAAGTCTTTAAAAAAAAAAACCCTTTTAAACAACCTTGTACACCCTATCTTTAACTATGGTGGTGAACGAAGGGTTAAAAACTAGAAAAAATGTTTTGGTTAAAATAGGTGGCAAGGTTTCAATGCAAGATTACTAAGCGGACTTTCTGTAAAATGCTGAGGAATGCAGCAACTCAAACTGGAGTCACCACTCATTCAAATGAAGGGGGCAGTTGATGTGACCTGGGGATCTTAAACAAGTGACCCTTTATAGAAGGCTTTCTCAACCGTTTTACCCCTTGAAATAAATTTTCAGGTCTTGGGGAACCCTTGCTAAAACCAATTCATTGGGTGGGAAAATTGTCCCTTACATTGTGGCTAGCAGTAAAACAGCCCTCTTTACGGTGGTGGTCAGAATGCTACCCTGAAACTGAACTGAATTGATTATTGGTGTCATGCAGTCGGCTTTGCCAAGCGGTGTTTGCCCTGGAACTATGTAGGCACCATAAAATGAAGGGTCAGTCAGCCACAGCTCAAGGAACCTCTGAAGAAACCCTAGTGTTCCACAGAACCCTGACTGAGAATGATTGCTTTAGAGCAGGGGTACCTTCAGGTTTCTTCAGGGGTGCCCTGGCAAAATGCCTAAAAATTGCCCAAATTTTACATACAAGCCAGCGGGTGGATGAAGCCTGCCTTTTAGTTACACAAAGCCACAAATTTTTATTGTGCACCATTACAACCTTCTAAGCCACTGGTGTCCTAACAACCAATGACATCATTTGTTGAGAAGCAATACGTGGGGTGCCTGAACAGAATCCTAGTTTGCCCCTCTTCGTCAGCACTGAGGTCACATTAGCTAAGGTCGAGAAACTGAGGGAGAAGAGGAATGTTGCAATACTAGTTAGTATCAGTGTGAAAAAATGTATATGCTTTAGAAGAATAAATCACCCCTAATGTTGGGTGCCCTACGTGTGTGGATGTTGCTGCGTTGTTTGGTTTAGTTTTCTACAATTTAGAATGGGGTGTCTCGAGAGTGTAATTTTAAAGGGTGCCTTGGTTGAAAAAAGGTTGAGAAACCCTGCTTTAGAGGAAGTAGCACCAGGAACATCCAGTAGAGAACCCCGGGTCTCCAACTCTCTTGGGAGACCCTTATGCCTAAGTGCATATGAAGAGAAAATTGGACAAAAACACCACTTTGTTGATAATCTGATCGTTAGGATAATTTCACATCAACTGTCGTGATCGGCTCTTGAAAGCTGTGTACTAAGGGACAGGCACGTAAATTTATCTTGTACAAATGACTGATTTTTGTTTAATCAGCACAGTATTCGTCTGAGAAAAATCAAGTAACTGGGACCACGCATGCTTGAAAAATGAAAGAAAACAATACATTACTTCCAAAATCGTATTCAGAGAATTTTTGCAACTTTAGTAACCTCTTCATTTTCGATATTAGACTAGCATGCAAAAAAAAATTTTAAAAATGGGACGATCATTCGTCCGATATTCTTATCGTGTGTACAAGGCCTTGGTTCTAGATCTGCCCATGTGCCCACAACCTCTCTACAGTTGGTGACGCTTAAACCCCAAGTCAAGGGCCCCAGTAACAAAGAAAAACTAAACCAGAAGGTGCAATGATAGGCTACTAAAGGTTCTACTAGTAAGCATGTGTTTGCTCTTGGGCAAGACTTAGAATTTTAACAAGGAACAGGTTTGTATTAATACAGAAAAGCACAGAGCTCTGATTCATGGGTTCAAGATGGGAAGTAAATCGTACACGTCTGCAGGAATCAGCTGTGTTTTTTCTCAGTTGTGTTTTGTATACATTTTGCAGGTATGTGTAAATTTACAATTATCAGTAGTGTGATAAGGATCCAGATGCTACTACATGGGTGATAGCTATTAACCCGTAGCAGGACTCTTGACACACTGCCAGAGACTTGAATACAGTTTTGCTTTCAGTTGGAGAATGGGGCACACGAGGCAGTGACACAGGTCTAACCGGAGACACAGGCGAACTCAATTTAGTTAACTTTTCCCCAGTGTAGTTAAAGGGAATGAATAGGGGCAAATATAAACAAGTAGTGTACTGAATTTTGGATGTCAAAAGACACAGACAGCAATAAAATCTTCACAGAGATTCTAACCATGATTTTTAGTTGCTGCCTCTGTTCTCAGTGGAGAAAATTTTCAATAACTGACATTCTGCTACCGGGACAGGAGAGGAAATCTTTCCAATGGGGACCCAGTCAACAAAGTTTAAATGATTCCATTTAAGAGAGTTTTTGACCATCATGGGGTCTAATCTAATTTTTGCCAACAAAAAGATCTGAAAAATGCCTTGGACGTGTGTGGAGGTGCTGGATGAAATGGTCTTGACTGTATCGGTGGAAACGAAAAATTGGTGGGTTAAAAATGGTCATGGTGCGTGGAGCCCATATGGCCCCTTACACAGGGGGCGGATCAGCTCGCCGGACTCCGCTAGCTCAACGGGGGATCACTCCGTTGATCCCCGCTGAGCAGGCCGATGACAGGTACGTCTCTGCTCACTGTGCAGGGACGGATCTGTCAAGAGCCTCGCTGTTCTCTATGGGAAGATCGGATGAAAACAAACAGCATGTCCGTTTTCATCTGATCCCATGGACGGATGGTGAACATATCTCCATCCATCTGTTTTCAGCGGATCTTGTCGGATCGGATGGTAGGCGTCAGCAGACACATCTCCACTGACATCCGCCTGCCCATGCAAGTCAATGGGTGGCCCGCTCAGATCCGCCTTAAAAACGGACAGGTCGATCTTTGCGGGCTTGTGGTCCTTGGCTGCTTGACTTCTAGAAAGACTAGTGAAGGTGTCAGTTCTTCATGGATAGCTACAGCGTTGTGTAGTGGGTGAGGAGAGCCTTAAACAAACTGATGACCTGGTGGTTAAGCTCAGATTGTTCATTGGTAGTAAAGCCAGCACGGTTTGGAGCATTAGAGCACCCTATTAATCAGGGTTTTTAGGCATGCTTATTGCTAGAAATCATGTTGGAACTGAGACCTGGGATGTCAAGTCTCAGTTATATAGCAAATTTCATGTTTTCCCATTCTTAAAAGCTCAGAAAAAGAAGGTGCTTGGATCCCCTGGAATGTTTTGGATTGAACCACAACCACCAAGTAATTTTGATTTATTGTGTAAAGCAGGCCCTAGACGGAGCGATTTTCTTTCCTGCAACCACAGACTGCAGGAAAGAAAATAGCTTGATTCTCCTATCAACAGTGTTGATGGGGGGAGTCATCCTCACTGGGTGCACAGTGATTACTGCTCGTGGCTGTAATAGTAGTAAGCAATAATTGCATGTAAAATCCAACAGGCTGGTTGTACGATCGACTGATCAACTTGGGTACAATCAGCCTGCCCACACATGGTTCACACAGCTTAACCACTTCCCATCGGGCCACTGCATATTTACGGCCAGGTGGGCGCTCTCTCCTGAGTGGAGGTTCAGGAACGTCCCTCAGAAGGAGGGGGATCCCGCGCAGCGGCGCGATCCCGATGCGCTCATGTCACCCGGACACGGCGCATCTCAGATCGGCAGGAGGGCTCTGTGATTGGCCCTCCTGATCACATGACGGCCGTGCCCAATCACAGCCGTCATGTGATGTAAACAGTGCCGGTTGCTAGGCGATCGGCTCTCCCCTCCTCACACATTAGTTGTTGGTGAGGAGAGGAGAGCGGATCGCTGCAGCTGGCTAGAGATCAGTGTGTATGAGCTGTTTTTTACAGCTTTTTACACACTGATCACCAGCATAGTAACACACAGTGTAAAACACATGTCCCCACGCACGTTCCCAAAAACACCTGTCCCCCACATGTCCCAGTAAAATCACATGTCCCAATGATTATCTGCACACATATGACCGTGATCAACTGCGCACATCTGTACATGATCATTTGCATACATCTGTCCGTGATCACACGAACCAATTATTATACACAACAGGATTTTTTTTTTTACCAAAGACATGTAGCAGAATACATTCTGGCTTAAATTTATGACAAAATTCGATTTCATTGGATTTCTTTTAAAATAGAATTTTAATTTTTACAAACTTCCACTCTTTTTTTTGGTTATATCGCAAAAAATAAAAAGAACGAAGTCGTGAATAAATACCACCAAAAGAAAGCTCTATTTGTGCAAACAAAATGATAAAAATTTCATTTGGGTACAGCGTAGCATGACCGCGTAATTGTCACTGAAAATGCGAGAGCGCTGAAAGCTGAAAATTGGCCTGGGAAGGAAGGGGGCGAAAGTGCCCGGTATTGATGTGGATAAGATACTCATCTACCCCACACCAATTTCTAAAAGCTTTGGAATTATGTATAATAATTTGTGGCATTAAAAGGAAGCCTTCAGCCTACAACATCAGATAACACATAAGATAACAATATCAGATAGCAATGAGTGGTACATATGCGACTAAATATGTGATATATCTAAAATTATGCAATTGCATATTTCTCAGATCTAATAGAAGTCTATTTATTTGAATGTAAGTTAGATTGTCCCTTTAAGTGCCTACCCAACAAGCAGAAAGTATAAACAATTTATCAAAACAGCATTGTACAATAAATCTGTCCTGGTAGGGAACGATGTCCTCAGATACAGCTGGATCGAAGCTCATTTATCAAGGGACCTCAATCCACGCTGTACTTTCAGCTTCTATAATTGGCGTATAATCTGATTAATTTTATAAGCTCGTAATTACCAAGGCAAGTCACATTAAATAAAACACAACAGGTCTGTCTTGCATTCTCTGTAAACAAATCTACAAATTATGTTTTTATGTCTCTGCAGACTCCGGGGAGCCAAGAAAACCAAAATCTTGATCCGGATTATAATCAGAATATGGAAAAGCAAGCAAAATGTAAAAAATTAAAGCAGAACCAAAAGTAACACTATAAAAAAAAAAAATTATAGCAGTTAAGAGTTTTTGTTAAAAAAAAAAGTCTCCATGCTACTAGAAATTTTTGGCTTCCTTTGTAAACTGCACAGGGCATACCCTAAGCAGCATACATTCTAATGCATTCTCGACATAAGAGTTTTATCCATCCAGAGACTGAAGAGGAACATTGTGGGACCCCAAAGAAGAAGTTGCCTGGGGGTAAGCGGTGGCTTCAGCCGGGCAGTGACTGCAGCCTGGACCTGGCACACTAAGCATACTTGCACATATGGCAACAGCCTATGCCCATCCAATGGAATTTAGATCCACTTTAAAAAAAAAAAAAAATCTCTTTATGTAAATACTACAATAATAAAATTCAGAATATGTACTTGGTAAAAACACATTGATCCCCTTTAAATCTTAAAGAGGAGTTCCACCCAGGAGGTCCATTAAAAAAAAAAAAAAATTAAAAGTCAGCAGCTACAAATACTGCAACTGCTGACTTTTAAATTGGACACTTACCTGTCCCTGGGTCCAGCGATGCGGGGGATCGAAGCCCCGCTCGTCCCCCCCTCCGCTCATTGCGCCGGCATTTCAACTGTGGGCGCCAGGCTGTGGCATCACAGCCTGGCACCCACTGCGCATGCGCGAGCGGCGACGCGCGCCGTGATTGGCCGCTCAATCACCTGGGACCTGTAATGGGTCCCAGATGATTGACAGGAGGGAGGGAGCAGAGCCGAGCCCTTCCTGTGCCGAGGGGGAAGTGATGTCACCAGCCCAGGCAAAGGAAGAGGCAGACTACCAAATTTTTTTTGTTTTTTATTTTTAGAATTTTTCAGGTATTTTTGTTTTTTTTGGGTGGAACCCCACTTTAAATGGGGCAAATGCCCTGTATAGAAAACACTCATTTTGAGCTTTATATATTACTTTATTATTTATTGACAGTAGCTTTTTTTTTTTGTCCCCCTCCCTCGCCTCACAGCGTTAATAAAGCCACCAAAAAAGCCTTGAAAAGATTTATGTCAGCAGCGTGTGAAAAGGCTGCGATCGATGCAGGTTGAGTGGACAGGTGTGCGGTTTGTTGACTTGCCAAGTCCATCCTCTTCACTGGGTGGAAAAGCAAATGACATTCAGAGCTGAATGACGCATGTGTCTACCTGCTGCCCATTGTCACAAAGAAATCTATCTCTGTACGGTCTATATTGAACTTATCACTGCCAATGCGTGTATCTGTGGAATATCAGAGCTAAAACAACAGAAAGCGATTAGAAATGAAGACACATCAACAATCACTATAAAACCAAAGTAGAATTTTTTGCTTCCCTCTTCCAGGCCCAATATAGTTTATCTCTTCTACGGAGCCCATTGGGATTTACAGTCCTACAACATCCAAACATCATAAATCTGACATAAATAGCCTGACATAATCATTTAGCTGTAATTTTAATCCTAGCATTTATCTTCTGCATCTTCCTAGTGTTCTGAATGTCCCTGGATCTGAGCCTACAAGAATCGTCTTTTTCCTTCCAACTGTAGCATTAACTTGCCATTCATCTTGCTATTGCGTCTAACAGCATCTGCACATAGAAGTTGTTGCTTTAAGACCTTTATTGCTCCTGCTCTCATGTGCAGTTAGTCAATAGGAAAAAGCTATATAAAAAAAAAAAAAAATCCAGCTAATCGGGAAAGAAGGAATGAAGTTGCTGTATCACTGTGTTTGGGCAGACATCTTACACATCAGAGTTCTGAAAGTCTACGGAGAGTTTTCACAGCTGCTATCCAGGGACTGCTAAAGGAAGAGAGGAAGTAATATATAGGAGAGGAAGAAATAAAAGATCCTCCATGCACAGGTACTGTAATGCCCTGTACGGACTTTGTTCGGACATTCCGACAACAAAATCCTAGGATTTTTTCCGACGGATGTTGGCTCAAACTTGTCTTGCATACACACGGTCACACAAAGTTGTTGGAAAATCTGATCATTCTGAACGCGGTGACGTAAAACACGTACGCCGGGACTATAAACGGGGCAGTAGCTAATAGCTTTTGTCGCTTAATTTATTCTGAGCATGCGTGGCACTTTGTGTGTTGGATTTGTATACACACGATCGGAATTTCTGACAACGGATTTTGTCGTCGGAAAATTTTATAGCCTGCTCTCAAACTTTGTGTTTCGGAAACTTCTATGGAAAATGTGTGATAGAGCCCACACACGGTCGGAATTTCCGACAACAAGGTCCTATCACACATTTTCCATCGGAAAATCCTATTGTGTTTACAGGGCATTAGACAGCATAGTATAAGTCCAGGGTCTCCAAACTTTCTAAAACAAAAAAAAAAAAAAAAAAAAGGGACAGTGTATTGCCCTTCAGGCTGTGGCCAGTAGAATTAGAAAACTCCCTGGCATCAGTGGAAGTAAACAGTGCCTCTTCATTGCTTTTAGTGGGAGGAATAGTGCCCCATTGTTGGTATCAGCAGGAGAAAGTGTGTTCTATTGTTGGTTTTTAGGGGAGGAATAGTGCCCTCTCATTGGTGCCTGTGGGAAGAATGATGCCCCATAATTGGTGTCTAAGGGAGGAATGGTGCCTCAAGGGCTGGATAAAGGCAAGGAAAAGGGCCACATCTGGCCTGTGGGCCGCAGTTTGGAGAGCATTGTTATAAGTAGTAGCAAGGGTTGCTTTAAAGCAAAGCTCAAGTCAAAAATTAGAAGAAAAAAAAATGAAACTGACAGGCTTTTAATCTTTTATGACCACTATATGCCCTTACTCTTCTGGGGTAAATGATGGGCCAGTATCATTCAACCCACTTCCTCCGAACTCAAATTATTATGGACCGACCCCAGCTCTTGATGTGACAGTGAAGGAAAATCCTGCGAGAGCGAGGGCTTGGTTAGTAACAGTCCTTGTTGGGGGGGGGCACCACTGCAAGAGATTTTTTTTTTCCTTCCCCACAGAGTTCAGCTATAATGATATATGTGTAAAATACATTTATTTGTGTCATATCTGCCTGGCGTTCAGCGTTAAATACAAATCGGTGCCTATGGAAGAGATGCCAGTTAATTTTACTTGCACCAAATCACAGCACAGAAAAGGAAGGCTGTCTGGTAAAAGGTAGGAATGCACGGTGCTAAGACACCTTACCTCCACCTACAACAATTCCTGTATTCAAGGCATCCCTCATTCAATACGCCATCTTGGGTGTATGAGCCAGATGTGCAGTTCCTGGAGATCTTCTAGCACCTGAAGTCAGCACACATTGCCCATGCAGCAGTGAGCTGGTTAAACACAAAATGTAAACCTTTAAACGGAACGGTGCCCTAGAAGATACAAGAAGATGTCTCTGACAGCTGGCTCTAGAGATTTCATTTGCCTGAGAGAACTCGACAACAATTACTCTGGCGCAGGGGAAGCGGCTGGGTATAAAGCTTGTTCATTCAGCCGTCTTTCCTTCCCTCCATATGCAGGTCAGAGGTAGCATCCATTAAAACTTCCATATCCTCCAGCAATCTAGTAAGCAATGAAGTGGCCTAAATTCTTCAGAAATCAGCTGGATCACTAAAACACACAACTACTGCACAGCTCTTCTCCAAAAGAAATTAAGGAATTTGGCAAGATTTTTTTTGTTGGTAGGTGTATTATGGATTTTTCACTCAACCCCTTATTGACAAACTTTGCTCATAAAGGACCTGCACAACTAAAGCCGAAAGATTTTTCTTTCATTTTGGATGGAGTACAGAATGGTTATAATTTTTTTTTCCTTTTTTTTTTTTTTTTTTTTACAACCTGAGGGCCACTGGGGAAATTTCACTTCCGGTCCTGTAGATACAACAGAAAGTAAGAGAAAATCTCTCCAAATTGAGAGAAATCCCCTTTTATAGACAGCTGTCACTAAAATAGGTGTACCCACTGGAAAATTGTTACCTCTATTCCTGTACTGGTGACAGCTTAAAATTTTAGGATTTCTTCACTTTTTTGTCCCATTAACATTGGTCACCAAGACCAAAACAGGGCCCTAGATTCAGATTTACTACGGGACACTGAAATTATCACTGGGGACACTGGCTCTGGTATGGCAGTACTCAACAAAATATGGACCACCAACACAAAAAAGGGAAAAGGACCTAGAGTTGAGAATCCAGACAGCATCCAATGAGAGCGCTAAAACAAATGTCCAAGAGGCCAAGTTAATTTAATGGTAAAATTGATTCATAGCAGAATAAATCCAATGCGTTACACTCCCCTTTCATCAGAACATAGCCAATTCATTCTCCAAGATCAAGGTTCTTGGAGAACGAACTGGCTATGCCATGAAGAAGGGGGAGTGTGCTTGTCCCCCGAAATGTGTTGGATCTATTCTGCTATGAATCAATTTTATTGGACTTTTGGCGCTCTCACTGAATAAAAACCCATTGGCGTTCTAATCCTTTGTCTCTATCCAAAAACATAAAAAAACCTTAAGAAAAATAAATAAAAACTTTTGGAATTTGATACACTTTAAGCTCTTACAAGCAAGATGTACAGTATCAGTAGCTGGAGCTGAATGGATTTTAGTATTCTTACTAAACCTACCAGCCAACAGATGTGTGTCCCCTGCTTTTATTTTATTTTTTAGCGCCAGAAAACAGAAATGGCCGCCATAGCACAGCATATGCACAGTATACACATCTGCCTGAGTGCAATAGGAAGTGTGGTGTGACTTCTAATCTCAATAGTGTTGCAACCATTCCCCACTGATAATTGCTACCAGGGACTGACCTTTAGCAATATACATCAGGAGTGAATTCTCTACACATGCAAACACCAGCCCTAAGCTGTCTAAATACAGGATGGCGTTGCCCTATAGGTATGTGCAGTTTATAAAAGCTTGCATGTTTATGGACACTGCAAAAATTTCCATACACCAGAGACTGGTTGATCTAAAGGAAAAAGAATCAATTACTCAGAATGTATTTTTATGCCCGATATCCATTGTTTGATACAAGCACAGCACCAGGGGTATCTACACCTTCATAATCTGACATCATTCGAATGAAAGGAATGCATTCGTTAATTTCATTATAACTTTTTTTTCGGATATGTTGACATTCATAACACTGTCCATTCGGAGACTCGTATCCATCCAAATCTCGTAAAAATGTTTTATTTTTTTTAACGTAAAGAAACACACATATTGATAACAGTGGGGAGATAGTGATCAGCTCAGGATGTCCAAACCTTAAAATTTAGGAAGCCTTTGAGGACCATGGCCATTTTTTCATCAGATTTTTCAATCGCCATTTTATATTCACAAAAAGCTATGCAAGCATGATGGTTTACTCAGCCATCTATATTTATTTTCAAGTGGTGCACGCATTGATACCGAAGGAGGAGAGCGAGCGGCTAGATCTGGCATTAGATAGCAGTAATAAGTAAACATTATGCAGCACAGTCGCTCACTGTTTGAACTGGGGAATGGACAGCTAGTCTTTCCATTGTTTGGTGATCCCAGAAATTGGCCTAGATCAATAAAATGAATCTTGTGTCTATGGGTAATATACTCAGAGGTCCAATAAATATTGCCAGCTGTCAATTATTGAGGAAAAATAGCAGTTGGACAGTTGCCAGTAATCTTTAAGGGTTCTCTTCCCCGTTGGAAGGTTAAGCAGGGACATTCGGTGGACCTGAAGGCTGTTTGAGGCTTCTGACACAGATACAGATGTTTGAGGGTGCTCAGCACACATCTGAACACAACAGCGCTCTCCTGCGCTTAATAACTTGGAAATACGAGCATAGACCTTTTCATTTTATAGGTGGGAGATCAATCGCTATCTCAACGATGTTGCTTGGGATTATAAAATAATCAGAGAAAAAAAGTCAGTGTGAGATACACATGCCAACATTGGCTTTTTCCTTTGTCTGATGCCCACAGCAGGGAAGCACACCCCTGTCACACATCCCGCCATCGCTCAGTCCTGTCCACAGCTGCTCGATCTGATATGGTGGACTCGCCACAGCTTGAGTGATGACGGAGAGCTAAAAATACAATGCGATGGGAGAAAATATAGGTCTTCATATTTATACGCAGCTGCTGCTTCTTCCCACACAGACAGGTGCTTGGTCCATGCTGTGCTCAGGATAACAGGGATGGGTCCTGCTTGCAGCTTTTACTAGTCTCACCAGAGAGGATGCCAGGGTTCCAGTCCAATACCGGCTATTGTATTAAAAAGGCACATTACTATGAAAATGAAAAAGGTGGATTCAAACTCACTCTGGGGGAACACATTTACATCCTTGAATTCATCTTGTAGAATTGTGTGTCCTGATTTCTAAATCCCTCTGGTTGCCAGTGTCCTTGTTTTCTGGAACCTCCTTCATCTGCCCCCGATTCTGCTAGGAATGCCAAATAAAAGGACCAATCCAAAAGAAGTGTGGTAAATCATCACGCACAGTGCAGTACAGGACAAGTTACCTTGCATTCTACACAGCTCCATACGCAACTATAATGCACTGTGAGTTGACACCTTTCTATCGAAACCAGCATTAACTCCTAAAGCAAAATCGGAGCTCTAGTAGCTCTTCTATTGGATCAGACTGCATGGGCCAGCCTTCGTTCCCCACGTGCGTCAATGAGCCTTGGCCACCCATGACCTTGTTGCAGGTTTTGCCAATTTTCCTTCCTTGGACCACTTTTGGTCAGTCCTGACCAGGAACACCCCACAATAGCTGCAGGTTTGGAATTGCTCTGACCTAGTCATCTACTGTAGCCATTACAATTTGACCCTCGTCAAAGTAGATCAAAGCCTTACGCTTGCGCAATGCTTCCAACACATCAACTTCAGGGACAACGTGGTTACTTGCTGCCCATTATATCCCAACCACTTTCAGGTGGCTTTGTAACAAGATAAATGAGATGAATTAGTTCAATTCTAGTGGGGTATAGGAGGCATTGCCCACATCCCTAATGTAAGACATAGAAAACAACAAAGAACCCTCTGGCGGGACTTTGAAGGGCAATGACTCCAGAAAAAAAATGTATGCCAAAATAGATAAAAAGTTACAAATTTAATAATAGAAAATATAAAAATACACACAGCTTGTGCTGTATCGACCATTTACAAAATTACAATTTATATAACATGTTATTCATAATGAGATCTAAAAAACCACTAACAGTAACAAGATGAAGTGGTCATAAGATTATGGATGATCGGTGTATACACTTACAGGCCACTTTATTAGGTACACCTGTTCAAATGGTTGGTGTAATAAATTGCTAATCAGCCAATCTAATGGCAGCAACTCAATGCATTTAGGCATCTATACATGGCAAAGATGACTTGCTGAAGTTCAAACCAAGCATCAGAATGGAGAAGACAGGAGATTTAAAGGGGTTGTAAAGGTAAAATTTTTTTTAAAAAAAAATAACAAACCTGTTATACTTACCTTCACTGTGCAGCTCGTTCTGCACAGAGTGGCCCCCAACCTGTTCTTCTGGGGTCCCTCGGCGGCTGTTTCAGCTCCTCCCCGCAAGCATTAACCACCTTCATGCGAGCTCCCTCGCATGGTATTGAGTGCTTGCGGGCGCGCTTCCGTGATACAGCCGGCGGCTATAGCCGCTCACTGTATCACTCGGCCCCGCCCCCAGCGCGCCGCGTCATTGGATGTGATTGACAGCAGCGCGAGCCAATGGCTGCGCTGCTTCCATTCCATCCACTGTAGCCAATCAGCGGAGGAATAGATGTCGGGAACGAGAAGCTGACTTTCGAGGCGTCAGGTAAGTAAAAACGGGGGGGCTGGGGGCAGCGGTATTGTCAGAAGTTTTTTCACCTTAATGCATAGAATGCATTAAGGTGAAAACATTTTTACCTTTACAACCCCTTTAAGTGAATTTGAACGTGGCATGGTTGTTGGTCCCAGACGGCTGGTCTGAGTATTTCAAAAACAGCTAATCTACTGGGATTTTTTACGCACAACCATCTCTAGGTTTTTATGGCCTGAAAAAAGTATCTAGTGAGTGGCAGTTGTATAGATAAAAATGCCTGGTTATTGTCAGAGATCAGAGGAGAATGGGCAGACTGGTTTGAGATAATAGAAAGGCAACAGTAACTCAAACAACCACTCGTTACAACCAAGGTATGCAGAATACCATCTCTGAACACACAACAAACTTGAAACTTTAAGACCTGAATGCTTCCTGAATATACTATTAAAGGACTAGTGTAAGCAATTTGGTATCATTAATCCTATATGTATTGTGATGACTGCAAATTCACAAAACGTACAGAGCAATAACTGTATGCGTTTCCTGGCAACTGCCAACGTAATTGCATTGGTTGAAAAAAATAAAACACATGCTGCAAACACACGGTATGACATGATAGGGGCTCTGCTCCTAATGACCATTAGATACATCCAGCACAAACATCACAAACGAGAGGCCCCTTACACCAAAGGCTGAGGTGACGGGTCACGCGTCCAATTAAAAGCGTTGGAGCATGAAGCTGAGGAATCTGGGAGAATGAAATTGATTTTCGACAATCCTGTCCTCATTAGCATGCTGGGTGCATCTTATGTATATGAAAACATCGCTGGTCGCAAAACATAGAACACAGCAACAGCTGCTCCAATCCCAAACACGGTTTAATTACACTATACAGCAATGCCGCGATATAGCCGCATCCGCTGATCACAACACTAACAGAACTAAGAGGAAAACAGACCCGTGAACTTTCAACTCTCAGTTTTGGTCGAGGTGAAGGCAAAACAGATCCACCTTGGACACCTGTAATCACTTTTTCACAAAAGCAGAACTTTACCCATAACTTGATAAAAAATAATGTTCTTTAGCAAGGAACAAACATTCCACATTAATAATTATGTTACTAAATGTAGTGTGTGTAAATTGCCCCCAGCATTGTTCCTGCTTCTTCTTCCTGGAGGCTGCCATTTTGCTGAAGCCCAGAGCCCCTGAGCTGCTGTAAATCTTTAGGCTGCCAGCAGATCAGCTTCTACATTTTTAAGCACAGCGCTGGAAAATAAGAGAGCAACTGAGCATGTGCAGAGCAGAGTGAGACAGCGTGTTACTGGATTTTAAACAGTAAAGGGACTTATTTTTAATGTTTTATATAGCTATACCAGCAAAAGGGGCCAGCCTGAAGTGATCTAATAGGACCATCTTCCACTTTAATGGGAGGTGAGGGGAATCCTCCCTGATGCCACAATGGCGCTGCTAAATTCCTATAGTATCCTTAATTATACACAGATTTATTTTTTCAATTCCATTATTGATTGGCCACTATGACCTAAAGCAGAAGAGGACATTCCACATCTGCAGGGAGGAAGTAAAATCAATGGGCAAACTACTAATGCTACCAGGAAAATGCTGCAATTTCGCTAAAATCAGAAAGTCCATGACTGACCCTTAACTCCAATTGAAGCTGAAAATTAAGTCTTGATGTGGATTACAGAACAGGGCCTAACTGCTCATGGTTCTTCATCAAAGTCTAGCACAGGGTTTCTCAACCAGGGTTCCTCCAGAGGTTGTTGGGGGTTCCTCGGGCAATAAAACAATTTTTGCCTCCCAGACGAGTAACCATCAACACCAATGATTTTTTTAGCTATCTGAAAGGGCGGAATTCTTCCCAATGACCACAAATGTAAGGAGCATTCTTCCCACTGACCATCACACTAATGTGGGTGAGTTGTAAATATAATAATTAGCCAGGGTTCCCTGAAAACAAAAAAGTTATTTCAAGGGTTCCTCCATGTTAAGGAGGTTGAGAAAGACTGGTCTACCCGAAGTGGACTAGTTCAAAACTGCTGCCTTAGGTCAGTGAACTGGGAATCCTTTTTGGTTTATTGGTTCATAGCACACGAGTAGAATTTTCACACCCCTACGGCAGACTCCTTGCGGTCTCATATACAAAATGCCCTATGCTAGCAGAACCACCAAACACATGTTTGAGCCCTTTGAAATCTGGGCTTAGGGGACTATAATGAACTAAAGCTGACTATACACCAGAATTTCATTCAAAAGTTCATATGAAAACGCTGAAAAATCGTTTATCAGAGCATTTGATTTTTCAATCGAGTCAATTAATTTTGTTCGAAAGCTCTTAAAAGTTTGTCCAGACCTACTACTTTTATGGAATCCCAGACATATTAAACCGCTTTCTTATGTGTTTAGAACATTCACATTACAATGTGTACAATTTTTTCCCCGACGAAAACCACATTCACAAAATTTAGTTTAAAAAATGTTCTATTCTGCTCCTTCGAATTTTTTCGTCACTCACTTCGCATTAATCATTAGAAAAATAGGTGTATGGCCAGTTTAAAGCCCAACTCCAACAAAAAGATAAATTTTTGCCCGTCCCTCTCTTCCACCCTCCTCTAACCTATCCTTCCGAGAAGGACGTTTTTCTGGCCTCCCTCCAGCAAACCTGCCCTTAAAATATCTACTGATCTACTGCTATATGTGCTCCAACTTGGAAGACTCTCAAAACTCTAAAGTTAGGACTCTAGTGGAGTGAGTTATATTCTCCCCCCCGCCCCCATGCAGTTCCCTCAATTATACCATTTTTTTTCTCCTCTGGGGTCTGCTAATTCATTGCCACTTGTTGCCCTCGCTGGCTGGTCCCCTTCACTACCACTGCTCCAATGTCATCCCTCTTCTGAATTCTAAGATGACCACTCAGCTGGTTGTCCAATGGAAATTAACCACATCATGCAAGCATGATGTGAAACACTTCAAACATGATGTGAAATTCCATAAATTTCATAAATCAACTTGAATGCCAAACCCCTTTTTTAAAAGAATGAATGCATTAGAAACAGGGTCAGCTTCCTGTTTATTGTATTTTTTCCTGTACCTAATAAGATCACCATTCTTAATCAATGTGTACAAGGCTGTTGCCAACTGTTCCATTAGACAGAAAATTTGGCATTGAGTCAGTAGTGTTTATTACTTGTGCACCTGAGTTAAAATTGCTGCACGGCAAAAAAACTGTGCAATCTGTGACTCCCCTTCCCTGAGAAGACCCGGCTAGCAAACATTTACCAAGGCTCATGGTATTGATGGTTCTAGCTATTCTACAAAGCAAACAGGAGCCTACAGACAAAGAAAGCAACAAAACCTACAAATTGCTGACATTTGAAAACTCTCCCGACTTCCTGTTAACTCCATGATAACAGCAGAAGCAAAGCGCAAATCCTGCTACAGAGTTACTTGAAAGCATTAGAGCGTACGTCGTTTTTCTATGGATGAGACAAACATCAAAACTGATATATGAAAAAGACAGCAAAATAAATACTTTTCTATTCCATCAATAGAATGTGTGTACAATAGATCAAAAGAGGCACATTAGCCAGGGAAAACCGAGGTTCATTAAACAAAATCACCTCTATGGATTCTTTTCTCTTCATATTGTTTCCACTTTCTACTGCAATCAAATGTGACTCGTTTATGAATCCGTCTGACTATACAGATGGTAATTTTCAGGCACAATCATCAAGTGTTTAATCTCAAAAATTACCAAATGAATTCATCATTAATCTACCCTGTTTCCCCGAAAATAAGACCTAGCGTGATTGTCGGTGATGGCTGCAATATAAGCCCTACACCCCAAATAAGCCCTAGTTAAAGTCCTTGTAGGTCTTATTTTCAGGGTAGGGCTTATTTTGGTGGAAACAGGGTAGGGCTTATTTGGGGGGTAGGGCTTATATTGCAGCCATAACCGACAATCACGCTAGGTCTTATTTTCGGGGAAACAGGGTATGTGTACATTTTCTGAAATCTGGATTCCCTGGGTCACCCACTATAGGGCCCCAGATGTCGAAAGGATACCAATGGCCACTTAACTGTATTCGCAAAAAAACTATATGAAAATTTACTTCCCCAGGCACTCCCTACTTTATTTTCTTGCTCCACATGCCTTAAAGCTTTTTTTTTTAATTTTTACCTGGTGATCCTGCAAATAACACACCTCTTGTCCCTGGGTGGCTACGTCACTCCTCCATTGTATCTATGGAGGGAATCATCATGGTCATCCTAGGCTGCTCTCCTGATATGGACTCCAAACATATCCGAATCTCCTCATCTCTATTACATGGAGGGCAGTTAGCAGAAGATAACCAGGAAGGAAGATACTTTTTTGGTGCAGCTCTCAAAAACAAATAAGGACACTGCATTTAATTTATCCTTTTGCTGAAGATGATCTGAGCTTGAAAAAAAAAAAAAAAAGAAAGGAAAGAAAGCCAATGAAGCCACCACATCTCAAAAGACTGAGGTGCAACATAGTGCATTTTTGTTCTTGGGTTTAGTTATGCTCTAACCCTCCAATCCCTTCCTTTACTACTTCTTCCTAATTTGTTAACTATTTTGTTGCTCCTCTCCTACTAGTTTTTGGTTCCATAGCTCTGGTACAACCAGAATAATGGAACAAGTTAACTTACTACCAACAGTTCCTTCCATTATGCAGTGAGGAAAGGAACGGTTGTTGATACATTGCTCTGATCTGATGGATGTTTCTACAACTCAGTTTTCCTTTTTGTAAATCATTCACAACTTAAAGTTGGCTGAAACATCACGCGGTGAGAGAACCCTCCTCATTTGAACAAGCCTGTCTCACAGGGGGAACCCATACAACATTTGCTGTCACACTTGTACGCCTCCTTAATGGCCCTTGGGAGCCCGTAGGAGCTCCCTTTCTTGCCACAAAGGGAGAGGGACCTCAACATAAAATTTTCTCAAGCACAGAAAGAACGAATTGTACTCTTTGCTCATAAGGCCTCAATAGCGAGTAGATATCAAGAGGGAGGTTATAAGCTCCTTACCAGATGGTACAGAACACCAGTGATGCTACACCAAATGTTTCCCAAGGTTTTGGGACATGGTCAAACAAACAATACATTTCTTTACAGGTGTGACTAGGAAAGAATCCCATGGCTTACTTGCTGCATGACAACCCTATGTCTAACAAAAAGTATAAAAGCTCCTTGCTGAAACACAGCTGCTAAGGCTTGTATCCCGGCACTATGGAAGAGTTGGACACCCTATTTTTTTTTTTTTTACAAGGATCAGTCACCTCTAGCATCACAACAGCAACCTCCAGATTCCTAAACACTCATCTAATTTTTTGTGAGTTCTAGTGGGTTGCCAGACAGGAAGGGGGATTTTATATCCCTTTCTACTTCTTTCTGACTTCCTCCCAGCCGCGTGTTTTTTCCTTCGTTTTTGTACTACTTTAGCCTATCTGTGTTACTCTCTCGTCTCTTGAAAATCCAAGGATCGACAATTCTATGGAAATGCAAACCCATTCTGTATAATTTTTTTTCTCCACCGCTTCTTATAAACTCGATCAGTATGGGCTCATAATATGAAGACGTGGTGCCATGCATGGAGCATTGGGATGTTTTTCTATTCAACACTTTGTTTTCTATGACACCTTTCATGATTCTTTTCCATAAAGAAAAAAGAAAAAGGAATTTCTTAAATACAGAATAGTCTGTATTAGTCCAGTTGTACAGCAAAGTTGTCCCATGTTGCTTCTAAATTTGACCGATTGGTTCGACATTAAACAATATAGCAATCTAGGACTGAATCTTGTTTGAATCAGGTTTTCCAATGGCATCCTATCATTTTGTGCACCCATGGCATTGAGACAGAGCGCTTCCATGCACTGCACTCAAAGAGTTACAACAGTCGGGAGCGTGTCCTCTTAAGAGCCTTTGTGCTGCACGCCTTTGAACGTGGCATATTTTTAGCATTTCTTGAGCGACAGATCCGCATGCAGCAGGGGAGGGGAGTGACATCTTGCTTTGGCCCGAGGACAACAGCAATGCAGAGACAAACTCAAATCCTCAAGCTGCTGTTTTTGTTCTCTACAAAATCATCAGAGGGAAGATAGAGTTGTAAATGTAGAAGCAAATTAAAGCCCAACTCCACCAGGTGAAAGATACAGGAAGGGTTACTTGTCCAAGGATTTGTCAACAATGCATATACTTGTGATAATCATCCCACTGCTGTGCTCTGTGGAGGGCATATGGAGGATGACCTTCAAAGTCTACAATTCTGCAGGGGAGTCACTGCCCCGCCTCCTACCTGCTGTTTCAATATTTGTGATTTTAATTCCTGCCCTGAGCGCTCTCCTTCCCACCTAAATATCACTTTGCTAACCTACTACCTCCAGAGCAAAGCACAAGATTTCAGAGCAGCCATTGTCAAAGTTAAAGAACAAGGTAGTGTTTCCATTTTAGATACATAATGGTCCTAGTGGAGCCGATTTTAAATAGTTGTAGAAATACATAATTATCTATACTCAAAAAGCAATCAGCAATAAGCTCCGCGCCCCCATCAGTACCCAATGCTTTCTAGTTTAAATTGCAAATATCCAATATGTGCAGATTCATTTTTTTGTGTTTAAGCGTCTGTGTAGGACAAACTCAACAGCCACCCAGCAGATGCTCAAGGTTATCTGCCAAAGTCTGTCTAGATGCCTCAATCTCCTGCTATGTTTGTACTGCCTATGTAATCTGGCATTTCCTTATTTAAAGAGCAACCTCAGACCAGAGTAAAAAATGCATTGGTGAACTTCTAATGCTCTCCAGAAATGTTGCGACTATGCCTAAAGCAAACCTGAACTTGTGTCATTGCCCTTCAGCTGCACCTCCCTCTAAAAACAGGCAACGCCACCAGCTCCAGCTTTGTACTATTGCACCTCAGGAGCCCTAAATACTGTCAGGAACAGTTACGGCAATCTAAACATATTCATTGATTCTCCCCCTAAACAAATCTTATTTCTTACGACTGGTCATTGAGGCCACCTATCACAATGGTAGGATTAGGAAGGGTCTCTTAGATCAGGGGTGTCAAACTCAATTTCATCGCGGGCAGCATCAACAGTGTGGTTGCACTCAAAGGGCCTGTTTTATCTGGGGGGGGCGCTACGTACAGAGTGCAGGCTTCAGGGGGGGGCGCTACGTACAGAGTGCAGGCTTCGGGGGGGGGCACTACGTACAGAGTGCAGGCTTCGGGGGGGGGCACTACGTACAGAGTGCAGGCTTCAGGGGGGGGCACTACGTACAGAGTGCAGGCTTCGGGGGGGCGCTACGTACAGAGTGCAGGCTTCAGGGGGGCACTACGTACAGAGTGCAGGCTTCAGGGGGGGGGCTATGTACAGAGTGCAGGCTTCAGGGGGGGGCGCTACGTACAGAGTGCAGGCTTCAGGGGGGGGCGCTACGTACAGAGTGCAGGCTTCAGGGGGGGCGCTACGTACAGAGTGCAGGCTTCAGGGGGGGCACTACGTACAGAGTGCAGGCTTCAGGGGGGGCACTACGTACAGAGTGCAGGCTTCAGGGGGGGCACTACGTACAGAGTGCAGGCTTCAAGGGGGGAGCTACGTACAGAGTGCAGGCTTCAGGGGGGGGGGGGCTACGTACAGAGTGCAGGCTTCAGGGGGGGGCGCTACGTACAGAGTGCAGGCTTCAGGGGGGGTGCTATGTACAGAGTGCAGGCTTCAGGGGGGGGCGCTACGTACAGAGTGCAGGCTTCAGGGAACGCTACGTACAGAGTGCAGGCTTCAGGGGGGCCCTACGTACAGAGTGCAGGCATCAGGGGGGGCGCTATGTACAGAGTGCAGGCTTCAGGGGGGCGCTACGTACAGAATGCAGGATTCAGGGGGGGCGCTATGCACAGAGTGCAGGCTTCAAGGGGGGGCGCTACGTACAGAGTGCAGGCTTCAGGGGGGCGCTACGTACAGAATGCAGGCTTCGGGGGGGGGCTATGAACAGAGTGCAGGGGTGTGCTGTGCACAGAGCGCAGTGTTTAGCTTGCTTGTATCTTTCAATCCTACCAGGCCCGGCTCTGGTACTGCCCCTGTGTAGGTGGCTCTACCTTACCTCGCAGGGAGATTGTTCCCTCTCTCAGATTCTGGAGATCTGTCCCCGCTGTGAGTGTGCAGGGATCTGTTACTTTTGGGAGCCACTGAGAGTAAGGCTGTCCCTTATAAACATAGAAGACAAGTGACAGCAGAGGGTGAGAAACGGAAAGTGGAGGAATAAAGTTCCACCACGTTCCAGCTGCAAAGCTGGGTGCAAAGGCCACATGACAGGGCCTGGGCCTTGTGTTTGACATGTGTGTCCTAAATGAAGTAAAAAGTTGTCTAATAGAGCAACCTGGTTTGAAGGACTCCCAAGGTCCTCTAGGTAGGCTGAAGCAAACTGCTACTTGAAGAAGTAGCAATATAGAGATTTTAACATGAGCACAGAAACAAAAGCACATATTTTAGTATAAAAAAAAAAAATGCTAGGAGAGTAAGGCTAAGCATGGAGCTGGTTGCCGGGACAAGTCACAGCCTCCATGGCTGCCCAGAGATCAAAGAAGAGTAACAGGCGCCCAGAGGAACGGCCAGGAACAGCTGGAGAGAAAACAGTCAGGTGAGTCTGCCATGTTAAAGAACGCTGTGACAAGTCACCACATTAACAGAATGGCACTCACTTCTGTGTTGAATGATGCCCAGTGTAATTCTAAAAACTTCCAGTAAGCCCAGACCATCATGGACCTACACTCTAGGATGTATGCCATCATCAGAAACCATGGCCTTGTATACAGTCTCTCACCACACAGAATTGAAAGGTTATCAAAAGTGTCTGCGTGATGGCATCTCCGTTGATAAGTAGGGATGAGCTAAAGTGTGTTCGGATCCTAGTCCAAAAGCAGTCACCTGTACAGAGCCCACCATAAGTAGCTGAGGCAATTTCCTGCCCCACAGCTGCATGTATACAAGGGATGTGTATAGGTATGGCTATGGGGGCATGGAATGCCTTGGCCACTTATGGTTGGCCCAGTGCAGGTGACCACTTCCTGGCGGGAACGCTCAGGTGGGTTTGGACCAGGCTCTACACTCACATACTGAACATTTCACTTGAAGAATGATAGCTCAAGCTTTTTTTTCTTTTAAGTTTTGGACAGAGTGGAGAGGGAGTAGGTCAGGTTTTTATCGCTGTCTATGTCCCCATTAGGGGGGATTCACTCTCTCCATTTGTCATGGTGACCAATGTCAACAAGAGTGAAAAAAAAATAATAATTTTGAGCTGTCACCAGAACAGGAATAGAAGTGAAATCTTCCAATGGGGACACTAGTTCTGGTGACCATGGTGGCAACCAGGGATTCCCTCACACTTTCTGTTGCGGCTATGGGATATGTAGTGAAGGGAAATCTCCCCAATGGTACACAGATGGCAAAAAAAAAAAAAAAAAAAAACCTGATAGGGGTCAAAACCATCCTATACTCTATCCGAAATGAGCAGAAAAAGGGGTCTAACATTAGTTTAACTTTCATTAACTAGAAGTCAATTTCCCATTAATCTACTGTAACCAGATGCAACAGGACTTTCACAGGAGTTACAGGGTGGAAGTGCAGCTTCTTGTCACATGAATCCACACGGTGAACCTCCCCCGGAGGTTGGCGCTTGAACCTAGGATTAAAACAGTTATACCATTTTAAGGCCAAGATTCTGAAGCACCCGCTTTCCTCAATATTAGTATATTTCAATGAAGAAATGCAATTTCCTTTTGCTTTTATGAAACCTATAGCTTTATCCAGCTGGCGATGCATAGATTGAAATTCGGCCAGTTCGGCAGGCATTGACCGAATTCTGATCCATGTATGGGCACACCCTGGTTGTATAGAAGTTGATCTACAAAATGACTTCTGTACAACCAGCCTGTCAGGTTTTTCCTGATCAATCAGTGCAGCCGGCCATAGCCAGCAGCACTGATCATTGAATTCTGATGGCGGAGAAGGCTCTCCACCATTAGAACATAATAGAATGGCGGGAGGAATCCCCTATCCAACTCAAGTGTGTGGAATGGGATCCTTTTTTTTTTTTTTTTTTTTTTAAACACATTGGTTGAATGAAAAAAATGCTGAATGTATGGACTGCCTAAGACATATTTTCTGTTCAACTGTCATCACTCATTAGGCGTCTTTATATAATGAAGGAGAAACGCATAAGGGACGTACTGCAGTGCCAATTAATACCTCCCTCACGAATATGACATAAATCAGTTTTTGTACAGAAGCTGGTTCAGAAAGAGATCTCTTACAACTAACACGATGGTGTCATTGTCGTTTTGGCTGTAGACAAGTTTACTGACATTTCACAAACTGGGCTGATGGACAGGAAATATAAACTGATACCATTATAGTCAGAGGCTGGAAAACCCCTTCGTATTATATTTTAAAGGTTTAGAATAATCCAGAATTATGGTTAAAGCTCTAACCAGCTGCCTTTTCTTAAAGTGTATGTATAGTGAAAAGGTCTTTTTATTTTTTTATTTTTAGTTTGGGACAGAGAAGGGGAAGTGTAAAATTAATTTTACGCTGACTATCTTGTTGGAAAAGTTTTCCTTCATTTTCTTCTCCTTTTGCCGGAAATAATAGGAAACCCAATAAAAAGTCAAAGGGATTCTTCTCAAAGGCTAAGTTCACACTAGCCAATTCTGTGAAAAGGTCCATGGTGGACCAGTGTTCAGAATGCTGTCAGAAGATCAGGAGGGGATTATGCCACCTCCCATATTCCAGGTTTAATATTGAGGTCCCTCAATATATCCATAGATCTTATTGGGGTAGCAGCATTGTCTTTGGTGGATTCCTCCCTTCTATGTCTGATGGTTGGGGTTGCACAAACAAGTAGCGTAGAGGTTTTTAATCATATCGCTGTGACTTTTTGGTGTGATATATTTATTCTTAACCTTTATGAAGAAACGGACCCTTGGCTCAATGCACTGAGAACTTACTATAATCCCATCATCAACCACGCAAATGGATATGTATTAATATCTATGGCACGTTTTACTGACAAGGTGAATGCAATAGACACCAGTCTTTGTGTTTTTACACAATTATTTTTTTTTTTTGTAAAAATATGTGGATTTTAAAGCCCTTACATATACCCAGTGAAGGTGACACACAGAGATTAAATAAATCCTCCTATATAAGTACCTGTGTATCTGCAGTGTTCTTTTCTCTACCACCGTTCAAAGTGCAGAATTTAAAAAGCTGTCAGAAAACAGGGGGTGGATAGCTGAAATTACACATTGCAGAGCTCAGTGAGAAGTGCTCTAAGAGGGGAAAGAAAGGAAAGGAAAGGAAGGGAGGGAAGGAAGGAAGGAAGGAAGGAAGGGAAGGAAGGGAGGGAAGGAAGGAAGGGAGGGAAGGAAGGAAGGGAGGGAAGGAAGGAAGGGAGGGAAGGAAGGAAGGAAGGGAGGGAAGGAAGGAAGGGAGGGAAGGAAGGAAGGGAGGGAGGGAGGGAGGGAGGGAGGGAGGGAGGGAGGGAGGGAGGGAGGGAAGGAAGGAAGGAAGGAAGGAAGGAAGGAAGGAAGGAAAGGAAGGCAGGAAGGCAGGCAGGAAGGCAGGAAGGAAGGAAGGAAGGAAGGCAGGAAGGAAGGAAGGAAGGAAGAAACGAACAAACACCCAGCAACAGAGCTGAGACTGTTAATCACAGGCTGTGTGCTGGAGATCCCTCCCCTGTCAGTGACTCATGCTGATAGCAGAGGAATGGGGCAGCAGACAGAAAAGACACTGCTCTGAATGAAGACAAGTACACACTATAGAGAGATATGCTTTGTTCATATTTTATTTCTGAGGATTACAACCACTTTAGGTGTGATATTTGTGATCTTATGATTGGGGTACCTAGAAACTTTGTATATATTTCTTTCCTATTTTGTGATTGAAAAGATTATAAATTACTTTTGAAAGGAGATCAGTTATTTACAATTTATAAAAGATAGTATTGTGGACTTGCAGGACAGTCAGGGAAGTTCTCACGTGCTATATTTTCTTTCTTATTATTTTTCCTGTCCTCCTTTCCCTCTTTCTTCTGTTCTTTCTTTTCTTTTAAAGTTTTCAATTTTGAAATATTTGAGTTTAATATATTGGGTTTGAATCGTTAGCATTGATTTCCATTGTGTATTGATGGTTTGTCACATGCACCCAATAGAAATATTCATACAGTAATTTTTTGTTTTGTTATTTGCACAACAAACTAGTTCAATAAAAAAAAAAAATTGGTGTTTTTTTTTTTTGTAACTGCTAAGATATTAGGTGATGTTTTCTGATTTTTTTTTTTTTTTTAATAGCTTATTGGAGTTGCTATGTATTTTTTTTTACAAAAAATAAAAAAATCCTTCAAAAAAAAAAAATTATTGGAAAAAGAAGATAGTATTAAATGAATTTACATATACTTTTAACTTTGGCTGACATGGCAGTGCTGGGATTTGCAGTCGCAAAACAGCTGATGAGACCCCATCATTATTGATTATTTTTAGGCACCTGTATCCGTGTCTTCAGTAACTCCAGAGAAAAACACGGCACATTCCACCGGGAGAAAATATCTGAAAATAGCTGTAAAAGAGAAGGGGGGAAGAGAGTGGCGATCTGGCATCTCATCTCTCAGTCACAATTTCAGCTGCCAGCTCCTGGCGTAGTGAATAGAGCCGGCGTGATATTAATAGACGAAATGAGGCAAGGGAATCCACACATGCTTTAATGGGAGCCGTGATTCGGGGATTTGCTGGCAGTTGGCTGCGATTGCAGATTTTCAACTTGCAAAGTATTAGGAAGGATAAAGATTTAGAAAAGAAAAAAAAAAGGATTTTGCAGGAGGGCAGAAAACAGACTTCAGCGTGCATTCCAGCTAGATTAAAAAAATGTGACAGTTACAGAGTAATCCAGATCCGTGCAGTATATAGGCAATAGGGCGCTTGGATAGAATTGGGCCCACAGAAAAAGGGGTTTTGTTTCTGTTTGAGTTGGACAGATTTCAGTTGCAGACATCTTGCTAAAACCAAAAATTCAGGATGCACTTGGCCGAAACCAAAATTGAGGTTAAAAAAAAAAAAAAAAAAATAATAATAATATTAATAATAATAAATATATATACATTTTTATATAATATACTGCCTTAAAAGGATTAGTTCAAGTTTACCAAAAAATGCCTATGCAGATAAGGGGTGTCTGTAAATAAAAACAAACTGTGCAGCTTTGACTAAAGCTGAATAATGTCCTTGCTATAGGTGTAGGCCATTTACGTACATCATGAAGCCTGACCTGAAAAACACCCAGGATGCTGCCAAGTGAGGCCTAGCTATTACTGTTCACCAGAGGTGTGAGCTCTCTCAGATACAAAGAGGCCGCTTACCAGATGGCAAACTGGTGAGGATATAATCAGCGGTAGGCTTACTGCCTCTGTGTAACCCAGAATATAAACATAATTGGACCCATAGGGGTTCCTGCTCACCAGAAGATTGATTGGAAATAGCCCAAAACGAAAACTTGACGGAGTCACCGCGATCCCGTCCTGGCAGGCTCTTCACAGGCTCAGATATGCATATGTATTCAAAGAGGAGAAGCAGCCAATAGCGTAATAACGTAGAGACTCCAATTTATTAAAAGCAAACACTTACATTTAAAAAACGAAAAACAGCAATGCCGGCCGGGACAGTCAGACAGCTCCCGTCCACAACAGGGCAACGTGGTGACGTCAGCACGTCCCTCCCAGACGCGTTTCGTCACAGGTTGACGTTCTCAATGGGGTGCATTTATGATTTTTATGATTATTTGTGTGAACACCACCTTTTTTCCTTTTTTGATTTAATATTATTATGTCAGTATCACGCTATGGTCTTTGTATTTTTATCTGATTAAACCCTATGTGGACCCGTTCTGCTGTATGAGCGCGACGGATCCTGCCCATTTTGGAGCGCTCCTAAAGGCCTGGGCTGGGTTTAAGCCATCCGTCTGACTTGGCTTACGTTCTGGTAAGCAGTTCACCTCACAGTCATCTTCCATTTATTTTCCCCACCTCATCACATAAAGAAATTTACCGTTTTGTTCTGGACTTCAATTGAACTTTATCTCACTGATTGTTAATTGGACTTTACTCATTATTCTAGCGCGGTTTACTTGTTCTATTTATTCTATTGGTGTGCCCCACTTATAACCGCAGCTGTATTGAATTCTATTTTTCACGATACTTGTACCAAGGAGTCATTCTATTCCTATTCACATTTTTTCTTTTTCACTGGTATTTATTTTTCCAAGCGCAATTTTATTTGATTTTATTATTCAACTTTAGTCAGAGCTGCACAGTTTTCTGGTAACATTGAACTAACCCTTTTTAAGTTTTGGGGACGAGTAAGAACTACCATCCGAATTAGAGGTTTTTAATGCCCACATCTCCTACCTTTCACATTATTTCTTGTTCTGAATACAGACTGTACTAACCGAGGATCAAGTAGGTGACAGCACCGTGTAACAGTAGTTGAGATGATTCAGGTCTTAGATGGCTGCTCTTAAAATGGTTTTGTCACACATCTCTTGTGTGACAAATCCAGATTTGTATGCAACAACAATTTAAATAGGTGAAGTGTAAAAGTCCACTTTATGGTTTAAAACAAGCCAATCCATTTTGTTTATACATATACCCTTCGCCAGGGCTACAAAGTATGCCAGATACAACAGTATATTATATAGGGTGCCTAACAGATGATGACTTCAAACCAATAGAACCATGAGATAGTAGGCCCCCGCACCTCAGAGGTCTACTATCTGATAGTAGAGTACCGAGTCACAGTCCTCAGGATCGTCCCACCAGGTGGGGAGCAAGCCGGGGTCCAGTAGCAGATATAGCAGGTAAGAAGCACGCGGAAGCATAGCCAGTAAACAAGCAAAAGTTCAGTAACAAGTGGTTGCAGGTAGGGATCAGGCAGAAGCATAGTCGAGGAACAAGCCAAAGGTTGGTAACGAGTGGTAGCAGAGATATGGCAGCAGGGGGGACAAGAGCGATATTGGCTGGAGAAAACACAATAATTTGGCCAACAGGAAGAGCAAAGGCATGGCTTAAACAGGAAGTTTATGGGAGGAGCAAAGAGTTCAAGGTTCAAGAGAAACAAGACAAGGTTGTCTAAGGCAGTGGTTCTCAACCCTGTCCTCAAATACCCCCAACAGGCCATGTTTTGGGAATTTCTTTTAGATAAAATAGCTGTCCAAAATACCAAGCCATTGACTCTGATTTAAAGCACCTGTGCAAGATAAAGACAAACCTGCAAACATGATCTGTTGGGGGTACTTGACAGGGTTGAGAACCACTGGTCTAAGGAATCAGTTAGGGAGCTCTCCAGCATCTCAGCAAGAAGAGACACTGCCAGACACAGCAGAGTTTTCAGGTTGAGATCCAGGTCCTGATGGTGATACTAACAAAAAAATCTTAAAAAAGAGGTTCTAACTTTTCCTTATGCTAAACAAAACTAAAGAAAAAAAAAATATATAAACTGCAAGCTCCTCTAGGGATGGAAAGTACATAAAGGGTTTCATGCTTTTTTTGTAACCTGCTCTAAGAGTAAGCTATTGACATCCACACTATAAAATGGGAAGATCAGTCATGGATGTGTGCAGATCCGCACTGCGGCTCAGATTGGTGAACTGAACACAAATAAAAGCTGGGGGCAATTTATGATTTTTTTTTTTTTTAAAGAAAACTCGGGCAGCTCATGTCGCTTTCAAATGGTGAAATGGTTTGGTGGTATACTTTTCAGACAAGACAGCATTAATTCCTGTCTGGTGAAGACATCTTCCTTTACAAATCTAGGCCATGTCAGCAGCGTCACTTGCCTACATCTCTATGTTGCAGACTGGACTATTTGTCATTACAGCGTTGTTACTCCTTTGACAGCAATGAGTGGCCGTTTCTGAACCAAATGACAAAGCAAGATAGGTTTCAGGCCAAAAAAAAAAAAATCGGTAAAAATTTGCCTATGCTTTTAAATAAAGGTTCAATTTAGGTTTAAAACAGCCTCTCAACATTTTCAACACAGGGGAACCCATCAATGGTGGCAGTGGGAACTTAGCTGAGAGGCAGAAATTGCTCTAGCAACCCCTGGAGGAACCCTGGTTGATAAACCCTGGTCCAAAGTGTATGAAAACCCGTACGAGGAACCTCTTATTTGCTCACTCTTGACCTGTTAAATATACATAATACGAAAGATGATTGGTCATGGATTTTTCTTGACACCAACAGAAAAATAAAATATTAGAAGTACATATTTTTCATGCTCTCTCATTGAAGTCTATAGGGCCAAAAATGTCCTTAAAATGTCACACCTTAAGAAGTGACTGCACCTTTCTCCAAGCTGCATGGAAACGCATTGCATAGGTGTGAACGAGCCCCAACAACAACGCCTGATGTGTGTATGATAGCACTGGACCGATAGATGAAAATAACGGTTCCGACTGATATACCATAGGACTCGCTTTCCTTCAAAGAAGCATACCCATGATGAATATGTATATGTGGGTGGGAAAGACACAAGGGGGGAGAGACGCCTCTGGGTGCAGATATAGGACAAGTTTAATAACACTTTAAATACAGGCAACTCACATTTGTGAAGTCATAAATAAGCATTGGTTAAACCCCAGCATGTGGGTAGTCCTCAGTCCGTTCCTGCTTGATGGGTGCACTGTGCTCAGTACAATACCGTTGGATGGTAAGAAGCCGGCCGCAGTGGAGAATGCATGCAGGCGAGGAGGGATGACGTCACTGGGAAGCAACGAGTTTCCTGAGCGTACAGCCTGCGAGTGAAGCTTCTTCAAGCTTCAGAGCATCATGAACGACTCACATCCTAAATTTCTGGGATGTGAGTCTGGGAACTATGGATTTTCTACGAGTTTCCCTCACTTCAAAACAGCTTGTTCAGGCCTTCTCTGACTGCTTCTGACTACGTGTCTGAGTGAGTTCTTTTTGTCTTTCCTTTTTCTCCTTACTTCTGACTTTCCCTTACTCCCTCCTACTTTTTCTGGCTCTTTTTTTTTCTCGTTCTCACAGATGCCATTCTTTGGGGTTGGTCGCAGGAGTTGGACCACCCATAGGATGACTGCGAGTAGGCCATGGAATATGGCCTTTTTCTTTATTTTCTTTCCATTTATTATTCTTCGATGTTATCCCAATTGCATAAAAGTGTTTAACTGTGGTTGTTCTGTTCAGGTACCTTTTTGGAGTCCTCTAATACCTGATCATTTTTTAGTCCCTGCGTTGGCAACCTATAGGTTTGCTTCCGATTTCTTATGTTGTCTCAGAAAACCAATAAAAACCTTTAAGTATTTTTAGTTTCAATGTTAAGAGCATCAAAACAAAGCCAACCCTTTTGAGGGAGAAAAAGTCTCTCCCTTCTTCAGGGCTTAAACAGTCAATTTTCATAGAATTATGACAGAATCCCTTAGGAGACCTGTGTAAAAGAGTCAGTTCATCTTTACCCAAAAACTGACTAAGCAGGTAAGGGGCACCTGTAGGTAAAACCAAACTGTGCCGTTCTGACCTATGTTGAATAATGCCCTTGCTATAGGTGTAGGTCCAGCTACGTTCCTCCTGAAGCCTCGTTGGAAAACTCCCAGTGATTGCATCATCCCATCCTGCCTTGTTGCAGGGACATTCCTAAAACACTCCCAACGGATACTGCTTGCCTCTGCCATCAAAGGAGGGAGTTCTTTCGCTGGTTCCAACATGCTTGACTTCTCCCTTGGTGCAGTAGCTCTAAGCTCAGCGATGCTGTGATAGAGCAGATAGTGAACCCAGCATGTGCGGGGGTTTGAAAGCTCGCTCCCGTGGTGAAGAGGATGTGCAGTAACAGCTAGCAGTGTCTTAGCAATGTCCTAGCAACAGGATGGAGGGGTACTATCTCTGGAAGTTTGTCAGCCAGGCTCTGCAAGGCATGTAGATGGCCTTTATCTATAGCCAAGGCATTATTCAACTTTAATCAAAACTGCATAGTTTGTTTCTATCTATAGGCACCCCTTACCTGCATAGGCAGTTTTGTGGAAAATGTGCACCAACCCTTTATGGCTTGATGAACACCAGAATCTCCAAACAGCAAATCACGCAGGTGTGAACGGATTGGGGTCTAAAGTTTGGGCCTAACAGCTTTTTGGGAGAAAAAAATTTAAATTTGAAGAAAGCACTCATCTCCTGAGCCAAGAGAATGGAATAACAATGGAAGTGGACTTCACTGTCAGTCAGCTTGTCCAGGTGCATGAGTGGGCCGAGACTGAAGAAAAGCAGCTGTGTGTGTGTGGAGCAGATAGGACGGTCGCATACTTCATACATCAGGCCAACACTTGTGTGTCCTGTCAGGAGCAACTTTCTTAGAAGGGCTAAATTTAGCCCGGCTCTCTATATTCTAGGAAATACTACTGTACGAGGGAAAACAAGGCTACAACACGGAGCACGCATGCTGTTTACATTACACCACAAGCTTTTTTTTTTACAAAAGGTTTATTAGACAATCCAACATATACAGTAAGTAGGGGAACCCAAGGCAGTCAATATACAGTTAACAAAACGACACTAGTAGTCAGAACATTCAAATGCGACCACAACATGGTCAATAACACTGTGGCTCAAGATAACACCAAACAGCACTGCCCAGGCCTGCTAGATGTTACCATAAAGATAATAGAGCACATCCAGAAGCCCATGATAAGCAGTCCCCAACAACCAGGTGGGGACCACCCGGTCAACACCGGGTAAATCCCAGTTGTAAGCGACTGGGTGCTCTCACCGCCAACCCTTAAAAAAAAAAAAAACGGGATGGCACGTTTTGTTTTTAAATAACTCCCGTGACAGTCGTTACCTATACATTTATGAGCGGCATGTGTTGTATACTATAAAGTTTCCAGTCTTTGTAGACAACTTAGGACTTACTTGGAACTCCTCATTCAGCAAGTAACCTTCCTGATTGTGGGTATCTGAAGCCCGCTAGGACTCTCTTCTGTGATTGGGTACAGCTGGCTACCCAGCAAGCACCTCCCGATCTCGAGCATGTGCAGTAGGAACGAATCACGGTGTTTGTGTGGGGATGCCCATTGACTCCTGGGATTGATGCCACTGCTATCCCTGGAGCCAGAGGAAAAAAAGGAAAATGACGTACCTCGCCGCAGTGAGGATGGATGGAAATGCAGCTTTTACCCTCAACAAATGGTGGAAGATTAAGAAAAAAAAAAAAAAAAACACTATCCAAAAAATGAATGGGGATACGATCAGCAACGATTGCAGCCACTGATGTCAATTAGGGTGGAACTCCGTTTTAAGCTGGCCAAAAATTAGTTGAATTCCATTCAAAGTTCATTGTTTCGAGGACTTTTGTTCAACTATCTAACCTAGTGGAGTCAAATCAACTGCAGTGACAAGGAGGAGGACGGAAATATTTTCTAGAATAAACAAATTTCTAAGTGTGTGATTGCATAAAATCCACTAGAAAGGCCAATGCGGCCATGGCCATAATTAAGCCCTAATGGCCGAACACGCTGGGATTTCTAGTGGATTTTATGCATAGTTCCTTGAAGATTAAAAGGAGATTTGTCTGTGAACATTACAGAAGTGCCAGCTTTTCATCATGACAGTACTTTCTTCTATTCCCCTATGCTTTGGCAGACTACGTGTCCCTCGGCATCCTCATGTCCAATGCCGGGCTATGGGATCTGGGGACTTGGTGTTACTAAACCCAGGACCCTGCATTTACTATATCTGGTCTCCCACACTACACAGAACATGGAAATGCAATTATTTTAGTAAATATAAACTGATAAATACCTTTTCTCATCAGCAGTATATAGCAGTTTTAGGACTTCTATCAGTGTCTGGTTAAAGCTTGTAGGAGGAGTTTTCATTCTACTGTGAGTGTCCTATGAGGCTGCAGGACCCTTGACACTCTAGTCTGGACAGTGCTGTTCGGCCCTTTGTTGATCACATGCACCCTCCCAAGAACACAAAAAAAAAAAAACTCTCTAGCATAATACACCAGACTGAGCATGTGCAGAGTGACTCCAAAGGCTTTGTATTATCAGGAGATAGATTGGGGACTGTGGATGAAGGGGATGATCACAGAAGAAAGGATCAAGCAACCTTTTAACATAATGCAGAGGATTAACCCCTTTAGGTTCCACAGAGTAGAACAAGCACGCTTTACTGCATATACAGACTGATTTTACTGTTGTGGGTTTAGTAAATCTTTAATGATTTCAGATGAACCACGACCACTAGAGCATAGCTGAGGACAAGGTTGCAGGGAGAAAGCTGGAGGAGATGCAAGGATGAGGCAAGTGCTTTTTGTGCCCCCCCCACCCCACCCCCCAACAGATGTAAAGGAGCATTTAACCCTTGCAGCACAGGGCAGTACAGGGCAGCCCACTGAAATGAAGCATTTTGACTTTCTTAGGACTTCAGCTTAAAAGGTGGCTCTGCATCTATCCAAATTAAAGTGCACTTTAAAACACTCATGGTGTAAATATAATCCCCCTTTCCCCAGCCTCATTGGTGGCAGGAAGGGGCCAACTCCATTCAGAAGATGCCTCTGAGTTTGTGTTTGCAGGTTTTCAGCTCCACCAATTGTAGTTTTCACAGAATGGTAGTGGACAGCACAGTTCCATTCCATGCCTACTGAATTTAGCTGAGGGGGCAATAGATAAAAAAAAAAGTCAGATTAGGTTAAACTAAGTGGGCTATCTGGCTTAATTACAGTTGAAGGTATCTAGGACATGGTCAGGAGTTAAATGACCAAAATTAAACTTGCTACTTGGGGCTGTTCTATAATAAAAATAAAAGCTGAGCTGTGCCCGAGTCTATTAAAAGCAAACAGAGAAGCAACGAGTTACATCACGTCCTACTTCATGTCCTGGCGCCCAGTCCAGCAGTGAATGAGGCGCTGTATGCATTGACCGGTCCAGGCCAAGGAGCAGCGCGCTCACTGTACAGCTGTGAATGGGCTTTTTCAACTACAGGGCGACGTGTCAGGCAAGAACTGGACTCGATAAACTCCCTCTGCTCTATAGCACAAAAGGCGCCATTGAGTTCAAGACACAGCTTCCATTTGTAGAAGCATATAAAACGTACATAGAGCTCTTCTGTTCATCAACCCATTCTAAAAGTGCCACTGATACTTCTGTAAAATAAGACAGTGGGGATCATTAAGAGGAACACGCACACTCCTCTATAAACACTAGCGAAGTATATGCATACTTCTAGTGCAGATTAGAAAGGCAATATAACACCTTATTAGTTGCTTATTGCTGGCAGACCTAGAATTTTAATGCATCTTTTCAGGGGTTTGGTATATTTTTTTTTTTGTTTTTTTATTAACTAGTTTCAAGATCAGTAACTAATTCCTGGGCTGAGGTGTCAGCTCAGATTTTACTAGGGAAGAGGAGACTCAGAAAATGCTTCCGCCTGTCTGCAACAGACTGATGACATCTCAGCCTAGGCAAAGTTACTGTTAATAAGACTTCTTTGACATTGTTGGTGTATATCATGGGTTTCCAAACTTTCTAAACAGAGGGCCAGACTTTAGGGGGGTGGATTGTGGCCAGTAGGAGTGGAAAATGCCTCGACATCACTGGGAGTAAACAATTTCCCAGGCATTTGTGGTCAGTGAGAGTAAATAAATAACATAGCATTTGTGATCAGTTGGTGGAATAGTGCCCCATCGTTGGTGTCAGTGGCAGGAACTGTGCCCCATCGTTGGTGTCAGTGGCAGGAACTGTGCCCCATCGGTGTCAGTGGCAGGAACTGTGCCCCAAGGATGGTGTTAGTGGCAGGAACTGTGCCCCAAGGATGGTGTCAGTTGGAGGAGTAGTGTTTTGTATTAGTGGGCGGAATACTGCCCCAAGGGCTGGATAAGGGCTAGCTAGCAAAGGGCAGTAGTTTGGAGATAACTGGTGTATATTTTGACATGTCAGGAATTTATTCACTGAGATTTTATTAACTTTCAAAACTGTTGCCAATAAACAATTTTTCATTCTGTATCTGTAAACATGGAGGTCCGTTATCTGCACCCACTGTGTTCCTTGGGTAGATCTGGCCCAAAGGAATTATATTTTAGAGCCGTTTCAATGTAGTTATATTGGTCATGTGCGCTTTCTGTTAATTGGATACAGCCACCATCTTGGCCTACTAATGTGCAGGTATGCACAATGAAGATTAATTTATGATGAACAAGTTCCTCCAAGCACCTCATTCCTTCATGGGAGCCTCAGCACATCTTCATTCCCAATTGGTATCCTCAACCATATAACTTGCAGGTTGACTAATAATCCAGCCATACAGATTTCTTCACTGACCTGCGTGGTGTGGGCATTCCCTGCAATGATGTACTGTCTTTTTTTTTTTTTCTCGCTCATCTACTTATAACGCCTATGGCTGGCAGTGTGTGCTCCAAAACCCTGCTGGGGTCCACCAAATCCACTACCAAGACCAGCCAACATGATGACTTTAGGCACAGACCTCTAGGGAGTAGTAGAGTGTGTTCAGGTTTCTTCATAACCAGGAAGAACCCTACAGCGCCAAGATGATGCCTCCCATTGACTGGAACAATGGAAACCAGAGCAGGCTGCTGGTAAATTTACAGGTGGAAGAAATCAGTAAAAATTGCTAGAAAAAGTCCTTCACCAGGAGAGGCAGCAACTTGAAGTGAGAGATAACACCATAAAATGCAAGTGGTCAAATCAGTCCACTGGTCTCCACATTAAATTCATATTTTGGATGGGCTGATCCTTTAAGTAAAAAATAAATAAAAGCAATAATTTCCAGTAATTTTCCCAGTACACAGATCTGGACATAATGAAGCAGAAAATCTCACCGATACTGACTCATTGTTGACAAAGAGGTGACATAATTAAGAGGTGTGTTGTGGATAAACAGGACACAAAAGGAGTAGTGGGACCATTGTACACCGCTACAGAATTACCAGCTGCCAGTTACAAATGTCCCTGCTGCATATTGAGCTCGTACTTAATTAAAGTCCCCTTTTCACCGTTCTTATTTCTGGAGGACAGATACGCAAACTGAAGAGACACAAAAAAAAAAAAAAAAAAAAAAAGAAGTGTAGTCATCTTGCATGATTCAAATGACCTATTTGTAATTAATCCATGGAATGGAAACTTTTTCAAATGTATTTTTTTGCAGGTCTGATATTAAAGCCCAACTCCAAGCAAACTTTTTCGTGGGAAAGAGTTATGACTATTGAAGTCCCCAGTGTCACCATAGGAAAGATTTCTCTTCAGCTCAGGGACAGGGTGTCACCAGCACAGGAAGCATCCTGGGGTCACAGAAACCAAAAACAAATCTGAAAGCGGTTCTAATGCGGGCCCATACATGGAGCGAATTTCAACCAGTTCTTGATGACTTTGCCAAAATTTGTTCAGTGGTTGGCCTTGTTGGCACCCAATCTCCCAACATACTCTTATTGAGAATTTGAAGGAGTCAGAAAACTGTCAGATGAACAACGTCTGTATCCAATCAGATACAGGCAATGTTGGGGTACCTTGACAGCCAGTGGCCCTAGTTGTCAAAATACAATAGCAGCAGCAAGATATGAGTCCAAACATGCCGTTAGCATTGATGGAGAAATCTGTTAGATTCAAAAGGAAAAAAAAATATTGTGTTTAGAGCCAGCTTAACTTTTCCCTACAATGCCTGAAATTTAAGAAAAAAAAAAAAAATCTCATAAGAATTGACACCACGGTTTCACCAATTTGTAGGTAAGGACTAAAGGTTATAAAGATTGCAAGCTCTTCTGAGTAGGGCCCTCCTAATCCTCTTATATTTAATTGCATTGTAACTCAACTGTCTACCTTTATATTCTAAAGTTCATAAATGTGGTTGGACCACCAAGTCAGTCTAAATAGACAGTCAGGTAGACAAAAGGTAAAGCTCACCTCTCACCACATCCCAGAAAATCAGCAAAAATATATGAACAAGAGGAAGACCCCATGGATTTTGTGGGTGGGAGGGAGATACCCATACTTCCCATCTCCCTCCCACCAACAAAATCCCTGGGGTCTTCCTCTTGTTCATATGTTTTTTATATTCTAAAGTTGTGCGCAAACCGTTGGAGCTACATACATTATATTAATAGATTTGTGGCAAGACTGGCCATAGATTATGCAATTTTCTTTAGTTCGTATAATTATGGCCAGGCTATAGCCTCCGGCAGCAATCTCACGAAAAAAAAAAATATTCAGGCTGGTTGTACTGAAGCTGATCAACAGATGTCCACAGATGGATCGAAATTCGACCGGTTCCTGTACAACCAGTCAAATTTTGATCGGTCTATGCTGGGTCAAAGTGGTTGTAAACCTCAGACATGAAATAGGAAATATATAGTGTGTACTAATTAAAGAGGTTGTAAAGGCAGAAGGTTTTTTATCTTAATGCATTCTATGTATTATTTGCAGCAATAAGCTCATTATAAAATACTTACTTCAGAACGATGCCCTGAATCGGCGTCGGCACTCAGAGTACACATATTCCACTGGAGTTACTTCCGGGGTTCGCAGCTCCGGCGCTATTATTGGCCGGAGCCGCGATGACGTCACTCCTGCGAATGCACATGGGAGCTGCCGGTCACGGCACGAGTCCTGAAGAAACGGCACCAGTGGCCCATTTCTTCAGTGTGCATGCGCCGATGACGTCGTCAGCAGCACATATATTGAATATCTCCTAAATTGTGCAAGTTTAGGAGATATTCAAGGTACTTACAGGTAAAGTTTTGTTATAGGCTTACCTATAGGTAAAAGTGGTGTAATGGGGTTTACAACCACTTTAGGGCACAACAGACTGCTGGATTATGTTGCCACGAAGACCTCTGGGAGATGCAGTATGAATTGCAGAATCTAATGTCCCATCTAACCAATATTGATGGCAAGAGATGGGGAGGAACAGGCAGAACTGAGGACCACTAGAGATGTGGCCATATCAGAGAATCCTAGTTTTATGGATTCCCTAGGGAAAAAAAATCACATGGAAATTCCTGCTTTGCAGGTTCTAGTTTTAGGTGTTTAATGTTCATAGGTTTGTTGTAAAGAGCACCTGTCATCGAAATATTTAAGCAATATCAACCCATATTTGTAAGCTATACAGACATGCAGAACATAAAAGGTACATAAGAGGTGAAATAGAACTGCTCCAAACTTTTGATCTTACAGAAAAGTTCATCATTAAATCTACTGTTAATACATTGCTCTCTTCATTACATAAAGCCGTCATCGTAGGTTTACACTTGGGTCTGTTCTCCAGAGACGAATCCCAGAGCGCACAGAACTTACAATGCTTAGATGTCTCTTCCAATACGAGAAAGGCAGCCACCCGCTCTGGTAAGAAATACGGCTCCTATAATCTCTCCTATTAATAACATTAGTGACAGGTCCCATTTTAACAGGCCAGCCTGGTAACACATTGGCCATGGTTGCGGTCATGACAGATTACAGCTGCAGTCTAACATACTGCTATGGGCAACTCACCTCCCTTACCTCAAATTTTTGTTAAAATAAAAAAGTGTGTCATAATTATGGAATAAGCAGACTATTGAATTACAAATGGCCCACTATGTGAGGTATGTATAGCAATATGTACTTCTCCATTGGGTAGGAACGAAGGAGGGGGGGGGGGGTGACAGAGCGACTTTGGAGCTGTAAGTCAAAATGTGCAAAATTAGAGCTTTAAATTAGGGCCCTCTGGAACAGCAGCAAGGTACAAGCACACATTATACTAAAAAGATATTCTAAACCAGGGTTTCTCCAGAGGTTGTTAGAAGTTTATTGAGCAAAGACTCACTGACCTCTCATCTGATGATGTGACCAATGATGATCTGTAAGTGGGACATTCTTCTCACTGACCACCAACATAAGAATTCTTCCTGCTGACCAACCCTTTAAGGGACATTCTTCCCCACTGACCACCAACCTAAGGAGCATTCTTCCCACTGACCACCAACCTGAGGAACATTCTTGCCACTGACCACCAACCTGAGGAACATTCTTGCCACTGACCACAAACGTGAGGAACATTCTTGCCACTGACCACAAACGTGAGGAACATTCTTGCCACTGACCACAAACGTGAGGAACATTCTTGCCACTGACCACAAACGTGAGGAACATTCTTGCCACTGACCACAAACGTGAGGAACATTCTTGCCACTGACCACAAACGTGAGGAACATTCTTGCCACTGACCACAAACGTGAGGAACATTCTTGCCACTGACCACAAACGTGAGGAACATTCTTGCCACTGACCACAAACGTGAGGAACATTCTTGCCACTGACCACAAACGTGAGGAACATTCTTGCCACTGACCACAAACGTGAGGAACATTCTTGCCACTGACCACAAACGTGAGGAACATTCTTCCCACTGACCACAAACGTGAGGAGCATGCCCTGCAACAGGATTTTCATCAAGATACAGTCTAAGGTTTTTTTTTTTCAGTTGAGTCTATCTTCTTAGACTGTTCAGTTGGAGATTACAAAGACAGGCCCCTCCCACCTAGCAGTCAGTTTGATAAAAATGCTGATAAAACCTATTACGATTTCCAGAACAGAGTAAGGTACGAATTTGAATACATTGTTTGCAAAATCCTTGCAAAGCCTTCTGAAAAGTTGCCTCTAGGGTACATGGATATAAGGAGGGGGGGGGGGGGGTTTGAAGAACCAAAGAAGCTACTTTATGACAATATTCTGGGTGCTCCTCCTATACAGTAGATGACATATGCACCACTGCATCGGCCCATGTGATTGTATGGGCCCTTGGAGCCATCTCCTGTATTAGAGCGCCCCCACTCTGGATGAAGGAGCACAGGGGGCGCCTTTAAACAGCAGCATTGTCAGTCTTGGGTGGGAGGGTGGCGTTAGATGGACTAGCAGATTTAAAGTGTTACTAAACCCAGGACCCTGCATTCACTATATCTGGTCTCCCACAGTACACAGAACATGGAAATGCAATTATTTTAGTAAATATAAACTGCTAAATACCTTTTCTCATCAGCAGTATATAGCAGTCTTGTGACTTCTATTAGTGTCCGGCCGAGCACTAGTTAAAGCTTGGAGGAGTTTTCATTCTCCTCTGACTGTCCTATGAGGCTGCATAATCCCTGACCCTCTGTCTGGACAGTGCCGATTGGCCCTGCGCTGATCACACACACCCCCCCCCCCCCCCCCCAAAAAAAACAAAAAAAAATGCTCTAGCAATACACACTCAAGTCGCACCGAAACAATTCGGCCAAAAATGGTGTTATCAGCAGAGTGCCGATAAGAGAAAAGGTGCCAATAATGGCACTGAAATCGCGTTTTTGCCACAATTTTACCTTTTACCGCAAACTCATGGCGATTTTACCATGTGTTAGTCCCGGTGCACTGTGCGATAATTGCATGCGATTCTCACCGCACTGCAAATCACATGCAATGTCTGTGCAATGCTATTTCAGCCATACCTTTTTTTTTTTGGTCCGCACCAGAATCGGATCGCATCGGTGTTCACACCCATGCAATGTGATTCATGTCCGAACTGACAGTTCGCACTGCGATATGTGAACCGACCTGGGGGTGTCATTAACTTTGTATTGACACTCCCAGTGGTTGGCATATGGCAGTGTGAACTGCCTGCGAGTCGGGTGCGATGCGGGAACCAGTCCTGGATTCGCAGGATACTCGCATCGCACCCGTCTGAACCGAGCCTTACTGTGCTTATGGTGCGTTTTTCACAGGTCATGTGACTCAAAAACCACATTAAAAACCTAACAAGGGTGTGGTAATGATGCGTTCTTGCTGTGTTTTTAATGCCTTTGAACGGGAAGGCGTGTTTTTTGTGCAATTTTTTAACTGACCAAGAATGTACCAAGCAGGATTTTTAACACCACAATGAAAGCCCAACGGACCAGTGTGAAGACATACATAGAATTTAGGGCCGGCTGACACTGCTGCAGTGCGAATTTAGCGTGATTTTGATCCGATTGCGTTGTGAATTTACATTGCAAATTTTTTATGTGTTCTTGCGATTCCACTGCAAATTTTGCAGTCTATGGAGCCGAATTCGCATCGCACACGGATCAAACTCGGACAGGACCTTTTTTTTTTTTTTTTTACGCAGCTTAGATTCGCAACGCATTGATGTGAACGGCACTCATGGAAAACGATGTTATTAAAATGACTTGCGAATTTGAGCGATCGCAACGGCTCACATTCGCAATAGAATTCGCAGCCGTGTGAACCGGCCCTTAAAGGGATACATTTTTTCTGAGCTTTTCTTGCGCTAAAAAGGTGCCAATAATGGACAACAATTAATTCATATTCATTCAAATTGATGATATGAATTAAAAAGTCGAATATAATACAATTATAAATAAAAATATAAAAAATTTTTTTTTAAACCGTCGGTTTCGGTACCAAAATTTCCATTCAGTGCACCTCTAATACACAACAAACTGAGCATGTGCAGAGTGCCTCCTTGGGGCTCTGTTCGATCAGCAGATGGATTGGGGACTGTGGAAGAAGGGGAGGATCAGAGAAGACAGGTTCAAACAGCCTTTTTACACAATGTGCACGATTAACCCCTTAGGTTACACAATGAGTATAACAAGCATGCTTTACTGCATATACAGACTGATTTTACTGTTGTGGGTTTAGTAACACTTTAAATACACTAACAAATTGAAGCTGGTCTCCAGATCACATTTTATAATCAGTTGCAGCACACTTTTTTTTTCCTTTTGGGATAAAGGTTTTACATAAAATAAAAATTAAAGCTGGTCATTGTAAGCACCTCTGCCAGTGGTAAATGGTTTATCTAATCCCTGTAACTGCAAGAGAGCTTGGTCTGTTGAAAGACAACAGACTTACTGGCTTGATCACCAAGTGAAAATAGAAGAAAGCAAGCCTAAAAAAAAGAAACCTAATGCAGCCATTACATCTACGGATTGGTGAGCTGCAATAGAATAAAAGGTTTGCTTTTAGGTTTTTATACGGCTTTAAGGTAAAACAAGCAAGTCTATTCAATAAAAGTCTTGACACACTCCAATAATACCGAACAAAAACGTAATATATAAAAGATAAAAGGGAGAGAAAAAGACAAAATAGTGGAGCAAACACATGAAGACTCACAATGGGCTCCTATTCTGCAAAAATAAATGTAGATATAACAGTAAAACCTTGGATTGTGAGCATAATAATTTGTTCCAGAAACATGCTTGTAATCCAAAGCGCTTGTATATCAAAGCAAATTTCCCCATAAGAAATAATGGAAACTCAGATGATTCGTTCCACAACCATTTATTCATAAGTCCTTCAGTTTATAGTCCAAATGTCCATCCAAAAATGGAAGCCTCCACAAGGGGATTAGAAGCAAAATTAAGCAGGAGCTACAGAGTATAAAAAAAGAAGAGGCGCCTCTAAGTGTAGCAATATGGTTACATTTAATGAAGGTCCAACATTTAGCAACTCACATGGTTAAATATTAAAAGACTCACATCTAAGTATGCAGGCATCCGGGGGTAAAACTGTCCACATAGACCATCGTTCACACCACCAGCTCTCACCGCTGTCAGTCTGCAATCGTGACCGGGAAGACTACCCTGCAGTAGAGCGATCTGAAAGCGAGGCTTGAAGTGCTCATGGAGTGCAGAGTGGAAGGGATGACATTGATGGCGGTGAGGAGGACGGTCTATGTCAGGGATATGCAATTAGGGGACCTCCAGCTGTTGCGAAACTACAAGTTCCATCATGCCTCTGGCTGTCAGAGTCTTGCTATGCCTCATGGGGCTTGTAGTTCTGCAACAGCTGGAGGTCTGCTAATTGCATATCCCTGGTCTATGTGGACAGCTTTACCCCGGATCCCTGCATACTTAGATGTGTCTCTTTTAATCATCAACCATGTGAGTTGCTAAATGTTGTACCTTCATTAAATGTAACTATATTGCTACACTTAGAGGCGCCTCTCTTCTCTTTTATATTCAGTTGTGACATGACACTACTTGTATGTATATCAAGACATCACTTGTATATCAAGTCAAAATGTAAAAAAAAATAAAAAAAAGTGCTCGTCTTGCAAAACATTCAAACCAAGTTACTCTTTAAAGTGGAGTTCCGCCTGGGGAAAAAAAAAAAAACAAGCAAAGCGATTCAAGTTTCAAATAGAGTTTTTTTTTGGACACCGCTCAGGTCCTGAGAAGCTGTAGGCAGGTGTTTTTAGGCGAGGCCGCGGCTTCGGCCTAGTCCGCGGTGTCCAGCCTCGCGGACTAGGCCGAAGCCGTGGCCTCGCCTAAAAACTCCTGCCCGCAGCTCCTCAGGACCGGCACGGTGGAAAAGAAAAAAAAAAAAAATCGATTTGTTTAAATTTTGAATCGATTTGACCTCTCAACTCTATTCAAGATTTAGATCTATTTTTTTCCCCAGCCCTATCAGCAGCTACAAACACTGTAGCTGCTGACTTTTAATATAAAGGACACTTACCTGTCCAGGGAGCCCGCGATGTCGGCACCCGAAGCTGACCAATCCCTCGGCTCTGGGCGCCGGCATCCTTACTAAGGGAAACAGGAAGTGAAGCCTTGCGGCTTCACAGCCTGTTTCCTACTGCGCATGCCTGAGTCGAGCTTTGCTTTCTGAACGGTCCCTGCTGTCTTCCATAAGGCAGCGGGTGGGGAAGGAGGAGGGGCCGGACATTTCGTAGTTCGCTGCATAAGATTGCAGATTGATCTTTTCCTGGAAGCGGGAGAAGATACCTGGATTTGACAGATATCCGCTCCCACCTGAATGCAGCACCGGAGGGGGGGGGGGGGGTGATCTGATCTGCGGAAGTTCCATTTCTGGGTGAAACTCCACTTTAATCCAAGGTTTTACTGTACTGTGTGTGTGTGTGTATATATATATATATATATATATATATATATATATATATATATATATATATATATATATATATATATATATATATATATATATATATATATATATATATATATATACATACACACACACACACACACACACACACACACACACATATATATATCTCTCAATCCTGTTTTCGGCTTCTTCTTCCGGGCACAGGCTCCCATTGACAGAGGAGCACACAGTCTTATTTTATATTCACACAAGCAGCCAACATTCCACTATCTTCTCCTCTTCTCCGGGCAGCCTGGAGCAGATTCAATCTATCAGCCTTTCAAAGAACGCTGCCCTCAGCACTTCCTCCCGCGCCGCGTACTGGAAGCGAGCTCTGCACTTGTTTCTACTCAGGCAGCACAGATGGGCAACATTAATTCATTTTATAAAAAGAAAAAAAAAAAAAAAAGTTCCAAAAACTCTGTTGGTGCCAAGCTTGTGACAGCCGGGGACAAAGAAAACTTTCTTAAAGCTGAACTCAACAACTATATACACTTATGAAATACATGCATGCTAAAAGATTTGTATTTCTGCCTATTCAGTACTGGGATTTACACAGCTCTGCCACACAGCGCAGTCTTGACTGGCAGTGGAGGGGAGTGGATTGTTCTCTGCTGCAGTCTCACTTTCACTTACAGGTCCTTGCCCCACCTCCATTCTGTGATTGGATAGTTTTTGGTTGAATGTTGTTGCCTTATTTATGGTCAAATATTGTTACGCTTTTGTTTAGGGCGGTTTTCTCTTCTGGTTAAAAGTTCTTAGACTATTGCTTAAAGCAGGCCATAGACATTGTGCATTTCTTTCCTGCAACCATAGGTTGCAGGAAATCATTGCATAGATCAGTGATGGCGAACCTTGGCACCCCAGATGTTTTGGAACTACATATCCCATGATGCTCAGCTACACTGCAGAGTACATGAGCATCATGGGAAATGTAGTTCAAAAACATCTGGGGGTGCCGAGGTTCGCCATCACTGGCCTAGATCATTGGCAATGCATATGGTAAATGCGGCTAAGATGTGTATTCCAGCCTGTTGGCGCTCCCCCAACCCTCCTACGATAGCGGACTGGATCAAACACAAATAAGATTGCTTAGATGGAGAAGCTTGTTCATTCAGCCAAGGAGACAACTTCTAAATTTATAAAAATTTGGTCTTGCTGGCATCATTTAAATGGTCGAATATCCCCAGCTAACGACCTGATTCGTTGCCTGAACGATCGGCCTGAAGCCGGAGGAGGATAAAGCCAATCCTTTTCCCCTACATCCATGGGGTCTTCTCCTACTCATTCCTTCTCCTCCTTTCTACTCCATTTTCTGATATCCCTTTTATTCCCTTTTTTTGTTTTTCTTTTATTATTTTTCACTGTCGTAATACAGCTTCCAGTCAGCCAACACACCAGACCTCCCCGTACTGGTTGCTAAGGGCCCGTTGGCCGCAACTACACAGGGAGCGATCATCAGTAGGCCGATCGATCGACAAGGAAGCTTGAGTAGGGAAAGTTGGACTGAGGCCATCCCTACAGGTTACCACGTTGAAACATTCAAACACACAAAGTATTCATGTACACTTAGACTATAGTTTTACAATGTTAGAAATATGTTAATGTTTTATGAACAATTCAAACAGGTTTAGGTGTCCATAGTAGTATGTGGTCTTCTCTCGCTGTACTCTTATCACAGATTAAATATGTTCTATACTTTGACTCCACCTGTTTATTCCTGCACCAGTTCTGTACAATTTATGGCTTTCAAATAAAGATCTTTTGAAACTTAAAAAAAAAAAAAAAACAAAAAAAAAAAAACACAAATCCAAAAAAAAAAAAAAAAATTCCTTATAAATTTAAACCAATATGTATTCTGCTACGTTTTTGGTAAAAATAAAACCCAATAAGTGTATATTGATTGGTTTGCACAAAAGTTAATAACTAGGGTTGCACCGATACTTTTTAAGTACAGGAGGTCCCCCAAAATACGAACCTCCAACTTGCGAACGACTCCTACTTACGAACGGGAGGCGGCGTGATGTTCTGTGCATGCGCGGCCACTTTTCAACGACGGGCTCATCGGAAAACGACGTCTGCGCATGCGCGGCTACTTGACAGAACATCGGAAAACGACGTCTCTGCCGTTCTGTGCATGTGCTTCCGACTTAGGAACAAATCAGACTTAAACAACAAACCAGCAGTCCCTAACCTGTTCGTAACTCGGGGACTGCCTGTTCTCGGTGATACCAATTACCGATAGTTTTTTCAAGTACTCGCCGATACCGATTACTGCACAGCGCGGCCACCCTATGGCAGTAAATCTGCTATAGGGCAGTCGGCAAGTGGTTAATGCCTTGTTCTCAGTCCCATTCATGTCAATTGGGATGCCCAACGGCTGAACAGATGTCAGATTGGGAGTAGCGGCTGTGCCGTTGTAGCCGCTGTGTCCCAAGTGACATGAATGGGACCGCCGGCGGGCAAACGTAGCCCTTGCACAGGTGTCCGCTTAAGTACATCATGTTGATGAGGCCTAACATTGTTATTATGCCTTCCGGTACATCCTAGCTGCCCTTTAAGTGGGGACAGACTTACTAATCACGTGATCACTGTGATTGGCTGTTACAGTGGTCACATGATTGGAAGCCTGTCCCGTTAGCCCCCGATTAGCCCACTATGTAACTTCATTATATGGATTGCTTCAAGGATTTAAACTTTTCAGCACTGTAAAATTCCCGCTTTGAAACTTTTGACATTTCAATATCATGACAGGTACACATTTGTATATGTGAGGTGGAACCGTGATAGAAAAAAAAAAAAATAAAACATTTTTTAAACGTCTCTATGGGATTGCGCTACAACGTCTACGAAGCCGGGCTGGTGCGTCTCACAGATGCCGCCAATGGGTTTTATGGGAGTCTTGTATCATAAATATGCAAAATCCTCCATGTCTTCGCGACAAGTACATTTCCCACAATGCTCTGCTGCCATCTCCTACATACTACAGTACCATCCCAGCAATAGCTAGAGAGGGAGCCGTATATCTGAAAATGGCAAGAGAATAGATCAGAATTGTGGGGGGGGCGGGGGGACCATGCCGCTGTAATGACACGAAACAGAAAACATTTGTTATTTTTCGCGCTTCGTTAAATGCTTAATTATCTGAGGGTTTTAAATTGGTCTCTGATCCAATGCATTATTACACCCGCCATACAGTCTACAGATAGATTACCAAGCTGTTCAAGGTCTGGCGCAGGATTTCTAGAAAATCTGCAATATGCCAGGATAGAACACGGAGGCTGCTGTAGTGAGTATGAAGGGCCGCTTTAAAAAGAACTTCAAACCTATCAAAAAAGAAGGATTTTTCTTAAAATGAGGCGCTATTAATGGGTCAGCTCACCCAAAAGTGATAGGTGGAGGTGGAGCATAGTGGGCTGAATTAGCCAATGGCTTCTTGCATGCCTGGAAGGGGCGGGGGGGCTTCAGCAATTTTTAAATATAAAAAAACGGCGCGCTAAGTGATATATAATGAACAAATTATAAAATATATTGCATGAATAAAATGTGTTGCATAAATTGCATCAGTGACAGTCCCAATAAGTAATATGAAGGTGTTCAAAAGATAATATATCCCTTCTTCTTGGTGCTCAGACAGGGTGCCCCACATAGATGTATACTCATCCCTCAACATGGACCAACTATAGCATTCACTAGTATGGTCAAACAAGCGTGTGGGGAGACCCCTGGAGACATCCGTATGCTGGCAGTTCCTGAAGTGGATATTCCTTAATGCCGGTAGATATGAAGAAAGAGACCTCATTGCGTAGAAAAAAGGGAAAAAAGGGACCCGTGCCGGGGCCGGATGGTGCAGGTCTTTTTGACAGTTTCAGATACAGGAGAAATTATACACACATAATTGGTAACTATGTTTAAAATTGTTTTTTGCATTTTTTATATCCATTGTGCATAATTTTGATACAGTTGATTGATACAATCGATACAATTTTTATGCATGTAAACTTTTTCTACAGCGCATACATATCCTCTGAAGAAGACCCGATGGGGTCGAAACGTGTCAGGACTATAGAAGCGCTTGATTAACTGTATAATTGTGTGTAGTTTTACATGTGCTTTTGCACTTTTAAATAATATTTCTTCTGTATGTACCACAGCTCATGTTTTTACTCTATTGTTATGTGTCTGAATAAAATAAAAATATTTTTTTTCTAATTGAGTGTCACCCCTTTACAATACTTGCTGCCTAGAAAACGCCTTCTTTTTGGGGGAGAATTCTCTTTTTTCTGATCAATTTGGGGTGTGCAGCCACTTCCTTTTCTCAAGTGTTCCCCATCTTTTCGAGACCTCATTGCGTGATACCATTTAAGAACAATAAAATGTACACTCACATGTATGGGTGCTTGTGTCCGGGCACCCGGTGTGAATAGTTGGTGATTATTAGGGGAATAAGCCCACAAGAAATGGTTGACCACTAGCTGCGTTTCTGCTCGATTCCCAGAAGTTGGTCCCAGGTGGAAGTGTGTTGCGATGACGCGATCAAGCCTCAACATGTTTCAGCCAATCAATGGGCCATTAGGATTTTTTTTTAAATGTATCCAAAAATTTGTTAGTTATGAATAAACTGGGAGGAGGAGTGGAACCGTTTATGAATATTTAAAATAGTGTTAACCCCTAAGTGTAACAGTGATTTTAGGTTAAGCTCCATGTGACTAGTAATTAACATATCATTCTTTTTTTTTTGTGTCCCAAAGTTATACTTTGGCTGTAATTGAAGTTGTTTCCTGTATTCCTCTCTTCAGCACTTCCCCAAACCTCCGGTGGTCAGGGAGCATACACCGAGCACATCAGAGATCAAATGCATTGGGAATGCATGTTCAAAAATTCTTTTTACGCTGTCAGTAATGAGCATGTACTCCCGAGCAAGGCGCCAGATTGCAGCCAATAATGCAAATTTGTCCACAGAGCATGTCACCAAGGTAATACCAGTAATGCATATTCCCCAAGCACAGGAACCAGAGCATTGTCCGTAATGCAGATGGGTCCCCTAAGCACAGCACCAGAGTGCTGCCTATAATGCACATGCGTCCCTTGAGCACAGGACCAGGGCTCTGCATGTTATGCACATGTGTCCCCTGAGCACATGCCTGTAATGTGCATGTGTCCCCCAAGCACAGCACCAGAGTGCAGCCCATAATGCATGTGTCCACAGAGCATATCACCATGGTGCTACCAGTAATGAACATGCATTTCCCAAGCAAAGCATCAGAGCGGTGTCCGTAATGCACATGCTCTCCCGGAGTATAGCACCAATGCCCTGCCCATAATGCCCATGCCCCCCCCAAACACAGCACCAGAGTGCTGTCAGTACTGCGCACCATGAGCACAGCATTAGAGTGCTGCCACAAATGCACATGCATCCCCCTACCACAGCACAGTCCATAATGCGCATAAATCCCCATGCATCCCCCTACCACAGCACCATAGCACAGTCCATAATGCGCATAAATCCCCAAGCACAACACTGATGCTTTCTCCATAATGGACATGTGTCCCCTGAGCACAGCACCAGAGCACTGCATGTAATGCACATGCATCCCCTGAGCAGAGCACTACATATAATGCACATGCATCCCCTGAGCAGAGCACTACATATAATGCACATGCATCCCCTGAGCAGAGCACTACATGTAATGCACATGCATCCCCTGAGCAGAGCACTACATGTAATGCGCATGCATCCCGAGCAGAGCACTACATGTAATGCGCATGCATCCCCTGAGCAGAGCATCAGAGTTCTGCCAAAAATGCGCATGCATCCCCCTACAACAGCACTGTCCCTAATGTGCATGGCAGCCCCCCAAGCACAGCAGTGATGCTTTTATCATAATGCACATGTGTCCACCGAGCACCAGGGCTCTGCCTGTCAGGGTTAACAACTTCCAAAGTTTGTAAAATCCGTAAATTTTTGTATCTGTCCATGAATGTCCATTACAGAAATGCAGACTGCATGCTCGTAAGGGACATTCATGGACAGATACAAAAATTACAGATTTTACAAACAGGTGGTAAATTTACTGAAAGTTGGCAACCCTGCTGCCTGTAATGCACATGTATCCCTTAAGCACAGCACCAAAGCACTGCATGTAATGCACATGTGTCCCCTAAGCATAAGACCAGAGTGACACCAGAAATGCACATGCGTACCCTTAGCACAGCTACAGAGTTCTTCCAGTAATGTGCATGCAGCCCCCCCCAAGCACAGCACCAGAGCGCTGTTCATAATGCGTATGCATCCCACAGCACCAGAGCGCTGCCTGTAATTGCATGCGCTTCCTAAGCACAGCGCCAGGGCATAGTATGGGAAGATGCAGTCTCAGCCAGGAGAGCGCACATTAGGGTGGCCTTGTGTGTCCTCCAAGCAATGTCACGTTTTAAAGGTTCATTATGTTGCAAAGTGGGCCCACAAAAATGGGACAGGAAACAATAACAATAATGCTAGGTATGCTGCTACATTTATTTATTTTTTCATGGTGGGTTTAATAACCCTTTAAGCAAATAAAAAAGGAACTGATTTTTGGTTTTACGTTTAGACCTGCTCATGTACGAATTTTCTAGATGCCCGGATCAAGGTCACTGACAATGAACCTGCACCTCCATGGTCCATATGAATGTAGCTGGTCCTACAGCTTTGCACATTGCAGGTTCAGGCCAGAAAGAGTCATATCTGAAGCAACCAATTAGATTTGATGTTAGATTTTCCCAAAGCTGAACCTTAACTACTATGGATAACCACACCAGTCCCGATGATCAGTTTTCATAACCCATCCTGGTTGTGTTGTGTTACTCTTCACCATATATCACATTTCACCGCCCTTATCCCACACCTGGTCTTATCACGTTGCAACATCCAAAACCATCCCTGTAATTCGCTGACAAAACCCCCCCCAGGAAGATACAGGATTTCAACATTGTAAACCTTCCCATGTCAAACTGGGAGCAGCACACCGCAAACAGCCAGACAACACTTTCCTTCACGCCCTACGTCTCCCTGCCTTTTCCTGAGATCACTGGAGAAAAAGAAAAACGTTATAATCGCGGTCGGATACGGTGGCGTTTATCTGCGCTGGTGTCGCCGCTGGTTCAAACATGGACACTTGGGTGTAGGAAACAAAGGACAATTTCGGAAACACATTTCCTATTGTCTTGTTAAGTGGCGCCAACCCTCGCAGTGACCCTTTGATCTATAAAAACATAACACAAGTAAAGTATAGGGAGACGGGGAAATAATTCATAGTTGCTGAATGCAGAGGAGCTGAGAGTTACAGGTTAGCATAGGGTGCAGTGCTGCTTCTGCCAATAGCCTTAAAATAGAGCTGTAGCCTTACATTGAAAAAAATTTAAAATAACAATTAAAAAAAAAAAAGATTTTTTTATATATAATATATATTTTAAATATATACTTTAATTGTTTATTTTTATCAATTTACAAAAATGTGAAGTGAGTGAACAGAAGAAAAATCTAAATCAAATCTAAATTTGGTGTGACCACTCTTTGGCTTCAAACCAGCATCACTCCATCTAGGTACAGATCCACACAGTTTTTTAAGGAACTCAACTACCTAACGCAGGTAGGTTGTTCCAAACCACACCACAGATCTTCTGTGGATGTAGGCTGCCTCAAATCCTTCTGTCTCTTCATATAATCCCAGACAGACTATGATGTTGGGATCAGGGTTCTGCCTGATCAATAGTGGTCTCAGGTCTGAGGGATGTCCTGTAATGCACAGTTCTCTGTATGGTGGTCTGAGGTGAGGCCTGTAATGCACAGTGCTCTGTATGGTGGTCTGAAGGATGTCCTGTAATGCACAGTGCTCTGTATGGTGGTCTGAGGTGAGGCCTGTAATGCACAGTGCTCTCTATGGTGGTCTGAGAGGAGGCCTGTAATGCACAGTGCTCTGTATGGTGGTCTGAGAGGAGGCCTGTAATGCACAGTGCTCTGTATGGTGGTCTGAGGGATGTCCTGTAAATGCACAGTGCTTTATATGGTGGTCTGAAGGGAGGCCTGTAATGCACAGTGCTCTATATCGTGGTCTGAAGGGAGGCCTATAATGCACAGTACTCTATATGGTGGTCTGAAAGGAGGCCTGTAATGCACAGTGCTCTGTATGGTAGTCTGAGGGGAGGCCTGTAATGCACAGTGCTCTGAGATGGTTGTCTTACTCCAAGAGGCCTGTAATGCTGCACAGTGCTGGACGGTGGTCTCAGGTCTGAGGGATGGCCTGAAATGTACAGTGCTCCGGATGCCAGTGGTCAGAGAAGACCTGTAATGCTGCACAGTGCTGGATGGTGGTCTGAGGGGAGGCCTGTAATTGTAATGTACACACTCACAGTGCTCTCTGCTCTGGATGGTTGTCGTCTGGATTGGGACTCTCATCTGGAAACCTGTTGCACAGTGCCGCTCTGGACGGTCGCCCAAGGACTCGGAAGCCTGTAATATTGGCTGCACAGCCTGTTAACTGCTGCTAAGCACGCTATGGACTTGAGTCGCTTGTTTGCTGGGAGCAGAAGCAGGCAGAGCTCCGTGGAACCCGCAAGTTCATGAGGGTAAACTTCCCTGCCTCACATTTTCAGTTTACTTTTGTTCGTTAATGAAAGGGTAATTGATTTTCGTCATAGTTTTCATCAGTGGACCAAAATGTGGTGTACTTTTCCTTTCCGTCATTGTAAAAAAGCCGTAAATTTTGATGAAAATGTTTTAGTTGACGAAATTAACACTGGTGTCCTCAATGCTGTGAAATACAGGCAGATATACTCATCCATCGTGCCATACCATCAGGTATGTCATTAAGATCTTCAGTGTAAAGAAGAACAAGGAGTCCTGGAAGTGATGGTTTGGCCCCAACAGAGCCCTGATCTCACCATCATAGAGTCTGTCTGGGATTATATGAAGAGGCAGAAGGATTTGAGGAAGCCGACATCCACAGAAGATCTGTGGTTACTTCTCCAAGATGCTTGGGACAACCTACCTGCTGAGTTCCTTCAAAAACTGTGTGCAAGTGTACCTAGAAGAAGTAATAGTGTTTAAAAGGCAAAGGCAGGTCACACCAAATATTGAATTGATTTGGATTCCTCTTCTCTTCATTTACTTTATTTTTATCAATGAACAAAATGGAAACTATTAACACTTCTATGTGTGTGTATGCTGCCTCACTTACTTTTGGTTGTTCCTGTCCCCCATTGGAGAAAGTGCATGTAGCACTACATGGTGTCTAAGCAGAACTAGCATGGTCAACAGCATGCCCATCCTCAACCCACCACTGTCCGACCACTCAGCTAACAAGGAGATGAATAACAAATCAGCTTTTATTGACGCTGCTCGTCTTTGGCTCCATACCCTTGCCTGAGACACGTGACATAACTAGGAATACAGGGGGAGGGGGTGTGTCCCTTTTGGGGAGATTTTCCCCCACTTCTTGTCCACTTAACAGGAAATTCTTGCATGTGTTTGGAGGAGTGCCTGGTACAAAAGTTCATCTCACTTGAAGGAGCTTTGGAAATATTTTATGGTTAAAGTGCTTGTAGTCTCGGGGTTTTTTTCCTATAAAAATTACAAACATGTTATACTTACCTGCTCTGTTGTAGTTGGTTTTGCACAGAGCAGCCCAGATCCTCCTCTTCTCCCTCCTGTTCCGTGCCCCCACAGCAAGCAACTTGCTATAGGGGCACCCGAGCCGAGTCACAGCTCCCTGTGTCCATTAAGACACAGAGCACGATCCTGCCCTGCCCCCTCACTCCCGATTGGCTAGCTGACTTTGACAGCAGCGGGAGTCAATGGCGCCACTGCTGTGCCTCAGCCAATAAGGAAGGAGAATCTCGAACGGCTGAGGGACTTGTGGATATTGCTGGACAGAAAGGGACCTCAGGTAAGCATTGGGGGGGATGCAGCACACAGAAGGCTTTTTATCTTAATGCACAGAATGCATTAGGATAAAAAAACCTTCTGCCTTTACAAACCCTTTAAGGGCATCAGATACAGCCAACACGTTTCGGAGGAGAAAAGCCTCCTGCTTCTTCAGGGCTTGAAAGGTCAATGTTGATAAAAACACAACAGAATGCACCTCGATGAAGCCTAGTGTCTCCTGACGGCACTAAAGTCGACCAGCAGAGTCGCTTAAAACCAGCAACTGAAGCAAGAAGTTAGGGGAAATCTTCAATAAAAACAGCAATAAGCACCTGCCAAAATTTCTAACCCTTCCCCCATTCTATCCAAAACTGAAAAAAAAAAAAAAAAAATCTGTTGGGGGTCTTTTTATGGCTCTGCGTCTTCATTGGGTTTTGGCTGGACCGGTTCCAATAGGAGTTGGCTGGATATGATCCAATACTAACAAGGGCATAAATTACGCTAACAGTCAATGTAAACTAAAATGAAATGACTAACTGGATGCGAGGTATAACTTTCACTGCTAGGAGGCGTTGACGTGAAATCTTCGGGGTGATGTAAACTTTTGAAGCATTATATACAGTCTTCATGAACAGAGTAGCCACTTCTGGGCAGCCACTTCCCCCCCAAAAAACATCTGCCAACAGGGAATAAACAGTGTGGGCGATGTATGTATACTGGAGATGTACCGGCAGCCTAGAACGCCTTATAGGGGAGTATGCCGAGCTATGGTTTACATAAGTGTCAGCTGTAGAGGTAAAGTCACTTCAAACCCATCTTTTATGATGCCAAGTAGTGTTTAGTTACGAGTTCTGCTATAAAGCTCCAAACTCAGAAAATGGCCATTGCTTGTAAAATTCCACTTTTTTTTTTACGCCAAAAAAAAATCAAATATCCAATATTCTGCAGTATCTAATGATTGGTAGGCAGAGATCATGTGATCCAGACAACCTCAAGAGCTGGGAGTTCAGAAACAGAAGATTTTATTTTCTTTAGATCAGGGGTCTCCAAACTTTCTAAACAAAGGGCCAGTTTACTGTCCTTCAGACTTTAGGGGGGCCAGACAGGGGCCAGACTGTGGCCAGAGGGAGAAGAAAATTTCCTGGCGTGTTCGAGGCCCGGCGCCCCCACCGCTGGCGCCAGTGGGAGGCCCGGCGCCCCCACCGCTGGCGCCAGTGGGAGGCCCGGCGCCCCCACCGCTGGCGCCAGTGGGAGGCCCGGCGCCCCCACCGCTGGCGCCAGTGGGAGGCCCGGCGCCCCCACCGCTGGCGCCAGTGGGAGGCCCGGCGCCCCCACCGTTGGCGCCAGTGGGAGGCACGGCGCCCCCACCGTTGGCGCCAGTGGGAGGCACGGCGCCCCCACCGCTGGCGCCAGTGGGAGGCACGGCGCCCCCACCGCTGGCGCCAGTGGGAGGCACAGCGCCCCCACCGCTGGCGCCAGTGGGAGGAACAGCGCCCCCACCGCTGGCGCCAGTGGGAGGAACAGCGCCCCCACCGTTGGCGCCAGTGGGAGGAACAGCGCCCCCACCGTTGGCGCCAGTGGGAGGAACAGCGCCCCCACCGTTGGCGCCAGCGGGAGGAACAGCGCCTCCACCGTTGGCGCCAGCGGGAGGAACAGCGCCCCCACCGTTGGCGCCAGCGGGAGGAATAGTGTTCCAAGGGCCAGGTAAAAGCAAGCAAAGGGCCACATCTGGCCCCTGGGCCACAGATTGGAGACCACTGCTTTAGATCATAGCGAAGAAAAAAAAAAAAAGGTTACCCAAAAAATAATAGTATGATTTGCCCTACAGGATCATGTGAAGTATGAAGTTTTAAGACAGGTGCACATTAAGCAGTATCAGTTTTTATTTTAAACCATTTTGCAGGCTCATGCGATTGCTCACTTGCTGAATTTAATCTACCACCCATGTGGAGCTCGAGCAATTACCACAGGAACCATTACTCTTCGCTACATAAACTCATGGGATTATATTGCATTTTTATGACTATTTAAAACCCATAGTGCAATGAATACAGTACAAGTAGTTCACCTTGAGCAAGGCGCTGCTGCAATATTAGATTCCTTGTGTCTGTTTAATTATACATGGGTGACAATACCATTAATAAAAAGAAATTGCGCAACAATCACATTAAAGTGGTTGTGAACCTCTGAAATTAAAAATGAACAAAGCATATCCCTCCATAGTGTGTACTTGTCCCAAGTGTGGTTCTGATCTGCTCTCTCTTCCCTCTGCATGACTCGCCTGTGACAGTCTATCCCGACACCACATAATCTTGGCCCCACCGGCATTGTGGCCTAGGCCAGAATGACACGTATCTGGTCCTGCAACCTCCTGGGATACCTATATCACATCTCCTAGGACAGGCATCCTCAAACTACGGCCCTCCAGCTGTTGCAGAACTACATGTCCCATGAGGCATTGTAAAGCTCTGCCATTCACAGACATGTCTAGGCATGATGGGAATTGTAGTTCCTGAACAACTGGAGAGCCGCAGTTTGAAGACCCCTGTCCTAGGAAGATGCAGGATCAGCAAAAACAGTGGCTTGTGGGCAGAGCAGGTCAGTCTCTCCAAGGTTGACCAGATCGATTCCGATTGGTCAGCGCCGTCACAGTGAATTGGTCTGGTCCGTCCCAGAAGCATTGTCTACAGAAGAGGGAGAAGAGCGAGGATTTCAAATCCCTAGACCGCTGGTCCTGCAGCATGGGCGCTGACATCTCAGAATCTGAGGGGAGCGTTAGACCAGTAGATTTAAACACACTAACAAATTGAAGCCAAACACCAGCTGACAATTATAAGCAGTTACAGCAAACAGTTTAAGTTCCCTTTTGGGATAAAGGTTTTGGCACAAATAAATAAAAGCTGATCATTGTAAGCACCCCTGTGAGTGTTAAATGGTTTGCCTCATCTGTGTAACTGATACATTCTGCTGGAGAGCTTGTTCTTTTGAAAAACAACAGACTTACAGGTTTTGGATCACCAAATGAAAATAGGAGAAAGAAAGCCTAAGAGAGGGGGGGGGGGCACAGTTTGACATGTTCGCCTTGGGCTCTAGATGGCCTTGTCCCACCACTGGCAGGGTGCATGGTGTTATTTTTTCACCAACAGAGCAAGTCAAATGAAAAGGCCACAGGTCTCGCTTTAAGTCCAGGCCGCAATTTAGGGGTCTGAACCAATATTTATAAAAGGGTAACGTGTCCAGGAACCAGTGACCACACAAGGGTAATCTTTAAAAAAAACACTGGGAATTCATTAAAGTGTAATTACAAAAAAATTAGAAAGCCCAGCTCTTGAGTCCCACTGTCTGAGACAAGGAGGACTCTACATGGCAGCTTTAAGGCCGTGTAGTGGTTAATCTCCACTTCCTCACTTCAGATAGGTTGAAAGAACTCTTTCTAAAAAGGTTATTCAACAAGAACACTTGAGATCTGGAGCACCAGGCAGCCCACTGAGCCACTAATTCCCGCAGAAGAAAACCGGGACGGAAAACTCACTGGCCTCTTTATACCCCATGCAAATGGAGAGGGGGGGGAAGGGGGGGGGTGAGGACAAACAGACTTTTTAAAGATAATTTTCAACAGCGCCCTTTTAGTAAAGCAGATTTGGGGGGGGGGGGGGGGGGGGGGAACCTGGGGGGTATAAAGGGATTACTTTCCAGTTCCATACGTGATGACAGCTAATAGCGCTCAGCTGATGGAAAATTTGTCAATAAGCAGATTATGCAAGAGGTTTGTCATTGATTGCGGAGATCAGTTGTTTTACAACTTTATTTGTCGCTCACAAATCAACATGGTTTTAATTTTAACCACCAGTAATCTTGTGACATTAAGTAGAGGTTACTTTACTAAAAACAAATTATATCTCTAGAGATCGAGAAAGATAGAGAGAGATTAGAGATAGAGATTATATTTATTTATTTATTTGGGATACACCGATATATTTTTTTTTTTTTTTTTTTTTTTTTACAATGAGTACGAGTACCGATACTTTTTTTTTTTTTTAGTACTCGCCGATACTAATTACCGATAGGCGGCACAGTGGTGTAGTGGATAGCACTTTCGCCTAGCAGTAAGAAGGGTCGCTGGTTCTAATCCCAACCATGACACTACCTGCCTGGAGTTTGCATGTTCTCCATGTGCCTGTGTGGGTTTCCTCCGGGTACTCTGGTTTCCTCCCACACTCCAAAGACATGCTGGTAGGTTAATTGCATCCTGTCTAAATTGTCCCTAGTATGTATGAATGTGAGTTAGGGACCTTAGATTGTAAGCTCCTTGAGGGTAGGGACTGATGTGAATGTACAATGTATATGTAAAGCGCTGAGTAAATTGATGGCGCTATATAAGTACCTGAAATAAATAAATAAAATAAATACCTACCGCAACAGTACAAAGCATTGAAAAGTTATTTTAAAAAATGATTTTTTTTTTTTAATTTAGCGTTTTTTCAATGTGAAACGTGTAAATATATGGTAATATATATGTGTAAAAATATTCACTAACAAAGCAAACAAAAACAAAAAAAAGTTTTAATTGTTTATCGTTTATAAAATAGACGTGAACAAAAGAAAAAAAAGCAGGAAAATAATAATTAAATGGAGGAGAATAGGGAGTTAATTAAGGCTGATTAGCGTAAATTAAGGGTTATTAAGGGGTTAAACAGAGGAACATTTGTTCATCCCTTTGATGTGCAGATGAAGAAACAGAAATATACAAAAAGAAACAATGTTTCTTTTTATTTTAGTGCTTCAGGGCTGAGTAATGTTGGTAATAAATATTGCTGGATGCTTTTTTTTTTTTTTTTTTTTTTGACAGCTCCAATTACCAGACTTCTTTGGGGGGTTTTCAGGTATAGATGTAAATACTCACAGGACCCTATTCAAAACTGCACCCGCACATTTGTGAATCAACTCCATTGAAAGCCGTTCACATTCACGTATTATGCAAACTCAATTCACATATTTGTGAAGCCAGCCTTTACAGTTAAAATAAATAAATAAAACAATCCATACTTACCTTGCACAAAATGTCCACAAACCTCCTTGTCTTGGGACCCAGCTGGCACTGCCTCTCTGCCCAGGCAGTGCCCGCACTAGGGCACTCATGCATGCTTGCCCCCGAGCCCTGCTGCTGCACCATTGAGGCTGGGTTCACATTATTGCGATGTCAGACATCGCATATGATTCGCACTGCATTGCTGTGCAGATCACAGGCGATGCAAATTTAGCCATACAGATTGTATGGCTGAATTTGGACCAAAATGGTGCAGGGACCCTTTTTTTTGGTCCGCACTGGAATCAGATTGGATGCTCACACCCATGCGATCCAATTCCTGCACCATTTCACAGTTCGCACTGCAATCTACGAACAGATCTGGGGGTGTCATTACCTTTGTATTGATACCCACAGCGGTTCGCATAGGGCAGTGTGACCTGCCTGTGAGTAACATGCGATGCGGAAACACGCACATGAATTGAGTGGGTTCCCGCATCGCATATGTATGAACCCAGCCTGACACAGATAGTGGGACCCAACCCCACCCCCTCGTCACTGACTTTGATTGACAGCACTGGGAGCCAATGGCTCCCGGTGCCCCAGCATAGCCAGCGAGACCCCGAAGTGATCGGAGAGAAGAGCTGCAGATGTACACAGCACTGGACCAAATGAAGGCTCTGGTAAGTAAAAAGGTGAGAAAGGGTATTTAGCAGTTTATATTTACTAAAATAATTACAATTCCATGTTCTGTGTACTGTAGAAGACCAAATCTAGTGAATGCAGGCTCCTGGGCTTAGTAACACTTTAAAGAAGTTCTTCTGCACCATATCTCAAGAATAAGGATGAGCTCTGGCGCGTTCGCATGCCCGCCAGGAAGTCAGCACGGCACAGCGCTAATCACAGGTAGGGAGACATTTTCCGACCTCTGCAGCCGCACATCGGGAAATGTCTCACGGATTGTGATTAGCGTTGCGCCGTACCGACTTCCTGGCGGGCTTGGCACGTTCAGCATGCAAACACGCCGGAGCTCATCCTTACTCAAGAAACACAACTAAAGTTGTATAGCTGGTAACAGGCTAACCGCGCCATGTCCTACAGTCACAGCATCAGCTGGAGCCTCTAGCCAACACCCTGAGCAAGTCTGACTTTTTCAAAGTCTGTATTTTTATACTGCAGGACACAACCCCTCACCTGCTACGTGGCAGTGTTCAGGCTTTGTCAAAGGTCACTGAGGCATCAGACACTGTATTTTGGAAAGAAGTCCAATATCAAAAAGTTCAGGATATTCAGGAGGCTCCAGTGGTTCCATGTTGAAGCAGGCAGACACTTTGAACAGAGAATGTGGAAGCTTAATGTGTCTTTTAAAATGTTTTAGGTATATTTATTCAATAAACATACTGTGCAGGACACCGGGAGTGTGTTCTGGATGGCAGGTACATTTCCTCGATATATGGGTTGTGCCTTTTAGGGGGACACTTGTTGAGACCTTTTTGTACTCAGGGGTTCTCATCCATGCATGGTAAGCGGCTAGAGGGAGGTTTGGCTACAGAGAGAACCGATTTCCAGTACTCACTGGTTTGATAGTCCGTAATATGGACCCAGAATTTCAGAGGTTGGAAGACATTTGGGTGTGGAGAACCTCCAAACCCTGTCTACCAGGACTCTGGTCCCAGAGGGGTTAAGCCCTAGTCAGGGGAGGCTTGAAAGGCAGCCGAGGGAAATCAGCACCTGTGTCAGGGAAGTATAGTGGAGAGAGAGCGATGAGTAAAGTGCGAGAACTCGGATAAGCTGAAACGCTGGTTGCTGACCCCCTTGGGGCCTGTCTGGCAACCCTACCAAAGGGGAGCCCAACCCCAGCGCAGGACCAAAAGATTAGCGGTGAGCCTGCTGTATAGTTTTGTTGTACCAGGCCTTTGGACGCTTTTTTTTTTGTTTATCCATTTTTCAAGTAAACAAACTGGTTACTATTACCAAGTCGGCTGGCTGTCATTCCCGAACGCCCTCAGATCACAACACAAAAATACATATAATTTATAGTTGCGGGATAGCAACGATCAAATCCCAAAGGCAACCTGGGGACACAATGCAAAAACAGAGCAAGGAAGAAAGAGCAAAAAGTTAGGTAGTTTTCCAAAGCAGCTAGATTCCTAAACAAACCTCACTGGCTGCCAAAGGGTCCAGTTTTTTTTACTATATAAATCACTTCTTTAGTATTCTAACCTTGTAATATCAACTGTATGTCAGGCTGAGAAAAGTCATAGCATGTGAAGCTTCTTTCAAGGAAAGAATAAACATTTTGTAATCTGAAAACCTAACAAACCTGTTTTAACAGGTCTGTCGGCATTAAATCGCCGAAATAAACCAGACTCGCCTAGTAAATGAGGCCAAGAACAGCCGAGAATCTGTATTTCTTTGTTATAAATAAATGGGATTCTCAAAATAGATATATTTTATGTCTGCCATTTGCTTCAGGCATGTCGGTCCTCCACCAGAAAACTGGGTCTTTGGGTCAGACTGGAGAGCAATCAAACTGTACAGCTACCTGCTCTGTAGTTTGATTAGTTGACATCCAACAATATGGTGGCCTAAAGTGCTGGTTTTAACGGTGCACAGGAGCACAAGGCAGGTCAACCAATCAAACTGTGTAGCAGCTGTGCGCTCAGTTCATTTGGCCTACCGCATTGTCAAGTATGGCAGGTGGCAATGGTGAGCGTACTGGGTTCCTTGAAACATTCCCAATGCACATGTTCCTGGAGATGGCCTGGAGTAAGAAGGTGCTGTAGTAACTGGCAGATGGGAAAACGCTATTGACACAAGAGTATATGTTGACAGCACTCCATGGATCTACAGAATGTCATCCAAGTGATCACATTACAGTACCAGTTCAAAGATTCAAGGCCATGCAGGTCCTCTTCATCAAGCATGTAACAAAGGGGTCTTATGTGGCCTCAAAACTTTGCATCCATTTGTTGAGTAAACAACTGAACAAACATTTGGAGGATATTCTAAAGATCCATGGAATTCAGGTGGCACACATTCTTACTAGATCTGGGCTCCAGGATCCTAAAAACACCATAATGATGAACTACTGGAGCGCCCACCAAACACACCACTAAGGAATCCTCACAGTGAGGGGAAAGGCATTCATGTTGAGGTCTCATTTCTTGATTAAAGCAAACCCATCAAGAGAATAATATGAAGGCTACCATGACTGACCTCCCTCTGAAAAATGCTGTGACCTGGGAAATGTGTGTGTGTACCGCTCAGGCTCGGTGGTAAGGAGTATGTGATCAATGCTTCTGCGGCCGCTGCTGACAGGGGATGGAACACGTCCTGGCTCCTGTGAGGCTTCAGAAAACAATGGGGTGGCCCCTAAAAGTCACACATCTAGGTGTCCTAGAGTGGTAACCTTAGCCTGGACTCCAACCAGGCCATGCTCCGCCCCCGGAGCTTAGTCATGGGGAACATTTGGAGGCTATTCTAAAGATCCATGGAGTTCAGGTGGCACACATTCTTACTAGATCTAGGTTCCAGGCTTCTAAAAACACCATAATGATGAACTACTGAAGCGCCCTACAAACACACCACTAAGGAATCCTCACAGTGGGGGGGCATTCATGTTGAGGTCTCATTTCTTGATTAAAAGGAAACCCATCAAGGAGAATAATATGCAGACTACCATGACTGACCTCCCTCTGAAAAATGCTCAAGGGAAAAAGGGTGACCCCTGAATGCCGCACATCCATAGTGTCCTAGGGAGATGAGTGAAGTGGCAACCTCAGCCTGGCCACATGCCTCCAACGCGTTTCGATCCACCCCCTGGAGCTTAGTCATGGGGATCTCCAGCGCTGCAGGGCTTCATTCTAAGACAAGTATTTCATAATGTGCTAGCATAGGATGCATACCAACACATTATTATAACTTTACTTTGCAGGGTTTAAAAAAATAAATAAATAAAAAAGTAAAATTGGAGTGGTTTACTACCGCTTTAAAGGCTTAGCAGGAGGTGTGTGTCGGCCCTCCGCAAAAAGATTTAGAAAGCAAGTGTAGTAGTTCGCGGCATGCTGCCAGGGGACAGGCTTTACTACTACTGCTTTCTAAAGAACGCAACTTTGCATGCCTTTTGTTTTGATGCACCTGGAATGTTTTTAGCTCATTAAACTGAAATTTCAATAGAGCTTTACATAAAAAAAAAAAAAAAACTAGGCAGTTAAGCCATGTGGCGGCCCAGTTCCCCCAGTAAGTTTGCATACAATCATTAACTGGGGCTAAGAATTTTATAATAGGGACAGTTTATTAGCTATTCAGAAGCTGTACTGAAATAACCTATTTAACAATATTTCTTAAGGGAGGAAATGCAAAGTGCAAAACTCCGATGAGGTCACAGAAACTGTCCGTTACCCCAATGACACAAAACCTCCATTGTTATTCAATGGGAATAGCAGGAAAAGGATGTGACTATTGTAGAACAATCGGAGTGGAAACAGAATAAGGCTCCCTATGAGCATTCAGCAATTACTGACAAATAATGGGACTCAATTCACGATTCTCCCATTGACTTCTGACTCTGAAAAGGTTTGTGGGCCTCCCGGGATGTGGAATGGCCCGCTGTGTATGCAGGACATCACACAGAAGTCACGTTACAGTGGATCCTTCGCTGTGCCCCCAATTAAAGGAGAGCTTCAATCAGAATAAAATATGGATTAACCCCTTAACGACAGCAGTCTCCATATTGGAGCCATTAACTGGTCCTGGGGCGTGCTCCACTGGAGCCCCCAGATTATCTGTCACCAACAGATCGAAGTCCACTACCAACTTGAATGGGAGCCCCTCCAACTGGTAGTGTTTGAATTTGACATCAGCCTCTTGTAGTATCTTTTACAACAGAGCACAGACTGGGGTGGGAAAAGAGGTTCCAATCAATTTTATTGCAATGCAAGGAGCATTCTAATAGGAGAAAGCAGAGTGACCGAAAGATGAGATTATCAGTCTGCTGCTTCTTCTTTCATAGTAAACAGTGTTTACAATGCATCAGACTGTGAATGAACAGGAAGCCGCTCAGCACAAAGCTCTTCCCATTCATTCACCGTCTAGTGCAGCTGAGGCTGCAGAGAAATGCATGTGTGTTTGAGCTTTGGGGTGCACACCCCCCAATGCAATAGGCTGCATACATCTATGGTCCATGCACACATAGGCATTTAAAGGTGTACAGAGGCAGAAAAAAAAAAATCCCACTGCCTGCGCATCCAGGAACAGCAGCATTTTTGCAGAAAAACGTGTAAACACACATTAAACACTAGGCGCATCAAGCGCTTGAGCGTTAATTAATTTCAAAGGCCAGAATAAATTATTATTGTAACTATTGAAATTAACCGCTTCCCGCCCGCCAAACGTCACATGACGTTGCGGACTTTGAGCGGTGATATCTGAATGGTGTCTGCAGCTGCAAGCATCATTCAGATATCTTCTTTTAGAGCCGGCGATTCCCTACACCATAAGAACAATCATAACGGCTGTTCAGACGCTTGATCGTTCTTACAGGTGGCAGGAGGGGACGTCCTCCTCCTGATGCCCTCCGGTGTTTCTACCGACTCACCCGTGCGATCGGAGGCCGGGCGCGATGTTATGACGTCACGCCTGGCCTCTGCATTTGAAAAAATGCCACCGCCTCGGCTGGTAAGCCAGGATCTTTTTTTATTTTTTTTTTATTTCAGGCTTCCCAGCCTAGAGGTGAGATCTGGGGACTTATTGACCCCAGATCTCATCTGTGCGATTTTAAACGCAGTTTACATATGTGGGCGCGACTTACGTATGCGTTTGCTTCTACGAGCACATGGGGACAGGGGAGCTTTAACTTTTTTTTTTTTTTGTTAATTTTACTTTAATTTTTCTAGTTTGATGCTCTTTTTACATTTTTTTTGATCACTTTTATTCTTATTCTTGTAATGTAAACATCACTTGTAATAGAAATAGTGTGTGACAGGTCATCACAAACTATTCCTATTACAAGGGATGTTTACATTCCTTGTAATAAGAATAAAAGTGATCAAAAAAATGTAAAAAGAAAGCATCAACTTAGAAAAATTAAAGTGCTCGGTCGCATAAGCGAAAGCATACGCAAGTCGCGCCCGCCTATGCAAACTGCGTTAAAAACACACGTGTGAGGTATCACTGCGAACGTTAGAGCGAGAGCAAAAATTCTAGCACTAGACCTCCTCTAACTCAAAACATGTAAAAAAATGAAAGCATCGCCTATAGGGATTTTCAAGTACAGAAGTTTGGTGCCATTCCACGAGTGTACGCAATTTTGAAGCGTGACATGTTCAGTATCTATTTACTCGGCGTAACATCATCTTTCACATTATACAAAAAAATTGGGCTAACTTTACTGGGGTTTTTTTTCCGTTTTTTTTAAATGTTTTTTTTTTTCCAAAAAACGCATTCGAAAAATTGCTGCGCAAATACCGCCATTTTATTCTCTAGGGTCAAAGAAAATGATGATTTTTTTTACATGTAGGAGAGAAAGGTCAGAATTGGCCTAGCAAGTGGTTAATTAGCGCCTAAAACGCATTTACAAACAACAATCACTTTTTCTGCCATTACGCTGCTGCCAGGAGAAACGGCATCTAGGAGAGATAGGCAAATGCCCTTTGTGAATGAGGCCCAAGGCTTCATAGGCCCCTAAGGGCCCCCTACACCCATGTGTACTGGTGCAGACAGCTGTTGATTTGCTGGCGCATAGAGCAGGACTGATGTAATCAGGTGAAGAGTTGGTGTTTTACTTCAATGATTTCCTAAAATGTACTTAACATGCAGGTTGCCTTTCAGCAGAAACTCGCAGAGTGCCAAGGCATGTGGCACATGCTTTCCCATCATCCCTTGTGCCCCACTGACCTCGCTATACTCGGCATTCAGTGAATCAGAGGTAAGCCGACCCGACTCATCAGGGTTCATTTTCATGCAACACAAAACCCGCGTATTAATCTTTCATGTCTTCGCTTCCAGTAACAGGATGAGCACCACACACACCTCAAATAGGAAAGTGCTGGAATAGTTCAGAGATGTACTTATCCTGTTTATGCTTAAAAATAACTGGAAAAAAGAAAAAAAAGAAAAAGCTGCATTCACCAAATCATTCAGCTTTCTATAACGTGGAACTTCAACCATGATCTTCATTGCATACTTACTCAAGTATAGGCCGACCCAAATATAAGCCGAGGCACCTCGGCTTATATAAAAACTGGGAAAACGTATTGACTCGAGTATAAGCCTAGGGTGGGAAATGCAGCAGCTACTGGGTAAACAATGCCCATCTGCAGCCTCACTGTGCCCATCTGCAGCCTCACTGTGCCCATCTGCAGCCGTACCTTTGATAACTAAAACAGTGGGTGTCTCCCACTGTGTCATGCAGTCTGTTCGGCGCCATCCATTGTAACAAAGCCCCGCCTCCTCCTCGTCCGTGATAGACAGAACACTGATACAGTTTCCCAGCATTGTATCAGTGTTCCGTCTATCACGGACGAGGAGGAGGCAGGGCCTTGTTACAATGGACGGCCATTGAACAGACTGCATGACACAGCGGGAGACACCCGCTGTTTTAGTAATCAAAGGTACGGCTGCAGATGGGTACCGTCACTCGAGACCCTCGCTCGAGTATAAGCCGTGGGAGGGTTTCTCAGCCTAAAAAATGTGCTGAAAAAATCGTCTTATACTCGAGTATATACGGTACGTTGGTTGGTCCAGCTTGGCGCAGTGTAAGTATGGGCATCTCATGCATGATGGACCACTGGGGGGGGGGGGAGCTGACACTTACTGCAGTTGTCGGCTAGGATGCGTAAAGGTGAAAAAACACAAGGGTTTACAACCCCTTTAAGATAAATTTAAAAAAAATAAAAAAGGAGCCGCTTGGGAAACTGTTGGCTGCACAACCGTGAAATCCAATCAGATGCTGCTGCTGTTGGGGTATTTTGACAGCTGCTGCGGGTTGTCGGGGTACATTAGCCCAGCAGAGTGATTTGTCCATCTGCACTGTATAGCGTGGGTGGAGGAACCTGTTAGATTTTTTTATTTTGTTCAGACCGCAGGCTAATCTATCAGTGTATGGCCAGCCTAAGCATGCAATAAAGATCACACCTGGAAGTCCGCTTTAAAGCGAGTCTGTATGCTCCATAAAGTACCAGAACCTTCTACTAACTTTTCAAATTATACAAGCCAGGTGGTGACGTCACAGAGAGTAACAAAAGTGGTTTATCTCCACAGAACCAAAGTAAATTCAAAAATGGTGGAACATGATCAACAGCAGCCATTTTCAACCAAGGGTTCTACAAGAGTCAGCTAGGGGTTCCTTGAGTTGTGGCCGATTGATCCCCCATTTAATGGTGCCGCCTGGTCCAAAGCCAACATCACTTGGTAGATCCAGCACAATGACACCAGAGACCTTAGCCGTCTGTTTGAGTAATGCATGGACAAGTTATAGTCCCATAACGTGCAAAAAGAACAAACATTGGGAAACAGAAGGGTTTAATAAGTTAGGTGACAGATGCCTCTTTGACCATCTGCCTCCTGGGATGTGTTCAGCCCTAGTGGCCCATTTATTAAAATCTGTACAGATCAGAAGCCGGTCCAATTTTTCTACCAAGGAGGAGGTTTAAGGGCTGCTTGACATTCGTCTTTAGATGAAGATGTCTCTATATAATATACACGGCGTCGATATTTTAATCCAGTTTAGGCTGACATTATTACCATTTATCCACTTCAAACACTTTAATCTGAAATTATCCCTAATTTAGTCTTTTCATGAAGACATCATGGAGATGGGTTGTAAGAGATGCTCAGATAAAGGCTTCTCCAGGGGAAAAGGTGTTATTATGTTACATGAAATGAAAAATATGTTCCTAAAGCCGGCCATAAGCTATTGGATGTCTTGAGTAATCAACCTTTATTAAGCCGGAAGGGCCAACTACTGTTTTTGGCCATTTCCTCTGACTCGGGCCGAAACTAACAGTGTATGGCCAGTTTGAGCTATCAGAATGCAATATTCCCATTGCTACATTATTGTTACATGAAATAACTCTGGCACAGTGGTTTGGACACAACTTCAAATACCAGATTTCACATCTAAAAACAAGGTAATCAAGATCCAAAAAATAGCATAAGCCTTGCCAAAAAACAGAACTTGATTTACTAAAACTGGAGGGTGCAAAATCTGGTGCAGCTCTGCATAGAAACCAATCAGCTTCCAGGTTTTATTGTCGAAGTTTAATTGAACAAGCTGAAGTTAGAAGCTGATTGGCTACCATGCACAGCTGCACCAGGTTTTGCACTTTCCAGTCTTAGTAAATCAACCACCATTGTCTTCCTGCCTAAAAAAGTGAATGTAAACCCTGACAATCAACTTCTCTTTCAGGCTATCAAATATCGAATTGAAAACATTTTGTTATATCAATTCTATAAGTGCAAAAAATACCTGTTGATCCTGCCACAAGTTCAGAGAGCAGAAAACTTCTAGTATACTTCCTGTAATCTCAAGCAATGTCCCTCATATCGCATATCCCTCACTATGTTCTAGAGATAAGTGTGGGGAGGATTTTTACCAGTACACAGGACACTTCCTGTCCTAGGACAATATTGCGGTACTTCAGAGGAAGTGGAATATTGCTGGCCAATGCCATTTAGAGTGAGGACATCTTGTGGAAGAAAAAATTGGCACTGATTGGGAAATCTCTGGACTGAAGGTGAATAACGCAGCATAAGTGGATTTTGTTATCCTTTGCAACTTCTTGCTGCCTATGTAATGCATATATGTGGCAGTAAAAAAGGTGACACCCAGCCTCCGCCCTTTTAACCCCTCAGTGGTGAGATTGTATGTTGAGAACATGCTCACAGCACACTGGCCAAGCTGTCACCGGCAGCTCTCAGTGAAGGTTTTTGATTGGGAGCCAGTGGTACAGTCTCCCAAACATGACCACAGTGGGAGCCAATCATAGGGGTCACATGATACAGAAGCTGTGCCTCCTCCCAGGCATTAGGGCCCACTGGGGGGGTGGCATTAAGGGGCTAATGTGCTTCTCATTTATCTTCTTTGTGGCTGGCTTTCAGCTGTAATACGCGTATGTGCGTGCGATATTACCAAAAGTATTGGGACACCTGCATTTACACACGCATGAACTTTAAAGGCATCCCAGTCTTAGTCCGTAAGGTTCAATATTGAGTTGGTCCACTCTTTGCAGCTATAACAGCTTCAACTCTTCCAGGAAGGCTGTCCACAAGGTTTAGGAGTGTGTCTATGGGAATGTTTGACCATTCTTCCAGAAGCGCAAGGTCAGGCACTGATGGTGGACAAGGCCTGGCTCGCAGTCTACGCTCTAATTCATCCCAAAGGTGTTCTATCGGGTTGAGGTCAAGACTCTGTGCAGGCCAGTCAAGTTCCTCCACCCCAAACTTGCTCATCCATGTCTTTACGAACCTTGCTTTGTGCACTGGTCCAAGTCATATCATGGGCTGGGAGTAGGGGGGATTATGATGGGGGGTTGTTTTTCAGGGGTTGGGCTTGGTCCTTAGTTCCAGTGAAGGAAACTCTTAAGGTGTCAGCATACCAAGACATTTTGGAAAATTTCATGCTCCCAACTTTGTGGGAACAGTTTGGGGATGGCACCTTCCTGTTCCAACATGACTGCGCACCAGTGCACAAAGCAAGGTCCATAAAGACATGGATGAGTGAGTTTGGGGTGGAGGAACTTGACTGGCCTGCAGAGAGCCCCGACCTCAACTCGATAGAACCTTTAGGATGAATTCGAGCGGAGACTGCGAGCCAGGCCTTCTCGTCCAAAATAAGTACTTGACCTCACAAATGCTCTTCTGGAAGAATGGTCAAACATTCCCATAGACACACTCCTAAACCTTGTGGACAGCCTTCCCAGAAGAGTTGAAGCTGTTATAACTGCAAAGGGTGGCAGACTATAATACTGAACCCTATGGACTAAGACTGGGATGCCATTAAAGTTTATGTGCGTGTAAAGGCAGGCGGCCCAATATTTTGACGATATAGTGTTTACTTTGCAAAAGGGCAGTGCTGCTCAAAATGGTTGTTTTTTGATCCTTGTAACATGTATTTTTGAATAAAGACAAAGCAGGAAGCTCTGTGCTCCATCTTATTTATTTTTTGGAACCATATAGCTGTGTTTGGGAGCCCGCTTGATGTTTTGAATCGTAGATATCTAATGGTTGCAATGAATGCGGCTCACCTAATCATGATGTATACAAGAGAATTTAATCACCCACTTTTTGTGTTGTATTTTTTTTGTGTTGCATTCTAGCCCTGAAATGTGTTGGCTTCATAAACAGTCTCTTTGGAATAAACTTGTTTCTGGACTTGATCAAGATGTAACCCCAACACAAGATTCACTTCTATCTAGGAGATATCCTTTCCCACGTTGCTTTTCCTGGTGTCACAAAAACGAGACGTGAAGGGAGATGGAAGTTTTTAGACACAATAGGTTCAGGCTATGAAAGTGCTGCTGTATTTCACCGCCCGAAACATGCCGTTTCCCACAGAATGTATTTATAAAGTAGAGCACACAAAATCAATGTATACACAGACAACAGCTTTCAGAAAAGTCTGTTCCATGAAAAAAAGTAAAAACATCCCACAATGCACCAGCTGTGATTTGCCTGGAAGGTGGCCGCACAATAGACAAAACTTCCACAGCAAGACGCATCAGCCTCTATACAAAAAGCGTTTTCTATGGGCCACACACGGAAAACATATCTAAAACAAACCAATGTCAATATTCCTTCTTCAATCCAGGAATAGAATTCCTGGGAAACCACGAGGTATAAACACAAACAACCTAAAATCACGCCTATTGCCAGGTGCTCAATCTTCTTTAGCCGACAGTCGCTGCTAATACGATGTCAAAGAGACTGTGAGAGACAATGGGATTCATGTGTGTCCCCGTCAATCAACATGAACTAGTCATAAAGAGAAATCCGACCCAGTTAGTAGAGTCTCCGTACACAAGAGCAATTGCAATGGAAATACATCACATTCTTGTATTTTTTAGCCAAGCCCTACAGAAGATCATATTTACATTGTATTTTTGGGTTAGGAAAAGCTGAAATTCCTAATTCCTAGGTGTGGTTATCTCTGCATAGTTTCATTGGTCCAGCTTGGAACAACGCAAGTACACATTTCATACCTGACCGATCCGTGTAGAAGTCGAGTGTTAGGCTGGCCATACAAGGTTCGAATCTCAGCCGGTTCAGCAGGAACCATCCAAGATTTGAACCGTTAATGGGCAAGCTGAATGTATCAAGTTGAGCAAACGATCAACTTGGGTACAATCATCCTGCTGGATTCTCTTGCGATTATCAACGTCTTCTTCCGGAGTGGACCGGATCAACTTGGGTACAACCATCCTGCCGGATTCTCTTCGAATGATCAATGTCTTCTTCCGGAGTGGACGGCTTCCACCGGGAGAAGACGATGGCCTGGCAGGAGAGATTCCCGCATCAACATCGTCTACCGTGATTGCAGGAAAGAAATTTGCTCCCTGTATGGCCGGGCCTTACTGTAGTAGCCAACGCTATTATAGTGATCTTCCGGGTCTGCCAGGTCCTGTCACAGGGGGGTGCCCTACTGCATAGTGAGCACAAAATGTCACTTACTTAGCATGGGCACCATTCAGAGAAATGCTTTGCATTTTCCTCAGTGAACGCAGTGTTTTCCATTGGGATGAGCTGGAGATGTGGGGCAGTGAGGTCATGATCTCCACATTGTCCAATCAATCAGAGAACATCCTTTTTTTTTTCCTGTAGTGGAGCAAATTGGACTATGCTTTATAGCAAGGGTCTCCAAATTTAAAAAAAATTTTTTTTTTTTTGAAAATTGTTTTTATTATTTTTAAAAGAAAAGAAACAATACATACAACACAGAGCCAAATGGGCATACTCGTTTCTCTATAGTTGGTCCTAGTGACCTTTTTCGAGCCCAACTGACTATCATTACTCCCCCTTTCCCACCCCCTTGTGCAACACGCCCGTCCCCAAACAGTAGGATCAAGACATTCCCACCAACCACCAATATCTCAATAAAGGCAATCCCCAAATCACCACCAACATCATCTACCAGGTGTGAGTGCTACAAAGTAGTTTCTTCAAGTCCAACCCTTCTCAGGAGTCAGATAATGCCTCAGCAAACAGTGGACAAGTCTTCTAGTGGGGGGCCAAACCTTTTAGAATTTGTGTCGACAACACTGAGTCGCATAAGAAGCCTTGTAGAGAGGTAATGATTTATTAACCTTTCCTTTCCAAAACGCAAGCGACGGTGCCTCTGATCGTTTTTTTTAAATTTGTTTTAAATAACAAACAAGAGCTGCACCAGATTTTGCACGCTCCAATTTTAGTAAACCCCCCACTCACTGTGTTGATGGGGGAATCTAGTAATTTTCTTTCCTTCTACCCATGGTGGATGGTAAGAAAATTGCATTATTTATGGCTTGCCTTAGTCTGCATAAAGGAAAAGTGGCCACTGAAAACTAACAAACTTGACAGCCCGGGTGCAATCTATAAACAACCATAATTAGAAAATTGGTGCTGTAGATGGGACCTCCCGTGCAATAAACCTATTTACGGATTATATTATATTTATATATATATATATATATATATATATATATTTTTTTTTTTTTTTTTTTCCCTCTTCACTTTGTGTGAACTATTGTATATAGGCATTAAAAAGAGAGATACTTTTCCCCATATTTTCCAAAAAAAAAAAAAAAATCTTGTTCCTAAATCATTTCATAGGACAAGTCTTCACAAGAAAAAAGACCATCTGAAGGAATCAACACGGGCTCGCCTGACTTACTCCATCTTGTCAGAGCCAAGTATCTGCTGGTCTATTAGGAATCACAGCGTGAACACCGCCCTCACATGCAAACACGTGGGATCCAGGCCTTCCTGTTATTGGAAAAATTCTGCTTCCAATTCAAAACAAAGATTTCAAAGGGCCTTTGGAATGTGCGTTCACACGAACAAGTGTGCAACACATTGGCAAGTCTTCAGAAAATGGCAAGTTGTGTGTCTGGGTGGGAACAGAATTGCAGAACTCAAGTTTTCATGTTCGGAACTATGCAAGAAAAAAAAAAAGAAGAAAAAAAACAGAACATGATTGGTTCAAACACCCTGGGTTTGCCACTACGCTCCAAAAGCTCCTGCCTGCTGTAAAGGCCGTATTCTCTCCCTGACCACCGATGTAGATAAGTAGTACAGTGGGGTCAAGGACCCACCCCCATCCTGCTAATTGGACAATGAAGGAGCTATAGTACAATTAAAACCGTCCACAGACAGTTCAAATCTTGGCCGAGAACTGGCTGGTATTCGAACCGTGTATGGGCAGGCTGAATGTAACCAAAATCGATCAACTTGAGCACAACCAGCAGATGTTATAGCCGCTAGCATTAAGGTCCTCTCCCGGCAGGGACAGCTTCCCCTGCCCCCCCCCCCCCCGTCACCAATATCTGTTTTGATGGGGGAATCAAGTAAATTTCTTTCCTGCAACCCGTGGTTGCAGGAAAGAAATGTACTCAGTCTATGGCCAGCCCTAAGTCATCTCTCTGCTCTCCCTTCTGTTTAACATTGTTAGATTGCCAGCATTGTGCAAAGTATTGGAAACCCGATTAGCTTATAGTGGCAACCCTCGCTTACTTGCAGCTGTGCAGGAGATTACAGGAAGTTTTTCTAAAGACATAAGCTATATTTTAAGACTTATTATAATGTGAATACATAACTGCGATTAAATGTCTTTTAATATCTGCCTGGAGTTAAAAGGGAAGAATGGGATCAAAATATATATATATATATATATATATATATATATATATATATATATATATATATATATATATATATATATATATATATATATATATATATATATATATATATATATATATATATATATATATATATATATATATACATACACATACATACATATATACATATACACACACACAAACACTGAGGAAGATGAGCTTGTGCCTCATCCAAACAAACCGCCATCGTGCGTTCACCTTTCAAGACCCGAGAGTGCCGCTCTCTTTTTTGGTATATATGCACTGCAGTCTCTGCTGTGCACTCAGGCCCATTATTTATCCCTGATTTGTGTGAGGGGACAACCATTGGATTAATACACATACATATATACACTCACATACATTTATATATATATATATATATATATATATATATATATATATATATATATATATATATATATATATATATATATATATATATATATATATATACACACACACATATACATACATACATACACACACACACATACATACATACATACATACATACATACACACATATACGCTCACCTAGGTGGATGTAACATTGATTCACCACCTCTACACAGAGAACTGAGCAATCAAAGACCGCTGATCGCTCAGTTCTCGGGTCCACTGAGCACAGAGCCGTGACTAAGTCACTGCTCTCTGCTCTGCCCCTCCACTGCTCATTGGAGCACCGGACTGTGGAGAGAGTGGGAGCAGTTGGCCTAGGCTCTCATTGGCACACTGAGAAGCTGAGCTAGCTGCCAGTCAGGCATCTGGGCAGATCCTGACGTCATTGTCGGGATTCCTGCAGAGTCTGGACCAGTTTGGGGATGTCAGCTGACAGCAGGCTAAATTCCGCTGCCAGCTGAATCTGGGTCAAGCAGTGCAGAACTGAGTGCACGCCTGTGACCCACAGGAGAAGTAGGGCCAAAGGAGCCAAGGCCATACTTCTTATTTAAACGTTCAAACTTCAATCCTATTCTTGGAAATGGTAAAACAGCTGCAGCCAAAAAACTGCCACAAACAGTCTACAGATCACGTGTCCAGTGACGGTGTGGTGCACAACTGCTGGCAACAGTCACGGGATTCCACTCAACAGTAATGGCCATAACATTTCTTAAAGTGTTAACATTGTTGCTGCTTACATTCTGCAAGTGCCTGAAGCAGAAGCTTCCCCAGCTCATTGTAAAGCTGTGTTGTGAAGTTTACTAGGAATGTCAGGAAAGATCAGATTACACAGACTGCATAAGGATCCAGAGAAGAGGAGCATTCCACCCTCTACTCTCCAGGTTAGCAGAACACACACTGGGCATGCTTTGTACATCGAACGTCATGAATTCACTTTAACCAGGAACCATCCGGCTCTTTTTTTTTTTTTTAGCATGAGGACGCGGTGATTACAATTGCATATAGCCTCCGGACTGTCTGCGAAGTATGCAAACCAGCCGGCAGTTACTATTGTGAACACTCCAGAATCGTCAGTTATCACCTGAGCACAGAGGAAGGGAAAACAGAACATAAATAGGAGGCGGCAAATGATGCGGCTATTTTTGGAAACGCTCTTTAATAGCACACAAATGCGTGCAGGCGGTCCGCCGAAAAATTACAATACGTCTCCAGAGTCAGCGAGACTGACTCAACAAAACAGAGAGCCGAAGGAAAATATGGACAGAGGAAAGATAGCGCTGGACCAGTAGGGTCAGCTCACCGGTATTGATGTAAATCACATGTGTCAACCACAAGGCCCGCGGGCCAAACCCGGCCCACCAGGTCATTTTATGTGGCCCTCACACCCCTCCTGCCCCATCTTGTCTCAGCAGTCAGCAACAGAGAGGACGACAGAACTCCTCCTCCAGATCCTGCGCCTCTCCATGCAGCCGCCAAGTGGCTCTTCTCTGCCCTTTTCCCAGTCTTAGTTGTGGACAGCAGAGAGGAGGACAGAACTCCTCCCACAGATCCTGTGCTTCCCTGTGCAGCCGCAGAGCAGCTCATCTCTTCCCCCTCCCCCATCTATGTTGTGGGCAATAAAGGAGGACAACAGAACTCCTCCCACAGATCCTGCGCTTTCCAATGCTGCCGCAGAGCGGCTCGTCTCTGCCCCCCTTCCCCATCCCAGTTATCGGCAGGAGAGGGGAGGACAGAACTCTTCCCACAGATCCTACGCTTCCCCATACCTTGTCTCTGGCCCCTCCCCCCATCTCATTTGTTGGCAGACAGGACAGAATTCCTCCTACAGATCCTGCACCCCTCCGTGCAGCGGCAGTACCCCCTGGTCTCAGCTTTCAGCAGACTCTACAAGCTAATTCCAGCCCTCCTTTGTTCCTCCTCCAGCCCCTGCACTTTCCGCTTCTCTGCTCCATCCCCAGGTACTTCCCGGTATCAGCACAATGTAAGGGGGAGCACTGTAATGTAAGGGAGGGTGGGGGGCTCTTGACTTATGGTGGGGGGAGCTCTTGACACCTGATGTAAGGGAGTTTATGGTCTTACAGATGCAACCGGCCCTTTGAGGGAAATCAGGATACTGATGCGGCCCGCGGAGTTCGACACCCCTGATGTAAATGATCTGGTTCCTAAGCAGGCGGATTCTACACCAGAGAGGATCTCCACAGTCTCCTTGGCTTGTAATGTAATGAGCAGTAGCGGCCCGTCCATTCGTGGCTCCGCCTCCTCTCTCCTTGCCGACCCCTACATGGGAATAGCATGAATCTATCCACGCCCACCCTCTATTCATACGTCCGGCCCCTTTCAGGGCACCAGGAACATGAATTACAGCGGCAGGAGATTTTTTTTTTTTTTTCTTTTTTAAGCATCTGATTAGAGCAAGAGGCTCCAATAGGCTTCAAAATCGGGTGGGCTCTGGTGGCAGAGCATACCACCGGAGCCCACCCAGGTGTGTTACAGCATCGAATGAATATTTTCTGTTGAAACACTGATCCTCAATCCAGCCAATCAGAAGCAGGTGTGAGACCCGTTTTCCGACTGACTTGTCTTCAGCAAACTGTTTGCAGGCTTTCTTGTGCATCATCTTTAGAAGAGGCTTCATTCTGAGATGACAGCCATGCCCACCAATTTGATGCAGTGTGCAGCGTATGGTCTGAGCACTGACAGGCTGACCCCCCACCCCACCCCACCCCTTCAACCTCTTCAGCAATGCTGGCAGCACTCATACGTCTATTTCCCAAAGGCAACCTCTGGATAAGACGCTGAGCACGTGCACTCCACTTCTTTGGTCAACCATGGCAAGGCCTGTGCTGAGTGGAACCTATCCTGTTAAACCGCTGTATGGTCTTGGCCACCGTGCTGCAGCTCAGTTTCAGGGTCTTGGCAATCCTCTTATAGCCTAGGCCATCTTTATGTGGAGCAACAATTCTTTTTTTCATATCCTCCAAGAGTTCTTTGCCATGAGGTGCCATGTTGAACTTCCAGTGACCAGTATGATAGAGTGAGAGCGATAACACCAAATTTAACACACCTACTCCCCATTCACACCTGAGACCTTGTAACACTAACGAGTCACATGACACCGGGGAGGGAAAATGGCTAATTGGAGCCCAATTTGGACATTTTCACTTAGGGGTGTACTAACTTTTGTTGCCAGCGGTTTAGACATTAATGGCTGTGTGTTGAGTTATTTTGAGGGGGACAGCAAATTTACACTGTCAGGCCCCTTTCACACGTGCGGACAGTACGTCCGTATTTGGATATCATCCGGCGCCGCTATTGTCCGATTCTGCAGACGGAGGAAAATCCTATTTTTCCATCCATCTGCAGAGCGGATTGGATGAATACAGATCCCCCATAGGGGAGAGCGGAGATCTGACAGGGTGGTCCCTACACAGAGGGCAAGGACCGCCCTGTCATCCGCGGGATCAACGGATCGATCCCCGCTGAGCAAGCGGATGTTCACGGGGCGGATCATCACAAATCCGTCCTGTGTGAAAGGGGCCTTATACAAGCTGTACACTCACTACTTTACATTGCAGCAAAGTGTCATTTCTTCAGTGTTGTCACATGAAAAGATAGAAGAAAATATTTACAAAAATGTGAGGGGTGTACTCACTTTTGTGAGACACTGTAAATATTGTAATTGAATGTTATTAAAACGACCTTTTCAATCTGCAGCTCTGTAATTCTCTATGCAATGCAATATGGCTACCTGGAGGCGTTCTTTACACAGATTGTATACAGAACGCCCCCCCCCCAAAAATGTAATTTCCTGCTTGTGTGATTGGCTCACTGATTTTCCCAGAAGTCTGCACTAAGATACAAGTCAGATTTTGGGCATCCCCTGCAACAAAAATTTTATTTTCGGTAAGATACTCCCAAAGGGAGAAAAATAAAAAAAGGGATGCAGACCGCGCACTTTCTTCATTAGAGCCCTGCAGGTGCAGCAGCTGATTGATAAAAATCACCCCCCATTCACAGTCATTACATGGACACAAACTGCTATTACTTCAGAATAACACAAGGTAAGAATCTGCAATAAAGTTTGTTCAAATCCATGCAATGTACATAGATCACCCAGAGGGGAGTGTATTTTTTTTTTTTCTCTTTACCATCGTATTTCCTAAAATAAAGAGGAATTCAACATCACAGCAAAAAAAAAAAAAATCAGTGTCTGCCTCTACTTTTATCCAGTGACAGCAAGCTGCTAATTAAAGGCAGAGGCAGAGCAAACGGCACCAGCAAAATACACAGAGAAATCCCTGCAGGAGGATTAGGAGGTAAGTCTTTTTACCTTAAATCCCCTTCAGTCAGAACAGATTTAAAATTAAACTCTTCACCTTAATCCCGAAGAATGGACTCTGGACCTGAAAAGCCGGCACCTCCAACTGCCTTCACCGCCCGGGTATGGTGCCAGGGGTGGCACAACTGCAGGGGTGATTATCTATATCTAGAATACAGAGATACCATCACATTGTGCATGAGAGCGACCTTGTCCCCTCCCCCGACTCCTACAGACTCACCTTACCTGCCCGTCCTCGCTCCAAAGCCGCGTATTTGCAAACGTGTTTTGGGGCGTTTTAGGGTGTCAAGCACTTAGGTGTTTACCCATTTCATTGGCCAGAATAAGAATTATTCTGGCCATTGAAATGAATGAATGGCGAAACGTTTAATGCGCCTATTGCGTAAAGCAGTAGTAAACAAAAACAGTAAATAAAAGAAAAAAAAAAAAAAAAAAAACGACTTTCCCCTGCAAAATAATACCATAATGTGGTAGTTTGGATCACATACTAGCACATTATGAAAAAAAAAAAAACAATTTTTTAAATCTTTTCTCTGCAACATAATACCATAATGTGCTAGTTTGCATCACATACTAGCACATTATGAAATACTTGCCTTAAAACCAAGCCCTCCAGCGGCGCACTGTCACCGCTAAGAGGGCTTCCATCTTCCCCCGGTCTTCCTTCCAGGTTGGTAGACTCCCGTTGTGTGAGTGGCCGTATTGACGTCGCGCATGCGCACTGGAGCTCTCAGTGACGGCACGTCCTGCATTTCGCTGCGATTCTGGAATTGCGGGCAGAAACGCGACGATTCCACCCGTGATTCAAATCGCCTAGGTGTGGAAGGAACCCAAGTGTTTACAATCAAGCTTTGAAAATAAAACCTCAAAGCTGGTTGGGGAAAAACAAGAGACGCCACTCTGCCGATCCCATGTTTGAGAATGTAAATGGGCCCCAAGCCAGCGCTACTCTGCCGGCCAAGCCCACTGCCGCGTTTCACCCCACCCACCAGGGGCTCAGTTATAGAAGGTCAGCAGAGCGGCGTCTCACTTTTTTTTTCAGTGGCACTTCTGGATTGGTGGAATTGGACACCTGTTCCCTTTCTCCAAAATCTGGTCTGGGTGAGCGCCTGGGGCTTTGAGTGACGCTACATGGCGCTACATGCTGAGCTTGAAGCTGATTGGCTACCACACACAGTTGCTCCAGATTTTGCAAACTCAAGTTTTAGTAAAACAACCCCAATGTGTGCTGAAAAACATAATGTTCGTTTTACCATGCAGCATGCTACAACGCACTACACCGCCATTGGAGGACAGGGACCTCATTGTCCAGTGGTGAGATGATTGGAGCTTTGTGACATGGTGCATTATCCTGCTGGAAGGAGCCATCAGAAGATGAGGACACTGTAGTCATAAAGGGATGGACATGGTCAGCAATACTCAGGTAGGCCGTGGTGTTTAAACGATGATCAATTGGTACTAAGGGGTCCAAAGTGTGCCAAGAAAATATCTCCCACATCATTACACCCCCACCACCAGCCTGAACCGGTGATACAAGGCAGGATGAATTCTGACCCTCCATCTGAATGTTGCAGCTGAAATCAAGACTCATCAGACCAGGCAAAGTTTTTCTAATCTTCTTTTGTCCAATTTTGGTGATCCTGTGTGAATTGTAGCCTCAGTTTCCTGTTCTTAGCTGACAGAAGTGGCACCCGGTGTGGTCTTCTGCTGCTGTAGCCCATCTGCGTCAAGGTTCAATGTGTTGTGCGTTCAGAGATAGTATTCTGCATATCTTGGTTGCTACGAGCTGTTTGAGTTACTGTTGCCTTTCTATCATCTGTAACCAGTCTGCCCATTCTCCTCTGATCTCTGACATCAACAAGACATTTTCCTCTACACATCTGCCGCTCACTGGATATTTTCTTTTTCGGACCATTCTCTGTTAACCCGAGAGATGGTTGTGCGTGAAAATCCCAGTAGATCAGCAGTTTGTGAAATATTCACACCATCGAGTCTGGCACCAACAACCATGCCACGTTCAAAGTCACTTAAATCCCCTTTCTTCCCCATTCTGATGCTCAGTTTGAACTTCTGCAAGTCGTCTTCACCACATCTAGATACCTAAATGCATTAAGTTGCGGCCATGTGATTGGCTGATTAGCAAATTTGTTACACCAAGCAATTGAACAGGTGTACCTAATAAAGTGGCCGGTGAGTGTATATTCTAATGCTGTATACTGAACTGCTTGTATACATAATGGAGATTGGTAATAGGTTCTCCGCAACGGCGTCCTAAAACCGCAACGAGCCGCAGCAATCATCCAGCCATTCACAATCATCTGCTGTGACAGGTGTTGTGTCCCGTCCGAGTTCTCGGAACGCTCACCATGGGATCACCTGTTCTAAGTAATCTGATCCCTCCGAGGAGCTTTCACATCGAACAAAAGAGTCGGGCAGGGATGAGCGGCGCAGGCTCTTCAATGGTATCTATGGCCCTTTCATGCCGGGGATGGAAAATACGCCGTATACAATGGACCGAAAAGCCGCCGCATTGTGTACTGTGGGAGAGCTTCTGTCAGGACCAAAAAACGCCCGCTGAACAAAATATCAGGTTATGTCACATCGCCAGTTCTGTGCTTTAAAACCTGAGCGCCAAGATACCCTGTACTGAGGTTTAAAGGGCAACTCCACTTTCATGTTAAAAAAAAAAAAAAAAACAAAACAAAACAAAAAATAATATTAGCATATACAATTGCTACACAAGTTTTTTTTAGAATTAAAAAAATTATATATATTTATTATTATTTTTTTTTTTTTTCTAAATAAAAAAAAAAAAAAAAAACACACACACTTGTATATGCTATATATTTTTTTTTTATTATTCCATGTGCACAATGAAGCTGAACAGGAATGACTTTTTCAGTATTAATCAGCTGCTGCAAAAAAGAAATTTTATATAATTAATATATATATATATATATATATATATATATATATATATATATATATATATATATATATATATATATATATATATATATATATATATATATATGGAACATTCAAAAAAATAAAATATTGCAATTGAATGTTATTAAAAATAACCTTTTTCTATCTACAGCTCTGTAACTTTCTGTAAAATGCAATGCGCCAAGTCACGTTTTAGGCATCCCCTGCAACATAAATGTCATTTTCGGTGATATACTCCCAACGGATTCATCACTTCTAAAGGGATGCAGACCCTGCCACTTTCCTCATTAGAACACAGCAAGTGCAGCAGCTGATTAATACCAAAAAAGTCATTCCTGTCCTTCCCTAGTGTGTATTTTGTGCGGTGCAGGATTGCATGCCGATTTGCGCATTTTCCCGCACCGTGAACAAGCCCTCAATGCATTACTGGATTAGGAAGGGGGTTTTTTTTGTTTTTTTTTTTTAATATACATATTCAACTTCCATGGGTAATGTCAAACGCCTGACTGTGCGTAGGTATAACCAATTATATTCCGCCATTTTAGCGGCGTGCCTTTTATACAAGATATCTTTTTTTTTTTTTTTACAATACAGAGACTTTAAGCCCCTGTAGCCATCTTGTTGGCAAGTTTGCTGAAATGGCAGAAGTATTTTCAGGTCACGGGCACACAAAGGCGCGGAGATGATGTCACAGCGTTCGCTCAGTCGCCTATAGGTAACAAGCATCATGCAACGCTTGCCAATGCAAAATGACTTTTCTCCTATTTCCAGGGCCTGAAGGCCTAGCGCGCAGCCCGGGCCGAGCACTGGCTCTGTCACAAGGTGTTAATTTCCAGATAGGACGCGGGGGGCAAGGCCCTCTCCATCTCTTCTCCCCCGTCCTATCGCCTAGCAGCTACGGCGATGGACGGAGAACCCGAGCCGGTTGCCATGGCGACCGTTTTCATCCATCATGTTGGTGAAAACCCTCGGCGAGGAGCATCAAAGCGGCACTAATTCAGGTCTGACACGAATGCTAAAATGAGCTTTAATACCTGACCTTCAAAGCAGAGAGGGAAAAAAAAAAACAGGACGAGGGAGGCCGGCACCGACCTATCAAGAGCTTTTTATAGGACTGCGCTAATTAAAAACCAGCCGTATAAAGAGGCAATTTTTTTTAACGCCTACACTCGTCCTTAAAATTGTGGAATTAAAATGCACCGTCGCTTACCAGCAAGCCCAGATTTATAGAATCGTCCCCGAGCAGCCAGTCATAATTTATATCTCTTGGTGCGGGCTGGAGGATTACAGAGGGAAGCCGATTGGTTGCCTAAGACAGCGGCCATATTTTGCAGAAACCTACTCTAGTGGAAGCCGCAGTTCTGCAGGCTCAGAGATTTTAAAGAGAAAGCAAACGGCGGCTTTACTAGGAATAGCTTCTGGGGTCAAAGTTCTGGCAGATTTTTAGGCTAAAATTACCACCTGAGCAGTTTTTGAATCCACGCAAAAGTGCACAATAGCGCGCATCAGCGAAATGCGCAAAAAAAAAAAACCGCATGCCGCGCTTGGGGTGCCATTCATTGTTAATAGCACCCCAAATGCAGTTCTCGGCGTCCCCTGCCGACATCGCTGGACCCTGGGACAGGTAAGTGGCCATGTATTAAAAGTCAGCAGCTGCAGGACCCCCGCTTTAAGATATTGTCAATGTACAGTGCCTTGAAAAAGTATTCATACCCCTTGAATGTTTCCACATTTTTGTCCTGTTACAACCAAAAACATAAATGTATTTTATTGGGATTTTATGTGATAGACCAACACAAAGTGGCATATAGTTGTGAAGTGGAAGGAAAATGATAAATGGTTTTCAATTTTTTTTTTTACAAATAAATATGTGAAAAGTGTGGGGTACATTTATATTCAGCCCCCCCTGAGTCAATACTTTGTAGAACCTCCTTTCACTGTAATTACAGCTGCAAGTCTTTTTGGGGATGTCTCTACCAGCTTTGTACATCTAAAGGAGGGACATTTTTGCCCATTCTTCTTTGCAAAATAGCTCAAGCTCTGTCAGATTGGATGGAGAGCGTCTGCCACAGATTCTCAATTGGATTTAGGTCTGGACTTTGACTGGGCCATTCGAACACATGACTATGCCTTGATCTAAACCAGTGGTTCTCAAAGTTTCTAGTGCCGTGACCCCTTGATACAATTTCCCAAGTTGTGAGGACCCCTAACAGTAAAATTATTTTCGTAGCTTGGGTTATCAGTACCCAAGGCAAGACAAGTAATTTGCGCCCCTAACCCATAGACATTTAGCGCTCCCTGAGTACCTTCCCCTTGTACAGTATTAAAACCCCTTATGGTACATTTTAGGATGTACCACACTTTGTTCTTCTTTCTTTCCCGTTTATCTCTCTCTATCCTAATTTCTTGTTTTTTTCCCCCATCCCTCTCTCTAGCCTTCTTTTTCTTATTCTTTCTCTCCCTTTTTCTTTGTTCCCACCCCCTATTTTCCTCTCCTTTCCAAGTATTCTCTATTTTTATTCCTTCAAATACGCCTTGGGGGGTGGGGGAGTTGGGATGAGTGGCAGTGCTGGGGGGAGTTGGGATGAGTGGCAGTGCTGGGGGGAGTTCTGATCAGCCAACTTAGGTCAAGGTCATCTGCTGATCTGGGAACTGTAGTGGGGTCTTTAAAAATGGCAACTCAAATCACAGGTAGAGTAACTCACTGTGTATCCGGCTTCACTGTGTCTCCAGCTCTGTGGTGTCTCGCAGCAGTGACACCAGGAGATAGGGTCTCCTTCACCAATCAGGTGACCTCTAGTCTCTGCCGTTAACTGAATGAGGGGCTGGGAAGAGGTTGAGTGGGCGGCTGCGGGCTCCAGGAACAGCCCAGCTGGGCTTGCACAAGCTCCATGGCCAGCCTGCTCGGCGGCCATGAAAATGCTGGGCTGCGGGCTTCAGGAACAGCCCAGGATTTGGTGACCCCTGGCAAATCATCATTCGACCCCCAGGTTGGGAACCACTGATCTAAACCATTCCATTGTAGCTCTGGCTGTATCTCCACAACATGATGCTGTCACCACCATGTTTCACGGTGGGCATGGTTCAGGGTGATGTGTAGTGTTCGGTTTCCCCCACTCATAGCGTTTTGCTTTTAGGCCAAAAAGTTCAATTTTGGTCTCATCTGACCAGATCACCTTCTTCCACATGTTTGCTGTGTCCCCCCCATGGCTTCTCACAAACTGCTAACAGGAAATTCTTATGACTTTCTTCTTGCCACTCTTCCATAAAGGTCAGATTTGTGGAGAGCACGACTAATAGTTGTCCTGTGGACAGATTCTCCCACCTGAGCTGTGGATCTCTGCAGCTCCTCCAGAGTTACCATGGGCCTCTTGGCTCTTCTCTGATAAATGCTCTCCTTGCCCGGCCTGTCAGTTTAGGTGGACGGCCATGTCTTGGTAGGTTTGCAGTTGTACCATACTCTTTCCATTGTCGGGTGATGGATTGAACAGTGCTCCGTGAGATGTTCAGCGCTTGGGATATTTTTTTATAACCTAACCCTGCTTTAAACATCTCCATAACTTTATTTCTGACCTGTCTGGTGTGTTCCTTGGCCTTCATGCTGCTGTTTGTTCACTAAGGTTCCCTAACAAACCTCTGAGGGATTCACAGAACAGCTGTATTTATACTGAGATTAAATTACACACAGGTGGAATCTATTTACTAATTAGGCGACTTCTGAAGGCAATTGGTTCCACTAGATTGTAGTTAGGAGTATCAGAGTAAAGGGGGCTGAATACAAATGTAACCCACACTTTTCAGATATATATTTGTAAAAAAAAAATTCAAAACCATTTATCATTTTCCTTCCACTTCACAATTATGTGCCACTTTGTGTTGGTCGATCACATAAAATCCCAATAAAATACATTTACGTTTTTGGTTGTAAGAGTGTGGAAAAATGTCAAGGGGTATGAATACTTTTTCAAGGCATTGTATAACCTAAGCGATGGCGCTTCATTCTGAATATCTTCCAGTCGGTGCTCTCAGCCGGTCTTGTAAACAGACAGAACAGGGCTTCTTCAGTGGGTGATAACCTGATAACCTTGTGTGAAGCCCCAGAGTCCTCTGGAAGCTCGCAGTCACAGGCCGGGTGTTACACTGTCCAGACTGACTGCTGATCCTCGTCCAATCAGAGCACAGGACATGTGCTGACCGCAGGGTCATACCGACAATAACATGGACTAGCGGGCTCAGTCAGGGAGCCTCTGGCTACTGCCAAACCCTCCAAGTGATCTATTATCTCACAGCTGAGCTCCGCTGCTACAGAAAATGAAAAAAACTTAACGCAACAAGAAGAATCAGTGAACCTTACCGCGCCTGCGTGGGGTCTGATTTCATCGAAGTTTCAATCTCTTGCAGCAAGAGTTAGCAGGTCTTTCACAGTACTTTCAGGGTGTCAAGGCAGCCGATGTCACGGGGGACTCAGAGAGAAGGGAGGATTTCTTTTTTTTTTTAATGGTACCAAATTCTGTATTCTTAAAGCAAGTGTTCGACCCCAAAGCAAACACTTAGGCTGGGTTCACATATATGCGAATCGGATGCGTTTTTTAAGCGTATCTAATTCGCATAACATGTGAATGTGATGGGCTCTCAATATGGCCGGTTCACACATGTGCGGGGCCGGCTGTGGGGGGCCGGCTGTGGTTTTGAAAAGGGTTCTTGTGCGTTTTTGGCTCCGGCTCAGGTGCAAATTCAGGAAAAAAAGTTCACACTTGAATGGCACCTGAACCTGTGAACAGAAAACGCACCAACCTGCAAACCGCAGCCGCATGTATGTGAACCCGGCCTAATTCACTAAAACTGGAGGGTGCAGAATCTGGAGCAGCTCTTCATAGAAACCAATCAGCTTTTAACTTCAGCCTGCCCAAGTAAAGTTTGCCAGAAAAAAAAATCCCTGGAAGCGGATTGGCTTCTACGCAGATTTTTCTGTGTTTCAGATGCGTTTCCTTTTTTGGGACATAAAACGCACGGCACCTGTAACGCAGTGGTGTAAAAAGTCCCAAAAGGGAGACATTGTTTTTTGCAAGGTAAAAACGTAGGAAAAAAAACACATCAGTGTGAAAGGGCCCTAAATCAACCTCGTTGTATTGCAGCTCATCAATTCTTGGAGGTGGTGGCTGTATTTGTTTTCTTTTTTGCTTTCCTTTATTTTCACCTGGTGTTCTGGCCAGCGAGTCTGTTGTTCTACAGAATAAGCTGTCCTGCAGATCAATATCAGTTACAGAGTTGAGACAAACCATTTACCACTGACAGGGGTGCTTACAATGATCAGCTTTCATTCATGTATCCTTTATCCAAAAAAAAAAAAAAACTGTTTGCTGTAACTGCTTTTAAAGTTTCAGCTGTAATTTAGCTTCAACTTGTTAGTAGGATGCCGCTCGCCCAGCCCAGTACATGTGAGTGTAGGTAATGGCCTCAGCCAGCGCTCACCCAGGGCTTAGAGACAGGACTAGGAACCCCCCCGGTGGGGCAACAGGACTAGGAACCCCCCCCAGTGGGGCAACAGGACAAGGAACCCCCCCCGGTGGGGCAACAGGACAAGGAACCCCCCCCGGTGGGGCAACAGGACAAGGAACCCCCCCCCGGTGGGGCAACAGGACTAGGAACCCCTCCCCCGGTGGGGCAACAGGACTAGGAACCCCTCCCCCAGTGGGGCAACAGGACTAGGAACCCCTCCCCCGGTGGGGCAACAGGACTAGGAACCCCTCCCCCGGTGGGTGCTGGGCGACAGAACTAGGAACCCCCCCCCCCCCGGTGGGTGCGGGGCGACAGGACTAGGAACCCCCCCCCCCGGTGGGTGCGGGGCGACAGGACTAGGAACCCCCCGCGGTGGGTGTGGGGCGACAGGACTAGGAACCCCCTCCCCTGGTGGGTGCGGGGCAACAGGACCAGGAACTCCCCCGGTGGGTGCGGGGCAACAGGACCAGGAACTCCCCTGGTGGGTGCTGGGCAACAGGACTAGGAACTCCCCCGGTGGGTGCGGGGCAACAGGACTAGGAACTCCCCCCGGGTGGGAGCGGGGCAACAGGACCAGGAACCCCCCCTCCCCCGTCGGTGGGTGCGGGGCAACAGGATTAGGAACTCCCCCGGTGGGTGCGGGGCAACAGGACTAGGAACCCCCCCCCCCCCCGGTGGGAGCGGGGCAACAGGACCAGGAACCCTCCCCTCCCCCGTCGGTGGGTGCGGGGCAACAGGATTAGGAACCCCCGCCCCCGGTGGGTGCGGGGCAACAGGACCAGGAACTCCCCCCGGTGGGAGCGGGGCAACAGGACCAGGAACCCCCCCCTCCCCCGTCGGTGGGTGCGGGGCAACAGGATTAGGAACCCCCCCTCCCCCGTCGGTGGGTGCGGGGCAACAGGATTAGGAACCCCCGCCCCCGGTGGGTGCGGGGCAACAGGACCAGGAACTCCCCCCTCCCCCGTCGGTGGGTGCGGGGCAACAGGACTAGGAACCCCCCCTCCCCCGTCGGTGGGTGCGGGGCAACAGGATTAGGAACCCCCCCCTCCCCCGTCGGTGGGTGCGGGGCAACAGGATTAGGAACCCCCGCCCCCGGTGGGTGCGGGGCAACAGGACCAGGAACTCCCCCGGTGGGTGCGGGGCAACAGGACTAGGAACCCCCCCCTCCCCCGTCGGTGGGTGCGGGGCAACAGGATTAGGAACCCCCCCTCCCCCGTCGGTGGGTGCGGGGCAACAGGATTAGGAACCCCCGCCCTCCCCCGTCGGTGGGTGCGGGGCAACAGGATTAGGAACCCCCGCCCCCGGTGGGTGCAGGGCGACAGGACTAGGAACCTCGGTGGACAGGGCAACAGAACTAGGAGCCCCGGTGGGCAGGGTGAAATGAGTCAGAGGGTGTGGCCAGGGAAGCAGCACTGGCTGAGGCCATTACCTACACTCATGTACTGGGCGAGCAGCTTTCCACATTCTCTATACATGTTGGCACTTCTGGATGAGCGAAAGATGCCAGCACTCCAACTCCTGAGCTCCAGCGGGCAACACTATAAGGTTTTTGAGGTTTCAATTTGCTAGTGTATGTAAATCTGCTAGTACATCTAACACTGCCCTCCCCCCAGACTGACAATGCTGCTGCCCAAAGGTGCCCCCTGTGCTCCTTCATCCAGAGTGGGGGCATTCTAATACAGAAGGTGTGTTATTGGCCAGATCACCAGATGAAAACAGAGGGGAAAAGCCTAAAAAAAGAAAACCAATGCAGCCACCACATCTAATGATTAGTAAGCTGCAATGTATTACATTTTTGGTTTTGGGTTTATTACCGCTATAGCTCCTTCTATTGCTCTCAGCCTCCTCCGAAAACCTTTTTTTTTTTTTTTGATGCTGTGATCTGCCTTCATTTACCACATTAGAAAACATACAACCAGAACATAACCAGAGTGGAAACATCCAAAAAAAAAAATTATAAACACATAAAAATACCATTTTGATATACAAAAAAAAGTGGTTGACCCCAATACTTATAGCAGGTAGAGGAAATCCTCCGCCCACAGAACCCTCAATAATGTAATCACTGGAGAGAAAATGTGACCAAGTTGTTTTTGTGAACAGACGTACTCAGTGTAACATGAAATATGAACAAAGTATATCCTTCTATAGCAGTGATGGTGAACCTTGGCACCCCAGATGTTTAGGAACTACATTTCCCATGATGCTCAACTACACTGCAGAGTGCATGAGCATCATGGGAAATGTAGTTCCAAAACATCTGGGGTTCACCATCACTGTTCTAGTGTGTACTTAATCCAGAGCACTTAGTCTCTGTTCACACTTGTGCAATGCGGGAACCCTGCGAATCCACTGCGGGTTCCCACATCGCACCCGACTCGCACAGCAGTTCACACTGCACTATACGAACTGCTGGGAGTGTCAATAAAAAGTCAATGACAGCACCATTTCATCTTGCATATCGCAGTGCAAACACCCATGCGATCTGATTCTGGTGAGGACCAAAAAAAAAAAAAGTCCTGTGCGCTCTCTGAATGAGATGCAAATTCAGCCATACATCCTGTATGGCTGGAATCGCATCACACGAATATCGCATGTGATTTGCACTGCAGTGCGGTGCAAATCACATGCGTGGTCGCACAGCACACTAGTGTGAACCGGGACAAAGGGCTGGATCACACTGCTGGGTGGTGCGAGATTGCATGTGATTCACACCGCATTGCAGTGCAAATCTCATGCGATGTCCGTGTGGTGTGATATCGCATCGCATTCAGACCAAACTCACCCTTTTTTTGGTCAGCACCAGAATCGGATCGCATGGGTGTTAACACCCATGCGATCCAATTCATGTCCGAACTGTCAGTTCGCAGTGTGATATGAGAGCTGAAATGGGGGTGTCATTAACATTGTATTGACGCTCCCCACAGAACTGCTGTGCGAGTCGGGTGCTATACGGGATCCTGCAGTGGATTTGTAGGGTTCCCGCATCTCACAAGTATGAACTGAGCCTTAGTGTCATTTCTGTCCACTGCTTCGTTCTTCTGCCATCAGCATGAGTCACTTCTGACAAGTTTTCCTGACACCAAGAGGAAAAAAAGGTGACAGGGGAGGGAGCTCAAGCACACAGCCTGTCATTGACAGCTTCAGCTCTGTTCCTGTGTGAAAGGGGGGGGGGGGGTCCCTTCCCTCCAAACAGCTCTCACTGAGCTCTGCAGTGTGCGCAACTTCAGCTCCCTGTCCCCTGATTTCTGAAAGCTCAGACGAGCTGTATAAAAGCTGGACTGTCAGTTGCTGTAGACAAGAGAAGACTGCAGATAAACAGGTACAACTTATGTAGGATTTGTTTCATCTCTGTGTGTCACTTGAGGATAGTCACTCCACTTTAAGCTGCATTTTAAAGGAATATACATGAAAACGACATGACAGACCCCAGTGCAGTGATAACCCAAACAACTACGTAGTGAGCAAATCCGTCCATCCTCCATATAAAAACAGAAGACATGTCACTGGAGCGCTGCGGATGGAAAAGTGTTAACAGTAAAATCTGCTGGAAGTGATTGTCCGCTTACCCCGAGTGTTGGTTGCCATGTCAGCCACTTTCTGGAAGGCGTCCAGGAAGGCAGCAGCTGCCACCACTGTAGTCCTGCAGAAGAAGCAACAATGAGTTAGATTGCAGCCTTCTCAATGGGGAAATGACTGCTCTTGTATGCAGGTGCAGCACAATACTGGCGACCGGTTTAGTTAGAAAAATGACACTGAATAAGAAAGGAAGCAAAAAAATAAAAAAATGACAAAACAGCTCGTGTCCGGTACCCAGAGCGCCTCCCCATGCGGCCAATGTGAGAAGCTGGGATACCCCCGGAATGCACAGATTCCTATACGATTCTCCACCCAATGTGTACTCCCCTGTGCAAAGACAGTGGTCAGGGGAACCCCTCCATCCTCCTGACTATGCCCCCCACGGGTGATCACGCGCTGAGCTCCCTCCTGCTTTTAGGACTTTGCGGCCAGGTCTGCTCAGGTCATGCGCTTTCCAAAACACTTTCCAGGCATTGGCGGCGACTAACGCCTCTTATTCAAATATTCAGGCCGGATCTTCATGGCAAACTTTCTTTACTGATTAAAGTAGTTTAAAGCGGAGTTCCACCCAAAAATGAAACTTCCGCTTTAAGTACTCCTAACCCCCCCGACATGCCACATCTGGTATGTCATTTTTTTTTTTGGTAGGGGGTATAGTTTTTACAGGCACTCAGCTCCCACGTCCAATCCTGGCGCCGGAAAGAAGTCGTCCCCCCCCCCCCCCTCTGTATATCGCCTGAGGCCAGTCACTTCACTGGGTATACAAAACCATTTTAAGTAGCCCTCTCTATTTGTCCTGTTTACCATTATCATTGATAGTGAAAGTCCCAAATTTTGGTTTGTCCCTAGGGGGGAAATCTTCCAATGGGGACACTAGTTCTGGTGACCCCAGGAAGTTCCCTTAATTTGCAGGGATTCACTTCCCGTTTGACTATGGGACAGGAAGTAAAGGGAAATTTCCGCAATAGGACACAGATGGGGAAACAAAAATCTGACAGGGGTTATAATCCTCCCTTACTCTATCCAAAATGGAAAAAAAAAAAAGTTATGTCTAGAGTTCTACTTTAAGGAAAGATCAGAAATGGGTGTTCCTAAGTGTTCCACATGACAGGTATCCTCTAAGAGCACCATGTACACCGGCATTTACAGCGAACCCAAGCCCAGTACATCGCTAGAATCAAGTGTAATGGAACCATTCGATGCTGCTCCTGCTCATAGATCCTTCCTAAAATGCTACTTGCCTGGCTGCCCATGCATGCCCTCTCAGTTCAGTACTGAACAAGCATACAAATAAAGGACTTCTGACTTTTTTGGTTAGTGGCTCAGAACCACCAGACATCTAGCATTCTCAGCTGCAGGACAGACCCACCCCCACCATTCCCCTAAATTCTAATGGTTACCATTGGCATTCTGTAACCAAGAGCCCCGGTATGTTCAGAACAATCCATCTAATCCATCTAAATCATCCTAACCTGACTGTACCTGCTAGCAATCCACATTCCAGTACATATACGTAGGACTGCCCTTTAAGGATAAAAAAAATAAAAAATTACCGGCCTCATCTCCTTACCAACATCACCACCAAGAAACCCATTTTTACCAGACAGGCTGGTAAAATAACAGCCAGGTGGCAATCCTAAACTTGGAGCAGCTTTAAAGCCGAAGTTTAATCGGCTTACGTTTTGCCTTCCCTGCTTCTTCCATTACCCATCTCATCAACAAGCCAATTAATTTTTTATAATTAAAAAAGGAGAAGTCCAGGCTGAGCTCGTTTGGCTGGGCTTCTCCTATGGGTCACAGGAGTGCAATTAGTTTTGCACTCCTGTTACCCGTTTTCAGTGGAGAGCGGTCTGAAGTCCGCTCCCTGCTGACGTCACTGCCATCAGTCGAGGCACCGCGTCATTCCGACTTCCCAAGTCTGGATCCACCAGCTGTCTTGATTGATGGCACGACAGACATTGTTCCCACTGATCATCAATATGAGGAACATTCGTCCTACTGACCATCAACATAAGGAATATTCTTTCCATTGACCACCAATGTAAGAAACATTCTTCCCACTGACCAACATAATAAATATTCTTCCCACTGACCACCAACGTAAGGAACATTCTTCCCACTGACCATCAACATAATGAATATTCTTCCCACTGACCACCAATGAAAGGGGCATTCTGGCCACTGACCATCACACTAAAGTGCTGCTGGTACAGCAATTATTGTTGAGGGTTCCGAGACCTGAACGTTATTTTAAAGGGTTCCTCTGTTAAAAGGGTTGAGAAAGGTTGCACTAGACCAGGCTCGTTCAACCTTTTTACCGCACAGGAACCCCTGAAATAATTTCCAGTTCTCAGGAAAGCCTTACAAAGCTAATTAATTGAGGGCAGAGGCCATTAATGGTAAGGAGGAAGAATGAAACCCTTACATTGGTGGTCAGAATGCCACTTTTACAGACAGCTAAAAAGACAAGCGGCGCCATACTGCCGGCTTTGCCAAGTGGAATTGGCCCTGATACTATGCAGGCACCATCAAACGAGAGGTCAATCAACCACAGCTCAAGGAACCCCTATCAACCTCTGAAGGAACCCAGGCATTGGTCCTAATACTATGAAGGCACCATCAAATGGGAGGTTAATCAACCACAGCTTAAGGACCCCCTAGCAACCTCTGGAGGAACCCAGGCATTGGTCCTAATACTATGAAGGTACCTGCAAATGGGAGGTCAACCAACCACAGCTGAAGGAACCCCTAGCAACCTCTGGAGAAACCCAGGCATTGGTTCTGATACTTTGAAGGTACCATCAAATGGGAGGTCAATCAACCCCCATCAATCTCTGGAGGAACCCTGGCTGAGGAAGGTTGCATTAGACAGTAGGCTACATGATGTTAGGGAAGGATAAGAACCCTCGATATACAGTATAAATTATTGCAGCATTGGTCTATACTCTACAAATGAAGAAAATATATTAAAGAATCCTGCCCTCTACTCTACAGAGGACTTCTAATACTCTAAAAAGACACAAGTCAAAAGCATTTGTCTCGTCACGAAGCCTTCCTTAACAATAACTCTGCAGGAGCCGATCCTCTTTGTTGTCCCCAAACAGAAGTACATCAGCCTTGGTGCGCACACCAGAAATTGGCGGCTATATCTAGGTAGCCTTTGCTCACTTCGCTCCTTCTTAGTTGAAGCCAGCCTGCGCTACCCAGCTCTTGTGTTGCTATGGCAACAGGTTCATCTCTTGGAAGCTGAGGAATAGCCGTGCAGAGCGGACTGCGCATGAAAGACGTCAGCTCTCTCTCTCTCTCCCCCCCTCCCCCGCCTCACTGCAACCCAGTTTCAGAAAGCATTGACTGGGATTTTCATTGACAAATTGTCACGGCTCTCCAGTGAAATCGTACTATGCGCATAATGGACAAAATAAAAGATTCTTCTTAGTGCCGGGAATAATGCCTCACTGGAGGGGATAAACCTGTGATTATATGTGTTTATTTAGGACATTTCTAAACCCAATGCATGTGATGATTCTTATTTGCAACGTCCTCACTGTGCGTTTACCGGTGTTCTCAAAAACAGAATATTGGGTGTCCATAGACAGATTACATACTAGATCTAGATGCAAAGATATGTATACATAATTTTTTTTTTTTAATTCAAGGCAGTGAGGGTTGATCCAATGGGGTGGGACCTGGATGTGAGCATCAACTATTCGCCTGATTACCTTTAGGCTAGCCATAGACATGCAGCTGTGTCACCGAGAAGGATAGGTGGGAAGACACCTCCCTGTAGACCAGTGGTCATCTACCCTGTCCTCAGGGCCCACTAACAGGCCAGGTTTACAGGATAACTGAAATCCATCACAGGTGATATCATTTGCTGCTCTGTGATTGCAGAATTCTAGTCTGCATCTCCCCCCAAGGTAATACATAAAACCTGGCCTGTTAGTGGGCCCTGAGGACAGGGTTGATGACCACTGCTGTAGACCATAGGGGCTGGGACAGATCAATGGCTCTTGTGCATCTTAATGGCAAGTACCTGCATATACAGTGCCTTGAAAAAGTATTCATACCCCTTGAAAGTTTCCACATTTTGGTCATGTTACAACCAAAAACGTAAATGTATTTTATTGGGATTTTATGTGATAGACCAACACAAAAGTGGCACATAATTGTGAAGTGGAAGGAAAATGAAAAAAGGTTTTCAACATTTACAAATAAATATATGAAAAAAATGTGGGGTACATTTGTATGGCGCCCCCCTGAGTCAATACTTTGTAGAACCTCCTTTCACTGCAATTACAGCTGCAAGTCTTTTTGGGGATGTCGCTACCAGCTTTACACATCTAGAGAGTGAAATATTTGCCTGTTCTTATTTGCAAAATAGCTCAAGCTCTGTACAGATTGGATGGAGAGCGTCTGTGAACAGCAATTTTCAAGTCACAGATTCTCAATTGGATTCAGGTCTGGACTTTGACTCGGCCAATCTAACACTTGAATATGCTTTGATCTAAACCATCCCATTGTAGCTCTGGCTGTATGTTTTGGGTCGTTGCCCTGCTTGAAGGTGAACCTCCACCCCAGTCTCAAGTATTTTGCAGACTAACAGGTTTTCTTCTAAGATTGCCCTGCATTTGGCTCCATCCATCTTCCCATCAACTCTGACCAGCTTCCCTGTCCTTGCTGAAGAAAAAGCATCCCCACTAGGGATCAACCGATTATCGGTGCGGCCGATACCAATGCTTCAAAAAAAAAAAAAAGTGGATATCTGTCACAAAACCTACTGATATTGCTTCAAGGGGTTGTACCGGGGTGATGCCTGCAGCTGCAGGCATCACCCCGATACCGTTCTTTAGAACGGACAGTCGGCTAGCTTGTGAGAACAACCAATGCTGTTATTACACCTCCTGCCGCCTACCACCACTCGCCCTGGCTTTCCCGTCCAACCGGGAGACCCCGAGCCACCACGTCAGCCAGCTGGCTGAAGACCCGAACAAAGCCGATGCTTTATTCATCTCTAAACTAGTAACCCGGAAGCGATGTCATGATATCACTTTCAGATTACTAGCATCTTAAAGGTGCCAGTTTTAAAAAAAAAAAATAGTAAGTATTCAAAAAACGCTGATATTGACGTTTTGAATACTTTCAAGTGCAGAGGAGGGGCTTGGAGTCTTATAGACCCCGATCCCTCCATAAAGAGTACCTGTCACTGCTCATTACTGTCACAAGGGATGTTTACATGCCTTATGACAGCAATAAAAGTAATTTTAAAAAAAGAAAACTATTTAAAAAAAAAAAAACAAACACACAGTACAATGTAAAAATAAAAATTTCTAAATGTACAGAATATCAGCGCCCGAAATCGGCTATCGGCCTGAAAGGCAGACGAAAAATCGGTATTGGCCCTGAAAGAATGATATCGGTTGATCCCTACCCACAGCATAATGCTGCCACCACCATGTTTCAGTGGGGATGGTGTGTTTCAGGGTGATATGCAGTGTAAGTTTTCCGACACACATAGTGAATTGCTTTTAGGCCAAAAAGTTTAAATTTTGGTCTCATCTGACCAGAGCACCTTCTTCCACATGTTTGCTGTGTCCCCCACATGGCTTCCCGCAAACTCCGGGACTTCTTATGGCTTTCTGTTTCAATGTATTTATTGGTTTTAAGCCGCAATGTAAGAAATCAAAAGCAAGCATATAGGTCGCCCTCGCAGGGGCTAAGGAATCCAAAAGGAATATAATATTGAAGGATAAATAAGGTTAAAGGGAAGGGAAAAAGGCCATACAACCTACTCACAGTCCTCCCAGGGGTGGTCCCATTCCTGAGACCAATTCCAAAGGATGGAGTCTGTAGGAATAGGAAGAAAGGAGAACCAGAAAGAAGGTAAGAAAAAAAAAGACAGACAGTCTAGATAAGGAAGGAGAAAAGGAAGGAATAAGAACTCAGACTCAGATACGCAGCCTGAAGCAGTCAGAGAAGGCCCGAACAAGCCGGTTGGAGTGAGGGAATCCCATAGGAAATCGAGGGTTCCCAGACTTTGAGATATTTAGGGTGCGAGCGATGCTAGACATCTGCTCATGGAGCATCAAGGCAGTCATACATGACTTCACCCCTTGAAAGGCAACGCGCGGTGTCTTCCAGGCCTGGGCTATGGGCCGTTTAGCAGAAATAAAAAGATAAATAGCCAGCTTTTGATGGGATGCGTATAGGCCAGGAATCAGGCAACGCAATCCCTGTGGACCGTTATATGGAAGAGGGTCTGGAGCAGGCCAAAAACCCTGGACCAGAACCCCACCAGTCTCGGGCAAGACCACTAGGTATGCAAGACATCTCCCCTTTGCCCATAGTTATGAAAGCATCTGTCACTACTCCCCGGGTAAACATGGGCGACCTGGGCAGGGACCCAGTACCACCTAAAAAGAACCTTATACACGGCTTTGAGCATATTTGTATTAAAAGTACTTTTTGCAACTGTTTTCCAAGCCTTAGTCCAGTCCTCCAAATCTATTGGGGACTGGAAGTTCCGCTCCCATTGAGACATGTAAGAGAGGGATGCAGATGACGGGCGTCTGTTCAAAGATGCGTAGATGGCTGAGATAAGGTTGAGATAAAGTTTGTTTTTTTTTTATATGGAAAGGTGGACGTGTGGCGCAGGGCAGCAATCCAAAGTTTTAGTTGAAGAAAGTGAAAATGCTCCCCGGCTGGGGTCTCGTGTGTCTCACGAATGACCCCCCAAGACAGAAAGGAGCAGAAGAAAAGAAAATGTTGAACCCGCGTAAAGCCCCGAGAGAGCCACCAGGAGAATGCCCGGGGTTCTGTCAAACCTGGGGGAAAGGAGGGGGTTATGCGAGATGGGCAGCAGCGGCAAAAAAGACATCAAATTGCCAGAGTAGCGGACCGAATGCCATACCCTTAGACTATGCAACATCACAGGGCTCAAGGAGGGGGGATGTGACGTATGGGGAAGCCAAAGCAAGGCCTGTATTGAATATGGATCACAGTTGGGCAGTTCAAGCAACACCCAAAAAGGGACATCCAAGGCTGCGTGAAGCATAGCCAGTGGGGAGATCTGCGCCGCTGCATAGTATCTAGAAGTGTTAGGGAACCCCAAACCCCCTTGTAGCCTATGAACATATTGAGTGGATCTAGAAACTCTGGGGCGTTTCTGGGCCCAGATAAATCGGAGAATCCGATTCTGTAGGAGGCAGAGAAAAAAGGGGGGCACTCGCACTGGTAACGTGAAAATAGTATAGCGCCTTGGGTAGGATCGTCATTTTGGACAGCAGAAATCCTTCCAATCCAGGAGAGAGAGGGATATTGCTAGGAATGCATAAGGAAGGTTACAGTGCGCAACAGAGGGTAATAGTTAGCAGAGAACAGGTAAGAGTAGGAAGGTGTCAGTTTGATCCCTAGGTAGTTGATCGAGTATAGTGCCCAGAGGTATGGAAACTGCTCTTGAAGCTGTTCCACAACTTCGGTGGAGAGAGAGTTACATTCAGTGCTGTCGTTTTGGAAAGGTTGGTCTGAAGACCCGAAAAGGCCGAGAAGCAATCAAGCGTGAGCTGCAGATTGGGCAGGGAGATAAGTGGGTTGGTCAGGACCAAGAAGGCATTATCAGCAAAAAGGTTATATTGAGTGCCCGTGTAGGACACTCCTGATATGTCCACATTGGTCCTGATTGTTGCCGCCAGCTGTTTCAGCGCAAGAGTAAAAAGCGCCGGGGACAGGGGCATCCCTGTCGGGTCTTTCAACAATAGCTTTCTTCTTGCCACTCTTCCATAAAGACCAGATTTGTGGAATGCATTTAATGATTAATGCTCTCCTTGCCCGGCCTGTCATATTAGGTGGGCGGCCATGTCTTGGTAGGTTTGCGGTTGTGCCATACTCTTTCCAGTTTCGGATGATGGAATGAACAGTGCTCCGTGAGATGATCAAAGCTTGGGATATTTTTTTATAACCTAACCCTGCTTTAAATTTCTCCACAGCTTTATCCCTGACCTGTCTGGTGTGTTCCTTGGTCTTCAAGATGCTCTTTGTTCATTAAGGTTCTTTAACAAACCTCTGAGGGCTTCACAAAACAGCTGTATTTATACTGAGATTAAATTACACACAGGTGGCCCCTATTTACTAATTAGGTGACTTCTGAAGGCAATTGGTTCCACTAGATTTTAGTTAGAGGTATCAGAGTAAAGGGGGTTGAATACAAATGTACCCCACACTTTTCACATATTCATTTGTAAAAAAATTGAAAACCATTTATCATTTTCCCTCCACTTCACAATTATGTGCCACTTTGTGTTGGTCTATCACATAAAATCCCAATGAAATACATTTACATTTTTGGTTGTAACATGACAAAATGTGGAAAATTTCAAGGGAGTATGAATACTTTTTAAAGGCGCTGTACACTATATTGTCAAAAATATTGGAGACGCCTGCCTTTACACGCACATCAACTTTAATGGCAACCCAGTCTTAGTCAGTAGGGTTCAATATTGAGTTGGTCCACTCTTTGCAGCTATAACAGCTTCAACTCTTCTTTAAAGGCTGTCCACAAGGTTTAGGAGTGTGTCTATGGGAATGTTTGACCATTCTTCCAGAAGTGCATTTGTGAGGTCAGACGCTGATCCATGTCTTTATGAACCTTGCTTTGTGCACTGGTCCAAATCATTTGGTGGATAGGAATTATGGTGGGGGGGGTTGCTTTTCAGGGGTTGGGCTTGGCTCCTTAGTTCCAGTGAAGGGAACTCTTAAGGCGTCAGCATACCAAGACATTTTGGACAATTTCATGCTCCCAACTTTGTAGGAACAGTTTGGGGATGGCCCCTTTCTATTCCATCATGGCTATGCAACAGTGCACAATGCAAGGTCCATAAAGACATGGATGAGCGGGTTTGGGGTGGAGGATTTGACTGGCCTGCACGGAGTTCTAACCGCAACTCGATAGAAAACCTTTGGGATTAATTAGAGTGGAGACTGCGAGCCAGGCCTTCTCCTCCAACATCAGTGCCTGACCTCACAAATGGGCGCCTGGAAGAATGGTCAAACGCTCTAATAGACACACTCCTAAACCTTGTGGACAGCCTTCCCAGAAGAGTTGAAGCTGTTATAGCTGCAAGGGGTGGGCCAACGCAATATTGAACCCTACGGACTAAGACTGGGATGCCATTAAAGATCATGTGCGTGTAAAGGCAAGTGTCCCAATAACTTTGACAATACAATGTATATAGTTGACACCATTCTTTCCTCTCCCCATCTTCCATTAGATAGTTTTAAAAGGTCCAATTCCTACCTTTATGCTGCCCTTACACGCAAAGAAGAATCATAAAGTGGTACTAAACACACATTGTCCCTTCTATTTCTGTATGCAGACGATGGCACTCTAATTATTTTAATAAAAACATCCAATTGATATACAGCTGTCACATGACCCAGATCTTTCCCAGCCTGTCTGCAGGAGGAGCTTCTAGTCCTCTGCTGCTGGTCGCATGTTCAAAATAAAAAACCCAGCCCTTAGAATACAGAGTAAAAATAATCAATATTAATAAAACTGTTTTGAATGGTCATACAAATATTTGAAATAAAATCTTTATTTTTTTTTGGCAATAACATGGTATGGGTGGATTTCTGCCAGTCACAGGCTGTGTTACACCCTCCAGCCTGTGTCTTACAAAAAGAGGGGAGGTGAAGCCTCCATCAATCTACATGTAATGTCCCGCCCCCCGTTGGGTTTAGCTGGAGGAGGGAGTGGGCTGTCATTTACCACTGTGTATACGCCCACATGTGTGACTCTATAGCCACGTGGGCTGCTCAGATGATAGAAAGGAAATGCTCAGCATGGAAACTCACTGAAAACTGAGCATGTGCAGAACTGCCAACACTGCTCTGCAAAATCCCTAGCTGAATTGGGGACATGGATAGAAAGGGGAGATAGAGAGCAGCAGGATCAACCAGGTCTTTTGCAGAAAACAAATCTCATAGTGACTGAGTATAAACAGCACGTCATACACCATTTATTGATAGTTTTTTTTTATGATGTGGGTTTAGTGACACTTTAATCACTCACCGGAGCTGAGACTGTAATTTTCCTGCTTTGTTGATGAAATCTTCCCACACGGGATAACTTGCCTGCAAAAGGTAAAAACAAATCCAGTGTTACAATGGGTTCCTATAACAAAGATTCCATGGTATATACAAGAGAGGAGTACAAGAGCAACATTTGGAGGTCCTCCGATGAAGCCTTTGAATCTTCCATAGGGCTTTGAGTTTTATTACATTTACTGGAAAAAACGAAACAATATAAAAGACAATATACAGAGGACTGAAAATCGTATTTACAACGGCACTAATACCTATTCACCAAAACTGGTTCCAACTGACAAGACGATATTATGAATAGGCACCAAAATCATTTAGTCATCTTATTGTACAGATGGTGATGAATTACCCAAATCTGAAAAATTAAGTCACTTTTTCCAAGTCAAATATACACTTAAAAATAAAAAAATAAGTTTTTTGCCTGAAGTTTTGCAATGCATACAAGCTTAGCACAGCCAACCGGCTCTCGTTTGTCTGGAATAAGATAACCTGAGAAGCCCTTTCTATCGCAGAAGAGGTGTTCCCAAACACACCCACTACAGGCGCCATGTTGTCACATGTGGAAAGGTTTTATATATCAAAGTGCCAGCACTGGGAGGTCACCAATCAAATATACACCTGTCTTAAAGTGGATGTAAACTCAATGTCATCCTTTCTAAACTGCTGCCATAGGGGTTATCTATAAGGATATACATGAGCCTCCTGTATGTATCTTTACCTGTCAAATGTCTCCCCTCTGTTTGTTATGAGAGCCGAAAAACTGCAGATTCTGTGGGCGGGTCTGTTGTCTGGAGCTCGGTGGGTGGAGTTGTGATGTCAGTAGACTCCCCGCCCACCTCTACACTCCCCTTGTCAATATGCATTTTCTCCTGTGTATTTCTTACACTGAACTTCTGCTATGATCTCTAACATCCAATGAAAAGACAGGAAAGTAACCACATGACTTCAGCATTACAAATCATGGTGAGGTGTGGAACAGCCAATCCTTGCAGAGCTGCTGAAGAAAGGAGTGGGGGTGGGAATTAAAAAATAATGCATGTCTTAGGCTAGTGCACGAGATGTAAATCACCTGTCACTCACAGCAAGGGGGAGGATTTGACAAAGTTTTTCTCTGTTTGTCAAGATTTATCTCACTGAACAATAAAAGAGGATTGCTCAGAGATGGATTAACTCTGTGTGGCAAGACTGGGCTCAAATGATAGGAAATCTTATACTCTACAGTAGGATATATAAAAAAAAAAAAATTAAGGGTTTACATCCACTTTAACCACTTGCCTTTCAGAAGTTTTACCCCCCTTTATGACAAGGCCATTTTTTGCGATACGACACTGCATTACTTTAACTGACAATTGCGCGGTTGTGCAACGCTGTACCCAAATAAAACTGATGTCCCTTTTTCCCCACAAATAGAGCTTTCTTTTGGTGGTACTTTATCACCTCTGCAGTTTTTATTTTTTGCACTATAAACAAAAAGAAACAAAAAAAAAAAAAAAAGACAATTTCGAAAAAAAAACAATATTTTTTACTTTCTCCTATAAAAAAAAAAAAATCCTTTATCATTTTAGGCCAATATGTATTCTGCTGCATATTTTTCGTAAAAAAAATCCCAATAAGCGTATATTGATTGGTTTGCGCAAACGTTTACAAACTATGGGATAGATTTATGGAACTTTTTACTAGTAATGGCGCGATCAGCGACATTGCGGCGGACAAAAGCAGACACCGACACATTTTGGGGACCAGTCACATCAATACAGTGATCAGTGCTAATATGCACTGTCACTGTACTGATGACACTGGCAGTGAAGGGGTTAACATCAGGAGCGATCAAAGGGTTCAAATGTGTGCCTAGGGAGTGCTTGCTAACTGTGGGGGAGGTGCTCGTACTATGGGAAGGCAGAGATCCATGTTCCTGCTGTGTAGGAACACAGGATCACAACCTTCACTTCTCACAGAACTGCGTTCTTCCTGTGTCCCGACTGATCAGCATGATTCGCCAGTCCCGCTGTGTCCAATCACAGCGGGAGCGGGTCGCCAGTGGCGCGCGTGCCTGCCCTAGGCCCGGAAGTGCAGGACCACATACAGGTACGTGATCCTGCCCGGTGGCGCCGCCTTGCCGCAGTATATTTACAGTATATGGTCAGCAAGCGGTTAAAGAATATGTAAACCCAACATTTCATATTCTTGATGTGTGTCTGCCGCACCATATACTTTTATGAAAATGTATCCTGTTCTCTTTGTATTGCTTCCGTTGTGTGAAATTGGTGTCAGTCCCTCTACTTTCCTATCTAAATATGACCACTCTAGACATGCGAGCACCGTGTGGTCAGTTCTCTAGCTGTGCTGAGAACTCAGCCTGCTCTCCTCCAATGATAAGATTTGTTCTGACACAACCTACCCTGCACGGCCATTCACTGGGAAGATCAGTATGCTGCCGTTTCTCCTCCCTCAGCTCATTATGCAGCTGAGAGCAGATATTATGTGATCACTTCTAAAATAAAATGGGAAAAAAAAAAAAAGTAGGGATGCACCGAATGGGTTTTTTGGTTCTGAAACCGATACCGAAAATAAATCTTCCTTGATCCCGAAAACCAAAACCGATACCGAAACACTGATACCGAAAGTGACTGTTTTTAAAAATATTTTTATACAGGAGATGGTCAGAGACTGCAGAGATGGTACAGGAGATGGTCAGAGACTGCAGAGATGGTACAGGAGATGGTCAGAGACTGCAGAGAAGGTACAGGAGATGGTCAGAGACTGCAGAGAAGGTACAGGAGATGGTCAGAGACTGCAGAGAAGGTACAGGAGATGGTCAGAGACTGCAGAGAAGGTACAGGAGATGGTCAGAGACTGCAGAGATGGTACAGGAGATGATCAGAGACTGCAGAGATGGTACAGGAGAAGGTCAGAGACTGCAGAGATGGTACAGGAGATGGTCCGAGACTGCAGAGATGGTACAGGAGATGATCAGAGACTGCAGAGATGGTACAGGAGATGATCAGAGACTGGGGACATGGTCAGAGAGTCAGAGACTGCGGACATGATACAAGAGATCAATGCAGCCTCACCAGTGCTGGTCAGATGCAGCCAGCCTGTGTCCCCCAGTAGTGCAGCCTGAAGAAACTTCACCCCACATGTGAGGAGCTCTTTGAAATTCTGCCCACATTATATCACCTGGTGCTCCTAACACAGAGGAACTTCTCCCCCCAAGTGCCATCCTTTACGTTTTTTCTAGGTTATTTACAGAAAGACGTCCTCATGCCCAGTAAGTCCAGTGAGGTTCTGTAGGGATCTGCCCCTCCACTGCTGCTCACCTGATCCTGCATTGCAACCTTCGGCTCCTTTCACACAGGCCAGATCTGGTTTTTCTCAGCAGGAGATCTGTCCGTTGATCCCCTGCTGAGCATCTGGATGACAAGTCCATGTCCGCTCTGCTTATGTACAGCGGACGTAGGCACAGTCCGCTCCGACTTGTGTCCATTTACAACCAACCTGCCGTCTGATCTGATCTGGTCAGACATGGGGTAATGGATTCCCTTCCATTTGTTTCTTCTGGATCGGAGGTAGCCAGGTATAAACAAACACAAGTTTGATTATATCCAGCTGCCCACAGAGGAGAATGGAGGGTCCGATCAGACCTCTCCGGTGAAAGGGACCTTCTTAGCCGACCTCATCAGGAACCAGCTGTCTAAGTTTTTGCATCCGGCCCAACGTGCATGCGCCATGATGTGTCCTCAGCGGACTGGTTGCAAGAACAAGGAAGAGAAAGCTGGCCCCCCTGATGATGGACCACGGTGTATGAGCTAAGAAGTACCCCAGAGCTTACTGAGATAGGCGACTCAAGCATCACAAAAAGAGCTGTGGGCAACTGTATATATGTCATTGTCTGACATCAGAAGCTGGGTGTTCTTTCCTGGTTCTTACAGTCTGCCCACCCTGATGAAGTGCATGAGCCACGCCATGTCATCAGGGGGCCGGCTGAAAGAACCAGGAAGAGGCAGCTCCCCCCTGATGAAGTACCATATAGCATAGAGTACTTCAGGGCCTCCTGGGATAAATGATGTAAGTATCACAGAAGGCTGCAGGCAACTGAATACGTCATTTTCAAAAAGGAGAGAATCCGGGAAGTGCAAGGATATAGGTTGTCCAAAAAGGTATTAACGTTTTTATTTTTTAAATGCCAGATTATGAGACAGAAGGAATAATGACAGAAAGAGGATGGGGAGGATGAAGGTCCACTTTAAAGTGGTTGTACACCATGTACTTTTACCTACAGGTAACCCTATATTAAGGCTTACCTGTAGGTTCTGGAAATATCTCCTAAACCTCTGCGGTTTAGGAGATATTTACAATAAAGCCGTGTGCCGAGGTCTATGGTGCATGCGCACTTTAGAAAGGGCAGATCATGCAGTTTCTAAAGGGGGTCATGCCATGACTGGCAGCTCCTGCGCGCATGCGTGGGAGTGACGTCACGGGACTCCGGCCAGTCACAGAGCCAGAGTTCGTGGCCCCGGAAGGAAGAGGGGTGAAGATGGACGCTCCCTGCTAGTGGGGACAACGGTGACATCGCAGGCTTTGTTTTCAGGAAAGTGACACATAATGGGCTACTATACGATGCATAGTAGCCCATTATGCGTTACCCTTCCAGGGAAATAAAGAGGAAGTAAAACCCATCAGTGTTACTTCCTCTTTAAGTTCAACAGAACAGCCTTTCTGGTGTTACTAGTTTGTTGTGCGTTTATTATTTGTTGCCTGGCATTGTGCTCTAAAATACAGACCCCCCCCCCCCCCCAAAGACCACACAACTGCTAGGAAGGTAAAAACTTCTATTTTGTCCTATTACATACCAATACACAGGCCATGTATTGTCACCCCAATTTATGAATAGGTGGGTGTCAAGCTTGGCATTTCTACTACAAAGAAAAATATTTTCGGCAGAACAGGTGCAAATAAACACCCGTCTTGCCCTCGCATGCACCTACTCCCAAAGGCTGTACTAGTTTGTTAAGACCACTTTAAGGCTTTGCAAGTTTCTATTGAGTTCCGAGGTCTGAGTCAATACAGCAGTCGATCGTTCTGGTACACAGCACCTGTACAGCTGTTTAACTGCTGTCACTGAACCATAGAAACAATCGTGTCAACACGGGTTCTCAAAGACGAGGTGGATATTCCAACCCCTGCAAGAAAGGTTTTCAAACCGAATATAAAAGAAACCTAGCCAGGATTGGACAAATCCCACAGGACCAGCAGCCAATACATCTGAAGAGAGACATTTTACGGTTACCATTTATGAGCCGCTTCAACAGTAAGGCCCCTTTCACACTGGAGCGGTGGGGGCGTTGGCGGTAAAACAGCACTATTTTTAGCGCCGCTTTACCGTAGTTTTTGCGGCGGTATTCGGCCGCTAGCGGTGCAGTTTTAACCCGCGCTGGCGGCCGAAAAAGGGTTAAACCTGCTCGCATAGCGCAGCTATAGCCGCAGTATAGCCGCGCTGCCCCATTGATTTCAATGGGCAGGAGGGGTTTAGGAGCGGTGAATACACCGCTCCAAAGGTGCGGGTTGCAGAAGTTTTTTTCTTCTCCTGCCTGCGCACCGCTTCAGTGTGAAAGCCCTCGGGCTTTCACACTGAAGAAACAGTAGCGGCTGTTTTGGGTCGGTTTGCAGGCGGTATTTTTAGCGCAATAAGGCCTGCAAACTGCCCCAGTGTGAAAGGGCTCTTAAACAAAAAAATGTGGTTAGAAGAATTAAAGTAGAACTATAGGCAAAAATGTTTTTCTTTTTTTGGAGAGAGTATGGGAGGGTTATAACCCCTGCCATTTTTTTTTTATTTTTTTTGCCATCTGTGTCCCATTGTGATGATTTCCCTTCACTTCCTGTCCCATAGCCAAACAGGAAGTGAGAAGAAGTCCCTGCTAATTAAGAGAATTCCTTGGAGACCCCCAGATCACCAGAACTTGTGTCCCCATTGGAAGGTTTCCCCACTTACTTTTCTGGGTACAATCCAAAATTTGAGGTTTTCTTTTACATTCAATGATAATGGTAAAACGGGACAAATCGAGAGGCTGAATCTCCTCAGCAGGGGCACAGACAGCAATAAAAACTAACAGGTGTTCTGATTCATCTCCACTCTACCTAAAACAATATTAAAAAAAAAAATAAATAAATTTTGTCTTTAACCAATTCAGCTCCGGAAGATTTACCATTACCATTACCAATCATGACCAGTCCATTTTTTATGCTATATGGTACTGTGTTACTTTAACTGACAATTGCGCGGTCGTGCGACACTGTACTGTAATAATATTTATGGGATTTTTTTTCCCACAAATAGAGCTTTCTTTTGGTGGTATTTGATCACCCTGTGGATTTTATTTTTTTGCACCATAAACAAAATAAGACCGACAATTTTGAAAAAAAGAAAAATCCTTAAAAATGGTTTTTAAAAAACACAAATTTTCTTCATCAGATAGATAGAGAGATTCTCTCTCTCTCTCTCTCTCTCTCTCTCTCTCTCTCGAGAGAGAGAGAGAGAGAGAGAGAGAGATCGAGATCGAGATCGAGAGAGATCGAGATCGAGATCGAGATCGAGAGATCGAGAGAGAGAGAGAGAGATCGAGAGAGAGAGATCGAGAGAGAGAGATCGAGAGAGAGAGAGAGAGAGATCGAGAGAGAGAGAGAGAGAGATCGAGAGAGAGAGAGAGAGAGAGAGAGAGAGAGAGAGAGAGAGAGATCGAGAGAGAGAGAGAGAGAGAGAGAGAGAGATCGAGATCGAGATCGAGAGAGATCGAGATCGAGATCGAGATCGAGAGATCGAGAGAGAGAGAGAGAGATCGAGAGAGAGAGATCGAGAGATCGAGAGAGAGAGATCGAGAGAGAGAGAGAGAGAGATCGAGAGAGAGAGAGAGAGAGATCGAGAGAGAGAGAGAGAGAGATCGAGAGAGAGAGAGAGAGAGAGATCGAGAGAGAGAGAGAGAGATCGAGAGAGAGAGATCGAGAGATCGAGAGAGAGAGATCGAGAGAGAGATCGAGAGATCGAGAGATCGAGAGAGAGATCGAGAGATCGAGAGAGAGAGAGAGAGAGAGAGAGAGAGAGAGAGATCGAGAGATCGAGAGAGAGATCGAGAGATCGAGAGATCGAGAGAGAGAGATCGAGAGATCGAGAGAGAGATCGAGAGAAAGATCGAGAGAGATCGAGAGATCGAGAGAGAGATCGAGAGAGAGATCGAGAGAGAGATCGAGAGAGAGATCGAGAGAGAGATCGAGAGAGAGATCGAGAGAGAGATCGGGAGATCGAGAGATCGAGAGATCGAGAGATCGAGAGATCGAGAGATCGAGAGATCGAGAGATCGAGAGATCGAGAGAGAGAGAGAGAGAGAGAGAGAGAGAGAGAGAGAGAGAGAGAGAGAGAGATATTATATAGATAGAGAATGTATATAATATATAGATATAAGATATAGAGCGAGAGATCTATAATATATATCTAATTATATATAAAAAGGGGAAAATTGACTGGTTTGTGCAAAAGTTATAGCGTCTACAAACTATGGGAAAGATTTATGGCATTTATTTAATTTTTTTTTACTAGTAATGGCGGTGATCTGCAACATTGTGGCAGACAGATTGGACCTGATACTTTCTGCTATAATTTTCACATTGATGCGATTTGGCATGTGATTTGACATGCCAAATCGGTGGCAATTGCTGGCAATGGCAGCGTCCGAATCAGTGCAACGCCGCACAGATTCCCAAAAGTGGTTTCTGTACTACTTTTGGCGATTTTGGGATGCAATTTCCATCGACATCTGTGCAGAAACCCACATAGATGTCTCTGAAATCGCCCCTGAAGTCGGGACTGTCATGTGGGAATGAAATCGTGCGAGTTCATTCCTGCAGTCAGTGTGAACCTGGGCTTAAACACATTTAAAAAAATAAATAAATAATCTATTTCTTCATAAATTTAGGCCGATATGTATTCTGCTACATATTTTTGGTTAAAAAAAAATCCCAATAAGCATATATTGATTGGTTTGCGCAAAAAAGTTATCGCGTCTACAAACTATGGGATATTTTTAATGGGTTTTTAATTTTTTTTTTACTACTACTGACGGTGATCAGCGACTTATAGCGGGACTGTGACACTGAGGCGGACAAATCAGACTTTTTTGGGGACTGTACTAACGACACTGTCAGGGAAGGGGTTAACATCGGGGGTGATCAAAGGTGTCGCTAAGGAGTGCTTTCTAACTGTGAGAAGACAGGGATCCTGCTTATCAGAAACATAAGATCTGTCTCCCTTTGTCACAGAACAGCGATCTGCCTTGTTTACATAGGCAGACCGCCATTCTGTCTCTGTTGGGAACGATCGCGGGTCCCGGCAGACATTGCATCCGGCAGACCCGCTGATTGGCTCCCGCTGTGTCCAATTACAGCGGGAGCAGGTTGCTGGCGAAAGTGCAGAATCACGTACGTGTATGCAATTCTTCCTGTGGGAGTTACCGCCCCGCAGTATATGTACATTAGCAGTTAAAAGTATATTTATTTTTTACAGGTATTTTTATAGCACCGACAATTTACATATCACTTTACATATTTATTATATATTCACATCAGTCCCTGCCCTCAAGGAGCTTATAATCTAAGGCCCCTAAGGCTTAATGTACACGGGACGTTTTACAACCTCTCCTGAACGATTTAACTTGACAGATAGTACCAAGTCTGTTTTGCCGTGTTTAGGTGCGTTTTTTTCCCCTTTTAAAATAGTTAAAAATTTAAAAACGCAGCTAAACGCGAGTTACCGCGTTTACGCGCTGTTACAGGCGTTTCAAATGCTTCTGAACAGTCCTGAATGCATTTTTTTTGCTTTCCAAAAAATGCTTCTAAACCTCAACTGCCTAGAAGCGACTATAAACCACCTTGTGTACATGTACTGATAACACAAAAATAAAAAAAATAAAAATTAAAAAAAAAAAAAAAAAAAAAAGGGAGATTTCAGGGGCAGCTGAAAAAAAAACACCCAACTGCTCCTAAATGTCCGTTTACCAGCAGCAGTGTACATAAGGCCTAAGTCACATTTATACACATACTGGGGCCAATTTAGACAGGAGCCAGTTAATGTACCAGCATAAATTTTGGAGTGTGGGAGGAAACCAGAGCACCAGGAGGAAGCCCACAGAGGTACAAAGAAAACATGCAAACTCCAAGCTGGTTGTGGTGTTGGGATTAAACTGATGACCCTAGTGCTGATAGATGGAAGTTCCAACCACTTAGCCACTGTGCTTCCCAATGCAAGAACAAACCCACAATGGGGTTTATTTACTAAAGGCAAATAGACTCTGCAAGTGCAATTGCTCTAGAGCTTATTAAATGAAGGAGAGCTCTGCTGACTTCCATCATCCAATCATGTGCAAGCAAAAATGCGTTTTTGTTTTTTTTTACTTGCATGTGATTGGCTATTGTTTTCAAAAGTGAAGCTTTACCTCATTTACTAAGCTCTGGAGCAACTGCATTTGCAAAGTGCCCAGTGTATTTGCCTTTAGTAAAATGAAATACTAAAATGGGAAAATACTGGGAGTATGCTACAGGCCCCCTAACCTGAGGGAGGAGGGGGAGACGGATTTCCTATCACAATTTGGATTAGCAGCAAGGATGGGAAGTGTTACCATAATGGGGGATTTTAATTATCCAGACATAGACTGGGCGGAGGGAACCGCGCATTCATCTAAGGCTCGCCAGTTCCTAAATGTCTTGCAGGACAATTCATGGTTTAGATGGTAGACGCACCAACTAGAAATAAAGCATTACTGGATCTACTGATTACCAACAATACAGAACTGATCACGAATGTGGAAATACAGGGCAGTTTAGGAAACAGCGATCACAGGTCAAATGGCTTCAGTATAAAAATTAAAAATAAATCACACAAATAGGAAACATAAGGGGAATACAAAGACACTGAATTGCAAAAGAGCCAACTTCCCTAAACTATGAACCTTGCTAGAAGATATAAATTGGGATAAAATCTTAGGAACAATGAACACGGAAAAGAGATGGTTTTGCTTTAAGAGCATATTAAATAAGGGCATTAGCCAACGCATCCCATTGGGTAATAAATTTTAAAGAGCAAAACAAAAGTCCTGGATGGCTTAAATCCAATGTAAAATGCATATAAAAGCAAAGGAAAAGCCCTTCAAAAAATACAAGGTTGAGGGATCATCATCAGCATTCAGACTTGAAAGACACATAGCGGATGAGAGCAAATAAAAAAATCCCAAGAAATACTTTAAGTATGTAAACAGTAAAAAAGGGAGGACAGACCATATTGGCCCCATAAAAAATGAGGAAGGACATCTGGTTACAAAAGGATGGGAAGATGGTGAAGGTATTGAATGTATTCTTCTCCTCAGTCTTCGCGAGGGAATTGGGAGGCTTCAGTAACCAAAACTGCAGTGTTTATCCTCATGACACATCACAGGAAGCACCTCCATGGTTAACAGAGGACAGAATTAAAATTAGACTTGGGAACCTTTACATTAATATATCACCGGGACCAGATGGCTTGCATCCGAGGGTACTTAGGGAACTCAGTCAAGAAATTGCCAGACCGTTGTTCCTAATATTTACTGACAGCCTACTGACTGGAATGGTACCAGCCGATTAGAGAAAAGCCAATGTAGCACCAATATTTAAAAAGGGCCCAAAATACATCCCTGGGAATTACAGACCAGTTGGCATAACATCAATAGTATGCAAGATCTTGGAGGGGATGATAAGGGACTATATACAAGATTTTAGTAATGAGAACGGTATCATTAGCAGTAATCAGCATGGATTCGTGAAGAATCGTTCTTGCCAAACCAATCTATTAACCTTCCTTCTTGAGGAGGTGAGTTGCCATCTAGATAAAAGGAAGGCCCGTAGAAAATCTAGATTTTGCAAAAGCATTTGACACAGTTCCCCATAAACGTTTACTGTACAAAATAAGTTCCATTGGCATGGACCATAGGGTGAGTACATGGATTAAAAACTGGCTACAAGGGCGAGATTAAAGGGTGGGGATAAATGGGGACAATGGTCAGGGGTGGGTAGTGGGGTCCCACAGGGTTCTGTGCTGGGACCAATCCTATTTATTTTGTTCATAAATGACCTGGAGGATGGGCTAAACAGTTCAACCTCTGTATTTGCGGACGATACTAAGCTAAGCAGGGCAATAACTTCTCCGCAGGATGTGGAAACCTTGCAAAAAAATCTGAACAAATTAATGGCAAACATGGCAAATGAGGTTTAATGTAGAAAAATGTAAAATAATGCATTTGTGTGGCAAAAAATATGACTACAGGAGATGGTCAGAGACTGCAGACATGCTACAGGAGATGGTCAGAGACTGCAGGCACAAGAGATCAATGCAGCCTTACCAGTGCCCATCAGATGCAGCCTGCCAGTGCCCATCAGATGCAGCCTGCCAGTGCCCATCAGATGCAGCCTGCCAGTGCCCATCAGATGCAGCCTCACCCATGCCCGGATCAGAGCGGCGATCTCCGTGTGTCACGGAGCTGAATTGCCCGGGCGACTGCAGTAACAATGTCCCGCCTCCTGTCATCACATCAAGCTGATTCAATGTCCCGCCATTGGATCAGTGCGTCATCTGTCACAGGAGCCGGGACAGTGTTATTGCTGTCGCCCGGAGCAATTCAGCTCGGTGACACACGGAGATCGCCGCTCTGTGGGATAGGAGGAGAGGAGGAAAAAGGGGAGGACTGGGGCGAGCCAGGAAGACGCCCCCGCCCCATTATCGACAATATTTTCCTATCGGCAATGTGCTGAAAACTCCATTTTCAGCAGCCGAAATATCGGTGCATCCCTAGAATTCAATTTATAAATACTGTACTGGTGACTCCACAATAGGGATAAAACTTTTTCGCGGAAAGGAGTTTAACAAGACAGGTGGCCACTCATTAAAATTAGAAGAAAAGAGGTTTAACCTTATACTGCGTAGGGCAGGGATATGCAATTAGCGGACCTCCAGCTGTTGCAAAACTACAAGTCCCATCATGCCTCTGCCTCTGGGTGTCAGGCTTGTGGCTGTCAAAGTCTTGCTATGCCTCATGGAAATTGTAGTTCTGCAACAGCTGGAGGTCCGCTAATTGCATATCCCTGGCGTAGAGGGTTCTTTACTGTAAGAGCGGCAAGGATGTGAAATTCCCTCTCCACAGGCTGTGGTTTCAGTGGGGTGCATCTATAGTTTAAAAAAAAAAAACTATTAAATAAGCACCTGAATGACCACAACATACAGGGATATACAATTTAATACTGACATATAATCACACACATATGTTGGACTTGATGGTCTTTTTTCCAACCTCACCTACTATGTAACTATGTAAACCCCACAGTGTTTCTTTTTACAGGCTTTTGTGCCTTTAATCTCACCTGTGATCCTGCCAGTAACACATTTCCTGTCCTAGAGTGACAACGTTCACTAATTCTACTGCATCTACGGAACAGGGTGGCCACCCTAGAACAAGAAGTGTGTCCGGATAATAGAACATCTCCCGGAATCGGAATCAGGAACAATTATTATTATTATTTAAAAGGTACTTATATAGCGCCGTCAATTTACGCAGCGCTTTACATATACATTGTACATTCACATCAGACAATAAGAGGGAATTCTCATTAGACAGTCTTTATATAAATCATAAATACTTGTCTTTCACTGGGTAAAATGTAAGTATATGAAATGGTTGCTGGTATTGGCCACATTCAACTGGACTTTTTAAACAACGTCAATTTTACGATCCATAGGTGATGTTTTAAAAGCCTTTTAGAATTACTGCCCATGATCCGACGTTCGTGGCGATACCTCACATGTGTGGGACGATCGTCCTTTACCAATACTTCAATTTTAGCTGCCT